>CM052801.1:94282532-94299519 GCA_028533885.1 Nasua narica | reverse complement strand
GAAAATCATAAAAAAAAAAAGATATTATTTCTTTGACAGCACAAGCAGAGGGAGCGGCAGGGGGAGAGGGAGAAGCAGGCTCCCAACTGAGCAAGGAGCCTGATGACATGAGGCTCAATCTCAGGACCCCGGGATCATGATCCAAGCAGATGGCAGGCACTTAGCCAGCTGAGTCACCTAGGTCCCCCCCGCCACCTCTTTCTTCTGCTTATCTTTGCCCTCCAGTTTCACATTACACCTAGGAAGCTCTGGAGGAGGTTATAAATCAACAATTGTGTATGGTGTGTGTGTGTGTGTGTGTGTGCGCATGTGTGCCCACACATTTATTTTAAGTATTTGGTTCATGTGATGGTGTGGGCTGGCAATTTTGAAATCCATATGCTGGTAGTGGGCTCAAAACTCAGGTAGGAGTTGATGCTGCCATCTTGAGGCAGAATTTCTTCTCTAGGAAACCTCAGCTTTCCTTCTTAATACCTTCAACTGATTAAATGAGATATATCTACATTTTGATGGTAATCTCCTTGTTTGGAATAATTAGGGGAAAAAATGTCAACTTTACAAAAAATTCATGATCAGGGTGATTTTTCTTCAGTAACTTAATTTAAAAAAAAAACAAACGGATGGGGCATCTGGGTGGTTCAGTTGGTTAAGTGCCCGCCTTCAGCTCAGGTCATGATCCCAGGAACCTGGGATTGAGCCCTGCATCTGGGCTCCCTGCTCAGTGGGGAGTCTGCTTCTCTCTCTGCCCCTCCCCACCTTGTGCTCTCTTTCTCTCTCTCTCAAATAAAATCTTAAAAACAAACATAAAATAAAAACTGACATTGTCCTTTGTAAAATACAGATCCTTTCATATCCTCCTGTTGATAATCCTTCCACGAGCTGCCATTGAAACCTTGTAGCCTCAAATGTGATTCCATGTAAGATCTGGCTCCAATTTTTATTTGAATCATTCTTTGTACCCCTCCTACCCCCACTGCTCTGCTCTAGTTATACCAAACTTCTTACATTTCCTTATTTTAGCATTTTCTTTTGGGATTCAGGAATTTAAGCTTACTTCTCTTTTCCCTGTATCCTCTTTCTTTGTTCAAGGTACATCTACTCAGTGCAGCATTTCCCATGCCCACAGACTGCCAATCAGTCTTCTATTTTCCCAAAACACATTATACTCAGTTCTATTAGAATATAATCAATTTACAGCTATCTTTTTTCTTTTATTCCTTTTTGACAAAATGATGAAATTTTTGAGGTAAAGGTCTATGATATTCCTAGCCCTTAGGAAGTGGCTTGTACACAGCTGTTGCTCTAGAAACATTTGTAGAAAAAAATCTGCTCCCCCCAAAAAAGATTCTGACAAAAATAGCATCCTGTGATATATTCTCTTCTATTAAGACCTTTAAGTTCCCTTCCAAAACTATTATTCTACGATTATTAGACCATGTCTTTAAGTTTATCCATGGTATTTAATGGTGTCCCAGTCTTTATCATTCTATAGCTCTTTACATCTGGCTTCTTGATGTTTTTAGATACAGTAGGCTCATCAATGAATATCACATAACCATGGCATCTAAGTAGAAACTGCTGTTTTTTCTCCTGTGAAACTTTCACTTTTCCATAGTTTAGGATTCAAGAGCAGTTACTTACTCAAACACAAAAACAGAGCAAGATTGAACATGGGGAGTCCAAATATTTTCTTTGATTCTCCATGGCATTGTATTGATTCACTTTTCCACTTCCAAGGGTCTATATCAAGTATCTACTAGGAAAATATCTACAAATAAACATATGTATACACATACATACATAAAATTATGCTGATAGTTAAGCTTAAAAAGGTAGAGCTTGACATATACTTACAATGGAATCATTTTTTTTCTTTTAAGATTTTATTTATTTGAGAGGGAGAGACAGTATGAGGGATAGAGAAAGAAAGAAAGAGCATGCCCACATGCAAACACAAGTGGGGGAAGGGCAGAGGGAAAGGGAGAAGCAGACTCCCTGCTCGGCAGGGAGCCCAAAGCAGGCTTGATACAAGGGCCCCAGGGATTATGAACTGAGCCGAAGGTGGACTCTTAACCGAATGAGCCACATAGGTGCCCCATTTTTTTTTCTAAGTAGGAATTTTTGAACTCAGAGACTCTGAATCAGATTTAAAGCCCTACTTTATAAATTGGAGGGAAACATTATCTTGAATTTTGCAAATACTTTATGAATATGTTGCTGTATAATGTCCAGTAAGACTTCGCATTAAAGAATTTGTCAGTCAGAAACGTCATACTTTTATCTCCAGTATAAATTTTGGCACATAGTAAGAATGTAATATCTAAAGGTTTTAATTAGATATAGTTTTTATGTCTACAAGAAAATAGGAGATCCAAAACTCATCATTAGTTCATTTACATTTGTATCTTTCACTGCATGGCCCACCTGATCTTAAAATATTGACATCACAGATATGAAGCCTATTTCAAATAGGGAAAAGATTGGTGCTTTTCCCTATTTGAAATAGGGAAATAATCTCTCTTAATTATTGAGAGAGAAGATCTCCAAAGTCATGGTAGTACATATTCCAGGTCTTAAAAAAAAAAAAAGGCCAGTTGGAAATTAATACACATTAGTCATGCAGAATAAAATTCCTCTCTATAATAGTCATTAAAGTGCTTCATAAAGATTTCATTTTTCTTCCTTCTAGGCTCATGGTTGAGCTGTACTTCTCCATCCTTTTTGAAGATAGGCACAGTTAAGTGACCTGCTTTAGTCAGTGAAATATGAGCTTCCATGCAGCATCCCTAAGTGCTAGCCCATGTTTCATTATATTTCCTTTTCTCATTGAACTAGGGTGGTTTGGAAGGCAAGGGGGAAGTTGCTGTTAGCCTTGATAGAGGGTGAAAGAAAAAGGAATGGGGCGGCCATGTGAGGGGGGACTGAGAGGTGAGGAGTGACAAAAAAAAATGGTGGAGGTAGAAATGCACATAACACATCTGGGAAATAGCACCAGTCTGCAGATGTTTTCTTTCAATTAATTGATAGTGGATTAGTGAAGACAGTGAACATTCAATTTGGAGGGAATTGTGAAACGTGACCATCTATTGATATTTGAAGATGTCGTGCATACTCACCCACCCAACTACTATGAGAGGCATCCCAAAATATTTTTTTCAACCGTACAAAGTAGCCTGTCTCAGAGTTTTGGTAAATGAAACTGTCTCCTTACATTCTCTGTGATGTTCTAACATCTAGGTGTATCCCTTACAGATTGATATTTCAGGCAGCTGCCTGGTAGGCCTGACCATTTTAATCTGGTTCTGGACTGGTAATGTGTTTTCTTTTAAAGCAATTCCCTATGGTACTCCTTGTGCAAAGCCAGGGCTAAGAATATGTGGTAGAGTGTCTGCTACTCTCACAAGTAACCCATTGTTGACAGGCTTTAATTTGAAGAATGTTCCTTTCTTATTTTAGTATCTGTCCTACAGTAATGGTGGACTTCACAGGCATGTAGCTTGAGCCAATCCCATAGGAATCCACACTCAGAAAGACCTCATGCTTGATTTAATGTTTTGCTCTCAGTACCTCGAAGTTCTTAATTTTGCTCTTTTATTTCACACTGGCCCTTTAATTATGTGGGAAGTCCTGCAGACAACAGGATTTCACCTGCGCTGCATAGTCTGAATATTCTATTTTTGGTAAGTCCAGTTTGACTCTGTCCTTTTCAGTCCATACACCTATAACTGAGCACAATACACAGAAAGTAACCTAGCTCAACTTGGCACATTCGAGTGTGACTACTGTCTTCCCTGTTCTGGAGAATAAGTTCCTATCAGTCTTGTGGCAGCAAGACCACCCTGTTGCATTAGATTGAGTTTGCAGCTACAGTGACATCCTGTTCCATACCGATTCCTTCTACACCCCACAGCTGAAGGTATTTGGTACCATTTTCAGACTTATTATTATCCCAGGCTCTGTTCCCATTCAGTGAAAATCCAGAGTCCCAGGTCAGTACCTTGTTCCGTTGTCACTATAACATTTCAAACTGACTCAAACCTGTTTGTTCCTGTACAGCTCTTGGGTTCTTTCTGGTAGATAACAAGAGAGCAATATTTCGAAGTAAGTGAAGGTTAGCTACCGCCCCAAAGGCTTCCTTCCAGATTATAATGGAAGCTTACTTGGGCCAACTTCTGTCAATACCTCAGCATTTGTCAAACATCTGTTAACAAACAAGCACCAATCAGTTCACACAATCTGTTTTGTGAGCTTGGCGAAGTCCTACTTACCTGGGCTTTTGTATGCTCTGCCCACATCTTGCCCCAAAAGTTCGCTGGAAGCAGATGCAGCTTTATTCTAGAGGAATGATCTAATTAGGACCCATAGTAATTATTTAAAACTGAGGCACTTTAATGCAAGAATTTGGTCACATAGCTGACAGAAGAGTTTAGAGGCCAAACAGGCTAGTGCGGCAGCCCAGGGATTAATAAAAGGAGAATATCTTTCACCTCCTGGGCTGGATGGATAAAGGAGGAGATGGTGTTACTGGTAGGACCTGGAGTCAGGACCAGAGAGTCCCTGCTGGGAGGGTATAGACCCCGTTCAATTCTTAAACCCTTCTCATGTATATGTATGCATTGTCTGTAAAATAGTGTATCTGCAAATCCTGAAAACAACTCATTTCAGCCAGTGAGAGCCTATTTCTAATCTCTGTTATGCTAATTAGCCAAGCCTCTGGTGCTGCTCCTGGGTAGATACCTGAAGTGCTTTAGTCATCACCTGTGGAGCATGGGCTTTCTGATTAGAATATCAGCTGGCAAATATCTGGGGTGTAAATTTTTAATTAGGATTACTGAATGCCGCCGAAGTGTTACCTAAAAAACAAATACGTACGTCACTATTTATGTTGAAGTATTTTACAGTAAATTAAAAGCCATGACATTACCCCCTCTCCCAAACTTTATTTCTTTTTAATTATTTTCACCAATCCCTTCTACCCCATCCTTCTCCCTGACATCTACTCTTTGCAGACATGCAGCTTCTCAACACAATGGTGGCTGGCAGATGCCTTAAATTTTTTTTTTTTTTTTTCTGTACAGCTGCACACACTGGTGTTCCTTCTTTCCAGATCCTCCTGGTGCTCTCTGCCTGCATGGATCATGGCCCATCTCCCCTCTGAGTACTTTTCCAGATCTCATGCTCTTTGTGCCCGGAACACTTAATCATGGAGAAATAACATCAAAGGATTCATATTTACAAAAAACAAACCCCACCACAGCCAAAAATCAAACAATGAATAGACTCTTAGAAACAGAAGGAAAATGTGGGGCGCCTGGATGGCTCAGTTGGTTAAGTGTCCAACTCTTGATTTTGACACAGGCTGTGATCCTCAGGGTCATGAGATTGAGCCCCACATCAGGCTCAGTGGGGAGTCTGCTTGAGATTCTCTCCTTCCTCTGGCCCTCTCCACCCAGAGTCTCTTTCTCTTTCTCTCTCTCTCTCCCCCAAAATAATAAATAAATCTTAAAAAAAAATAAATAAATAAACATAATGAGCACTGGGTATTATAGAAGACTGATGAATCACATTAAACAAATAATATATGTTAAGTAATTGAATAATACATTGTATGTTAAATATATAATACATACATTATATATTATATAATACATTATATGTTAAGTAATTGAATTTAAATTTAAAAAAAGAAACAAAAAGAAAATCTGACAAAGTCTTGGGAAACTTGCATATGCCTTTCTCAGTTTTTGACTGATCAAATAGTCAAACACAGAAAATCTGAATTAGGTAGCTAATGGGATTGAGGGAATGGAGAAATACTAGATAATACAAGTAACCTTACATAGTAAACAGCTATTACAAGTAGTTACATAAAGTTACTTGTATTAATCTGTTTGTAAGGTATTTGATTGGTAACATCAAAAATGAAGAATGCGGAGGCGCCTCAGTGGCTCAGTTGGTTAAGAGTCCGACTCTTGGTCATGATCTCATAGGTCATGGGATGGAGTCCCGTGTCCAGCTCCACGCTGAGCACAGAGTCAGCTTAGGATTCTCTCTCCCTCTCTGCCTCCCCACACCAGATAAATAAATCTTTTTTTTTAAGTGCAGAATGTGGACAAAGACATTTTCTAGCTGTAGTAACAATCAAACAAAAATTGATACAAATTTAAACAGTATCGAACACCTTTGGAAATGTAAAAGGACATGCACCTAAATAATTCTTGTGTCAACAGACTAATCTTATATTCGGTCTTTATATCAAGTCCTCTGGGAATCATGAAAGCTATATTTAAAGGCAAATTCCTCTTTTTATTGGTAAAAATTACCCTGTTTATCTCTAGTTCTCTTTTGACTTGAAGTTTATTTGGTTTTCAGTTAACATTGTTATACTTGCTCTTATTGTCTTTGTGTTTGCTGCTAACTTTTATCTGAAAAATGTCTTCCTTTTGGATTAGTTTTTTTAAAAATGATATAGTATTAATATATTTTACCCAAATATGAGGGCTTTTGAATTCTAATGTAACTTAATGATAATTTCATTATTCTAGAATTTCAGTATAGGTAGGTTCTAAGCCTCAAATGTAGTATTCGGTTGTAAGAAAGGTTAGGAAACTTATCTTGAAGTTGTGTATACATAATAAGACATGATTTTTAATTATTTACCAATCAATAGAAGTCAAAGCTTTCTGAAGATATTTGTTGACACTTAATGTGAAATTAGATGAAATCAAGTCAATAATGGTTTTTACTGTTGTAGTTATGGTTATGAATTGGGACTGGCTTTGGAGCATAGATGAAGGGAAAAAGGCTGAAGCTACCTACCACAAACCATCCATTGGTCTACTTGATTTGTATGGTTTAGACATTATGTTTGTATACTTCTCTTTATTTTGCTTCCCTGGACCATGTTTCTTTAGACTTTTTGCTTTGGAGGTTTGGAAAATGCTTATTTTTCTCTGTATTACTGTTTTTCAAAAACACATGTCAATCAGTATATTCCCTAAGGCTCGTATTGAAGAACAACACATGAATTTATACTTCACACATATGATCATAATAATAGCTAACATTTATTAAACACTTATCTGTACTACACATTGTTCTTCCTAATGCTCATATTTCTCACTTACATTTGTCCAATTTTATCTGTTTACATTATACTGCTGCTGTATAAAAATCATTATAATAACAACCATCCAATGGAAGGGAGCTAACAATGTGATCTCTATAATGTTTTGAGTGAGCTTCAGACAACTATTAGACTTTTATTATCTGACTCAGCTTGCACCTGGATCCTGCCAAGACCAATGCTGATAAATAGTGAGCACACATAGACTCACTGCTCCATCAGTCATTTCTTTTTGATACTGTCTTCCAGATGTACCTATTTCCTTTCTATTCAGAACTCTTGACACTCCTGCTGCTCCATTTTACTACTGTATTTAGTCTCTCTCTGGGATAATTCATATTGTGCCAATCAACCTTTACCAGCACTGGTTGAGTTTTATATTTACTCACAGGACATTGTCTGTTTCAGTTATCCTTTTTAACCTTGACATTTGTCTGATCATATCAAATCACTACATCCTTCCTAAATTTGTTAGTACATCTGTTATATTAGTTCATTAAGGATCACTATAGCCTGAAAGGGGGTTCTTTTTCCATAAATAGTATTATATCATTATATCCTTCCCACTAGCAAGACAATTCACATCTTCCAGTGTCACTGGAATCTGGCTAGAGCAGCATAGAGACATCTTCACTCCTTTCTCTGTGCCTTTTTTGCATTGTCCCACTCTCTCAAAGAAGCTTCTAGCATCGTTGTCTCTTTTCTCTGTGGCAATATGATAAAAAAAAGAATCTTGTGTTTTTTATACTGATATTATTATTACTACAGTAACTATAATACCTGTAGTTCATTCAACCCATGTGCCAGACTCAACTTCTAAGCATGTTATGTGTAATTGGGGTTCTTTAGTTTGTGACAGAAAATCAACCTTAATTAGAATAAGTTAAAGGAAAGAATTTACTGGCTCATGCAGTTGAGAGGCCCACAAGTTGACCTCTCTATAAGCATGACTATCTATATGCTCAAATGAAAAAAATAAATTTGCACCTTTCTTTACTTCACAGGTAAGTTTTCTACTCTATTACTTCCAGTATTAGGGAAGTTAGACCTTTTTATTGGGAAATGTGACAAAGATGGCCACTAGAACCATGCCATGTGTATCTCTGTATAGTGCCTTATAAATGGGAATCTAAAAAAAAAAAAGTTGGCTCTGTTTGGATTTAGATAAACATAGACATAGATATCTGAACCAATCACTGTGGTAGGGAGATCAGTATTTTTATTGTCCAGGTCTGGACCACATATCCATAGGTAGGCAGGTTAAGTCCATCTCAAATGTAATGAAATGCACTCCCAGCAGGAAAGAAGGTGTTATAAGAAGGGAAAAAGGGGATATTAGGAGGGTACATGCATAGATATCCATTATATCATTTATTTATCTAATCTAATTTAATATTTGTGGCAGCCCTTTGAAATGGATATTATTATAACTTTTACAGATAAAGCAACTGAGACTCATACAAGTCAGCTAACTTGCTAGTAATCACATGTTAATAAGAGGAAGCACTGGGATTTGGCTTCTGGACTAGGCCTTGAACATTTCCCATCAGTCCTTTTGTTTTCCTGATTATCTCTTCAGACAAATTCTAAAGTGTGGCTAATTCAAACTACTCTCCTCAAAACTCTTCTGCCTCTCTCCTTACTCTCAAAAGATTCAGTGGCCTGCTACTTGTCAATAAAAGCAGAAGCTATTAGTGGTAATTTCTCTAATATCCTGTCACCTCACCAAGAGACATCTATAATTGCGTGCATCCGTTCTTAACAAGAGACATCTATAATTGCGTGCATCCGTTCTTAAAGCTCTTATCCAGTGTGAGGCCAATCTTGGATCAGTATTTTAGGTTCTACTCCCTCCTCACTTCTTGGCATATTCACTCAATCATCCCCTCTCTCTTTATCTTCAACCTCACTACTGGCTGACATTCGTTAGCATTTAAACTCAGATCTGCAAAAATCTCCCTTCACTCCATGACCCCCTCCAGCTATAGTCCTCTTTATTTGATTCTTCTTAACTAGAATTCTTCAGTTTTCTATACTCGCTGACTCTATTCCCCTCCCTTCCTCTGTGTTCTTCAGCTTGCTGCAGTCTGTCGGCTACTTCCATAACTTTGCCAAGAGTCAATATTAAGATAATCAGTGACAGGTGTGTTGATAAATCCAATGGGTTTCTTTTAGACCTTATTATATTTGATTTCTCTATAGTTTTAAACTCAGTTTATCATATTCTTTTTGAAGAAGTTCCTCAGACATCTGTACTGGGCTATCATTTTATTCTCACTTTCACATCCTCTCTAGGCTATCTCATATATGCAGTGCATTTCATTTACCATTTAAATACTGATGACTCCTGAATTTAGATGCCCACCGTCTTTGATGCCTGTCTTAGAATTCTAGGGCTCTATCTCCAACTGCTGGTTCACTATATCCTATTGGATGCTTCAAAATCACTTCTGTTTTTTCATGTTCAATACTATAGTCTGATGTTCTCCCCCTAAATTGAATGCTTCCTTAAATTTGCCCCTTTTGTTGTATGACACACTTTAAGAACCTCTATCTGCTTCTTAAAGCCAGAAAGTGGTGTTATGCTAGACTCCTTTATCTCTTTCCCCAACTACATTTAATCTATCAGCAAATCTTGTCAATTCTAATGGAAAATCATATCTTGAATTTATCTGCTTCCCTCATCTTTCTTTCTTTGTCTGTAGTGCAAGTCATTATGTTCTCTTACCCCATCTGCCACAATACTTTAACTGGTTTCTTGTTTCTGTTGTTAGGCCATACAGACTGTTCTCCATACAGCAGTAGTAGAATGATTTTTCTCAAATCTGATCTTATCATTCCTCTGCTTAAGTTCTTTTGGTCCCACTTACCCTACTGCCATCCTGTGGTCTATAGTCTTACAAGGCCCTCTGCAATCTCGCTGCTGTTTAGTCCCCCTGCCCCTCGTTTCTCTAGCCTTATCTTTGACCACTCTTCTCCTTTGTCCCTGAATTCAGCCAGACTCAAATACTTAATGTTCCTTTTATAAGCTATATTTTGCTTCCAAAGATACTTCCCTGTGCCTCAAAGATGCTATTAGTTTGTCCACATTATGTGTATCCAGATCACTTTGTGCTTATGGTATGATATTGCAATTTCTTGTTATATCAGTCAGAGCTAGACAGGAGAATAGACACCATTGCATGTATTTTAAGAACGAGATTCAACACAGGATATTAGGTGCTTATGAATCAACTGGAAGAGCTGGACAAAAGGTCAAGGAGGCTAACGCTAGGCTTGGGTTCAGCTCTAGCTTTGAGGAATTAAGGAGTTGCCTCTTGCTTCCTCTAATCCGTTACTGCTTCTCTCAGGTCAGGAAACTACAGCAGGGAACTGGTGAATATGGCGACAACTGCCATGAAGCACTGAGGTAGGTTACTCCTGTGGAAATGCCTCTAGGCTGCTACAAAATCTTTTAAAGCCAGGTGTAGGCCTGCTGCTCCAGAGAAAGGGTATTGTGACTTCCGCTTCTCTTTTGCCTTAAAAATGTCAAATTATGGTTCATCTTGGCAGAACCTAAACTGTGCCTTGAACCCTTCTGGCAAGGGAGTTTGGAAAATGTAATTTCTAGTCTTCTAGTCCCTACTAGGGACCAGTAGAGAAGGGGGTGCAAATGGTGCCAGGTTGCAGTATTCACAGCAACCATTCTTTTATCTGGCACTCTATCAAAACTGTGAGCTCTGTGAGAGTGAGGACTCTGGTTCCCTATTATTTCACCTCAGGACCTATCCAAATGCCTGGCCCAATGAATATTGATGTAATGGAAGAATAATGAGGTCTTTACATCTCACAGATATATTAGGAACATTATTGTTGACAAAATGAAAATTAATTACAGTCCAGGTTCTGTCATAAGATTATAAAGCTTTCTAGATTATAAAGCTTATTGTTATACTGATATTTTTATGCACTGTTATGTTCAGACACTGTGCTAAGTCTCTTTACCTGAGTGACTTTATTTAATCCTTAAAATAGCTCTTGAAGTAGATTGTGTGATTATCACAATTTTATAGATGGGGAAATTAAGGCTCAGAGATTGAGTTGATTATCCAAGCTCACAAAGTTTCTAAAGGGATAAACTGTGTTTGAAACCCAGGGATGTCTCATTCCAAAGCCCATGATCCATTCTCCACTGTACCATCTCCCCTGAGAGAAGTGGGATTTCCTGGGGCTATGGGATGCATTTGTGGCTCTTTGACTCTAAAGCCAGTACTTCTTCTGAATTCTCCACTGCATCAATTTAAATTACTTCTCTTGCATAACAAAGAGACTTTCTTGGATTTTTTTCAAAAAGAACAAAGTATATCAGGCAGTTGCCCTCTTAGTAAGACAGAGTGATTACTACCCCACTTAAAAGGGCACCTGGGTGGCTCAGTCACTTAAGTGTCTGACTCTTGGTTTCATCCCAGGCCCTGATCTCAGGGTTTTAAGTTGGAGCCTGCATGGGGCTCTGTGCTCAATGTGGAGTCTGCTTGAGATTCTTTACCCTCCTCCCTCTCCCTCCTCTTTTGTTTCTCCCCTGACCCCTGCTCACAGGTGCTCTCTCTTCCTCTAAAATAAATAAAATAAGCAAAGTCTTTAAACAAAACAAAACAAAACAAAACAAAACATTCAGGGTGCCTGGGTGGCTCAGTTGGTTTAGGGACTGCCTTCAGCTCAGGTCATGATCCTGGAGTCCTGGGACGGATTCCATCTGGCTCCCTGCTCAGCGGGGAGCCTGCTTCTCCCTCTTCCTCTGTCTGCCACTCCCCCTGCTTATGCACGCTCTCTCTCTCTCTCTCTCTCTCAAATAAATATCTTTAAAAGAAAAATAAAGAATTGCCAGACAAAATATGGGATGCCTAGTTAAATTTGAATTTCAGATAAAAAATGATTATCTTTTTAGTGTAATATATCCCAAATATTGCATGAAACATTCTTATACCAAAAAAAATCATTTTTTATTCAAAATTCAAATTTTACTCAATGCCTTATGTTTTTATTTGCAATATCTAGAACCTTCCCTTTATTAGAAGCCACATTAATAGATGTAATCTATTTCATTTACTGGACATTACAGCCTGCATAGCACTTGTACCATCTTTAACTTATTTAACATACCCTACAAACTTTGAGAAGTAAATTATTTACTCTGTAAATACAACCGAGGACACTGGGCTCAGAATAGTTAAGAAATTTGCCCATGATCATATAGCTCATGAAATGTGGAGCTAGACTAGAAATCTAATGTGTCTCACTCCACTGTTATATTCTCTCTCCTCAATACCCTTCACAATCCAGCTCAAGCATCACCTTCTTTGGGAAACCTACCCAGAATACTCCCTATCCAAAGGCGCATTTATTATTCACTCTTTTATGCTGCCATGGGTATTGCACGTGTCATTATTATGTGATGCAGCACATTGCTCTGTAATTGTTATGTTTTTCTCTGCCAGAACTGAACTTCTTTGCACAGTGTGGTAGGCAGAATAATGACCCCCACAAAGATGCTCATATCCTAATCCCTGGAAATGGTGAATGTGTTACCTTATATGGCAAAAGGGACTTTGCAGATGTGATTAAGGGTAAGGACCTTAAAATAGAGGAATTATCCTGGATTATTCAGATGGGCCCAGTCTACTGACTTGAGTCCTTAAAATTGAAGAATCCTTCCTGGCTGTGGTCAGAGAGAGATGAGATGGCAGTGGTAGAAGGAGGGTTAGAAAGCTTCAACTTTGTTGACCTTGAAGATGAATAAAATGGGCCAGGAGCCAAGAAATAAATGCAGACTGCCTCCAAAAGCTGGAAAAGGCAAGGACACAGATTTTCCCCTAGAGCCACCAGAAAGGAACACAGCCCTATTGGCACCTTGATTTTAGCCCGGTGAGACCATTTTGGACTTCTCAGTTCCATAAGACATTTGTGTTTTAGGCTTCCCAAGTTTGTGGTAATTGAAGTAATAAGAAACTAAAAGAGGTAAGGTACCACCTCTTAGTCACTGCTGTTTTTCTAACTAGCAAAGTACCAAGCAAGCACAAGCACCTAAGTGCTAAAATTGTTTGCTTGCATGGATAAATGAAAATATAACATACTGCTTCATGATCAGAGTGTTATGAAGCAAGACCACCCAACTAGGGTATGGGGAAGAAAAATGATCTCTACTTATCTTTCCTGAGCTAATGAGAGTAAATGATCTTCTGTATTACTTGGTCCAATGATCATAAATCTAGAAAAGGAATAGCAATAAATGATGATTCCAGAGTGAGCCTTGTATCTTCCTAGCTGTGTCTGTGATCCTGAATGGAAATCTCACCCACGGTTGCTATAGTGATAAAAATAGCTAAAATTTCTTGAATTACTATTATAACAGTTGTCGGCTTTGGTGTATATTAGAATGACCTGGGACACATGTTCATAGTTGCATATTCCTGGACCCAGTCTCTAGAGATTCTAAGTCAGAGATGGATTCCAGGTGACTCTGTGGAACATACTGCATAGGAGATATACAATAATAATAATAATAATATAACATATTACATAACATAACCTAATAACATATACATGTCAGGATGACCAATGCCCTCTTCTTAGTCTTGCCTTATCGTTCCAGTGAGTGCTCCAGGGAGTACGTCTTTGGTTCTAAAAACAACTCTGACACCAAATCTCATTCCTAAGTAAGAGAGAGAGCAAAGGTGAATGGAACCGTTACCATTATTTTAAGGCATTCCTCACCATGAAAGTATCCAGAGGTCAAGGTAATCTAAGATAAAATACGCAAACACATTTTAGGAATTCTCTATTGAGTAGGCTGGCCATAGAACCATCAGATGCAGGAGGAACTTCTCAGAGGAGTTCATTGTGGCATCTTCAATCAGAAAAATATAAAGAAGGAAATTTCTCTCTTTTTTTGTTAGACTGAAGAAATGAGAACTTTAACCTATAACCAACCACTGGAAATAAAACATACCAGTTATGGAGAAATGATCCGATTGATCATTTATAATGGTGATCTTTTTTTTTTTTGCTTAAAAATATAGCACATTACTAAAACTAAAAAAAGAGCTTTGAAAACCCAGAAAGATGTGAAGAAGAAAATGACCATTTCCTATAATTTCACTGCCTAAAAATAAGCTATGATCAACGCTTTGGTTATGCATATGTATCCTGGCTATTTAAGATTATACTGTATATGCAATTTAATATCATGCTTTTTCTTTCCAGTTAACGTTCTTTTTTTTTTAAAGATTTTATTTATTTATTTGACAGAGAGAGATGACAAGTAGGCAGAGAGGCAGGCAGAGAGAGAGAAGAAAGCAGGCTCCCTGCCGAGCAGAGAGCCCGATGTGGGGCTCGATCCCAGGACCCTCAGATCACGACCCGAGCCGAAGGCAGACACTCAACCGACTGAGCCACCCAGGTCCCCCTCCAGTTAACATTCTATCTGCACCCCCCTATGGCCAACTCATTGTAATGAGATTGATTTTGTTAAATTATTCTCTTTAAAAGAATGGAGAAATTCAGAAATCTTAAGAGTCAAAAAACCAACTTCATGCTCAACGCCTCTGCATATTATTCTTGAAGAGAAGCAATTAGGTCTTCCTGGAGTGTCAGAGGCATTGAGGCACCTGCAGCTGCCAACTGCTAATCATATTAGACAGAAGTTAATTTTGAGGTAACTTGCCCTCCAGCACCCCACATGTCAGGCAGTGTGGTGGCTCTTTTATTTACAGTGGCATTCAAGTGGGCAATGCCATGTTCACAGAATAATGTGCATTCCAGGCCTGCCATTCTCAACTGATTGCAAGGCTTTGTTGGAAAAGACAGAATTCTAGAATGTTAGGAGCATAAATCACATTGTTGGAAATTGTCTTTCTCTAAAAGTTTATGGTTGTGATGCAGTGCCATTTTTCTTCTGGGTTGAATTTGACTGAATTCCACTTGTCATTGCTAAGAAATATTTTATTTCCATTTTCAATTCAGTCATAAATTGCTGAAAATATTCCCTCCAGAGGTAAATTAGGGTGTACTAATAACACAACTGAATTTCAGCAGTGAAAAATATTCACTATATATTAAATATACATGGGTATACTTTGAACAAATGTGATTGCATTAAAAAGTTGTCAACATTGTGCCCATCTTAATGCAAAATTGAAATCTTATGTGATTGGCCTAGTCTTTTGGATCTGTTGCTGAAGGAAAAAAAACCTTTCGTTCACTTCTTACACTAATGAAACAAGTCAGCAGATTGGAGATAGGAGACCAAATCGAGAAGGCCAAGTTCTCCATCCTCTGAGCATCTTTTTATCTAAACACACTGGAAGTTGTTAATTCATCTGGTTTGGTCCACTTTGGTGGACACTTGCAGAAACCTTAGTGATGGATACTCCTTTTACTTTTCTAAACTGGTAACTTGTTCTAAGTTGCATGATCAAAGGCTATATTTTTGGTCAATAGACCCAGAAAACTATGTTGTTTATGTAAGATTCCACTATAAGTCAAGTAATGTTAGCAATCTTATATTTGAGATTTCTTGCTAATTTTTTAATATGGAAGCATTAAAATGCAGAGGACATTATAGAATTTTCAAGGTATTGGTATGAGAGGGATGCTTGCATTAAGATATTTATTAATAGTCAATAAATTGACTGTATGGATTAATTGGATTTTACTCTAAGAAGCACTGAGAATATTAGGAATGGTTTCTAGTTTCCATTCAGCCACTAATAAGTGGTGTGAGCTTGAGTGAACCACTTTACCTGCCTGTGTTGTAGAGAAAAATGATAGGAAAAAAATGACAATGAACTATATCATTGTGTACAACAATCAAAAAAAAAACAGGTTTGCACCAAAAGTCAAAATTGAAAATACAAGGGCAATGAAAAAAATAAGTCAATTTAACCCCAACTCGTGTCTATAAGATAGATGGAGAAACAAACATCTGGTCATTTGCATAGTTCTGCTCACAGAAACAAAGTAGGGTTTGCAGCACTCTCTTGGAAGAAAACCAACTAGCACGAGGGTTATCACTCGAGAAGGACCGCAGCAGTCTCCTGAACAAGGTGGTTCTAGGATGTCCAACCACAGCCCATAGTGTTATGGCCTAATGGCCAAAGGGGGAACCTGTACGAGCCTAATTTGTCAAGGAAGCAGCACCATGGCACTGTCTCAAGAGTGACACTAACTGCTATGGGAACCTGGGCGGAGTTGAAAGAAAAAGGACAAGAAGGTATTGAAGGTATTGTGTGGGTCCTTCAGGGATACTTTAGACCTATTTCTTCCCCCACTGACTCTGGTCATGTCCATGTGGTTGATAAATCATGTGCTGGTGTGGCCAGTCTCCCTTACCAGCTCAACTGGCCAGCTTTACTTTGCAAAGGCTTCAGGGAACAGGGAAAAGGAGCCATTATACCTTTCGGGTGGCCTTCCTTTGTGATTTGATCTGGGACTGGAGCAACATAGGCAGTACTTTCAAGCAAAGGCTTTGAAGTAATGACCTTGGTTTGGGTCCTGGTTCCTCTACTGATGAACTGTGTGATCCTGGACAAGTTTCCTACTTCCTCTGAACCTCAGTTTTGTCATGTGTAAAGTAAGGATAATGATGGGTTCTCTATCCTGTAATTATTATACATGAGAAGATTAGCAAGAATTTGTCTAGGTTCACAAAACTAGGCATGGTTGAGCCAGAGCTGGCTGGATTCATGCCTGTGACCATAGAAGTGACCTTACCTGTTCAAGATTGCAGAACCACTTGGCAGTGAAATTGGGTATAGCAGACACTGCTACTTGTCTACTCAAAAGACATTCTCCTTCACTTCCTTACTGAAGAATCATTTTCCCCCA
>CM052801.1:94207499-94282032 GCA_028533885.1 Nasua narica | reverse complement strand
TAAAAGAGGATACTAGCCATTTTTTTCTAGAGATAAGTGATGAAAAAATAACATGCCATCAAACAACAGGAGATGAGCTGAGAAACAGACCAGCTTTGCCAAGGCAAGGGCCTTCTCACCCTGCTACCCAAGTGGGAGTTGGTGGAGAATGTCCTGGTTCAAGTTCTGGGTCCTACAGAAAGTCCCTGGAGTAGAATAAGAAGATATTTCCAAAGCAAGCAGGTTCTACCCTTCCATGAAAAATGAAGAGTTCAGTAGAAAATTGTGGGCAAGGGAATCAAAAGATTTTATTGGCAACAGATGGAGTATAGTGGGTTGTTAGTTGAGGCAGAAAGGGATTGAGAGGTTGCAGTATACAAGGTTAATATACAAATGTCAGTCACTTTCCTATATACTGTCAGTGAACAAGTAGAATTTGAAGTTAAAAACACAATATAATGTATATTAGTACACATACAAAAAATGAAATATATAAGAATAAATCTAACTATATATATTTTATATATATGTAATATATATATTTAAAATCTGTATGAGAGAAACTATAACATTTTGATGAAAGAAAATAAAAAAACTAAATAAATGGAAAGATATTCCATGTCCATGGATAGGAAGACTCAATATTGTCAAGATGTCAGTTCTTTCCAATTTGATTTATAGATTCAGTGCAATCTCAATCAAAATCCCAGCAAGTTATTTTGCAGATATTGGGAAACTTAGTGTGAGGTTTATATGGAAAAGCAAAAACCCAGTTAGAAGACAAATACTACCCAACTTCAAGACTTGATTACTGTAGATTTATAATAAGACAGTATGGTATTAGCAAAAGAATAGACAAAGAGATCAGTGGAATAGCATAGAGAGCCAGAGACAGACCAACTTAAATAGTTGACAAAGGAGCAAAACAAATATGATGGAGGAAAGATAGTCCTTTCAACAAATGGTGCTGGACCAACTAGACATCCACAGGCAAAAAGAAAAAAATTCTATACACAGACTTCACACCCTTCATAAAAATTAACACAAAATGGGTCACAGACCTAAATGTAAAACTCAAAAGCTACAAAACTCCTGATAAATTACATAAGAGAAAGTATAGATGACTTTGGGTTTGGCAATGACTTTTAGACCCAATGGCAAATCCTCAATCCATGAAAGATAGAATTGATAAGCTAGACTTTATTAAAATTAAAATCTTCTTCTCTATGAAAGATACTGTCAAGAAAACGAAAAGACAAACCACAGACTGGGAGAAAATATTTGCATATCTAATAAAGGACTATTATCTAAAATATACAAAACACTCTTAAAACTCAACAATGAAAAAAAAAAACTCAACAATGAGGAAATAACCTTTCCATTAAAAGTAGGCAAAAGACTCTAACCTATACCTCACCAAAGAAAATATGCAGTTGGCATATAAACATATGAAAACATTTTGGCCAGAACAGTGTTCTGGCCAAAATCCAGAACACTGACAACACTAAACACTGGCAAGAATGTGGAGCAGTAGGAAGTCTCATTCATTGTTGGTAGAAATGCAAAATAGTCCAACTAATTTAAAAGACATTTTAGTGGTTGTTCACAAAACAAAACATTCTCTGGCCATAGAATCTAGCAGTCATGCCCCTTGATACCTACCCAAAGGAGTTAAGAGCTTACGTCCACAGAAAACTCTGCACCGGGATGTTTAGAGCAGCTTTATTCATAATTGCCAAAACAACTCCGTATGCTACTATAATAGTGGATATGCAGCCTTTTATCTATGTCCAAACCCATAGAATGTGCAACACCAAGAGTGAACCCTAATGTAAACTATAGACTTTAGGTGGTCATGATGTGCGAATGTAGGTTGATCAGTTGTAACAAATACACCACTCCGGTGTGTGATGTTGATAGTGGGGGAGGCTATGATGTGTGGGGATGGATAGTATATGGGAAATTTCTGTACCTTATCAATACTGCTGTAAGCCTAAAACTACTCTAAAACTTAAGCCTATGAAAAATTTTAAAAAATGATTCAGACAGTCCTGTGACTGTCAGAATAGTGGGGGTGGTAGTTTTAAAGGTGAGTATTTGCTCCAATTTACTAGAAGGGGGACTTTTACTTTTTGGCTCTAGGAATTGTGGGAGAATCAAACACTATGAGATGGCAGAAAATGGGAAGGAGGAACCACAGAGTTTCTGTTGCCCACTTGGGTCCCCTCGCCATGTCTTCTTGGTTCTAGTGCAGAGAGGAATAAAGGATATATACATTGTGCCATTTTGCCATTTCCAGATTTCCTCCCTCCATTCCTTCCCTTTCTCGTGACAGCTTGAGGAAGGGGAATTGTTGAAAGAGTCCTTAAGACATCCCCAGTGTAGCGCCTCCTGCAAAGAAGGACCTCAAAATTCCAAGCTTTCTTTCTCTTACTCCTCTGCCTCAATTCACTTCCAACCTAGCAGAGCTTTCTGTTAAGTTTTCTGCCTCTTCATTCTCAGACTGTTGTGGAGAGAGATTGCAACAAAGTATAATGTATCTGAACTGAAATACAATTTCCTTTGGTGAGCTTTCTGGATGTCTAAATTTTTCTCTACCCATCTTCCTCTATGTGTACTTTACAGATTATTTTCTTTAGGGAGTTCACAATTTTCCCTCTTTTCCAGCAATCAACGCTGTTTATTCAGTGCATATTTATTAAGTAACTACTCTGTGCCATATATCATTCTAGATACTGAAAATACACAGATCAATAAATTGGATCCTTGCCAGTTGGGAGCTGGGTCTTATGGAAGATTAAATAAAATTTTTCCCAATATTGCTTTTGGAAGCCAGAGTTTATTTTTCACAATTGGCATGACTAAAATCTTAGTTTTCTAGCTTCACTTAAAATTTCTTATCCCCCCCACCCGAATTGTATATAACCATGGGAATTCTGAAAATGTACTTTAAGGTCTCAACACAATTTTTCTTTTCAAAACAAGACTATGGGCATTTCTTCAGCTAGAGAGTAATTCAAAATCCAAATTTTGGAGGCCCAGAATTTTAATTATTACAACCTAAAATTCCTTTCTCTCCCAATATTGTCCTTATAAAACCTTTTGGTACTTTTGCTTCCAAAATGTTGGCAGTTTAATTATGAACTCAATTGAAATATTAGAGACATAGCCTTTCATGTGTTAGAGATTCAGTTTGGAATGGTGAATTTAAAGAAACAAGGTTCTATAAATCTAAGGAGAAGTCATGAATCGCTGTTAATTTAATTTGCAACACATGCATGATATAACAATACTCTTAATAATAAGCCACGCTTGTACTATATACCAGATACCATCCTGGGTGTCTGGTATCCCATTTAATTATCACAGCAAGCCTGCAAGACATCCCAGTTTTACAGATTGAATAGCTGTGAAGGAAATTTGTTCAAGCAGTGTCATTTTTCACAGGAAAAGTTATTTTATTCTGCACTGTCTCTTACATAATGATGACCGTATTATTGATACTAAACTGCTATATCCGAGGTAGTAGGAAATTTTATGAAATAGATGGAAAAATGATATTTGGATACAAACAGATATTTTTTGTTTTTGTTTGTTTGTTTGTTTGTTTTTCTTTTTCATGGCATGTGCAATAGCTACTGAGGAATTTGGGGGATCACCAGCCATGAACTATCTAAAAGAAAACAAATGCTTGGTAAAATATTCTATGTTTTTTTCATTGAATTACATAACAAGATCTAGCAGTTGGTCTAAATCTGAACATTTAAAACCATCTTTAACAACTGTAATGTGATCTTACATATTTATTACTCTTGGTAAAGAGTAATAGTCACAGCTACTCCTAATATTGTAATATTAGTAATAGTCACAGTCACTCCTAATATTGCTGGCCTCCATTCATAAAGGAAAGAAAGGTAGAATTTCAGTTAACGTTTAGTGGAAACAAATATGGAAATGTTCCTCTCTAAGTTTATAAACACATGCTATAAGAACACCTGCTCTAACAGAAGTCATTGCATTGAGATTACATTAAGAGCTGGGAAAGAAGCCAACCTTGGAGCCCATCGAGGGCGGCCTGGTGGCTTAGGTGAACTTTCTCACGGGAAGGCAGACACATGGCAGCTTAATGACATTGAGCACATCCTTTTACAAATATAAGTTTTTGACCTGGGAATGAAATCTTTGCTTTTTTAAACTTTTTAATTTTTTTTTTTTTATTTTGGGTTACTAGTCCGGAGATATTTGTGGAATTCTTGCCTTCGTCTTACTGATTTCCAGGAGAGTATTCTAATGTACTTTGAAAACTAATATATGTATCTGTTGATTCATACTATCAATATAAATTAGATACACGACACTGAACAATATAAATTCATTTTCATAAAGTTTGAAATTAGAGAATTTTTAAAAGTTTAACCTTATGTCCACATTTATATCTGGAAATAAAAGACATAACAAATAATTTAACATTTCCCATACCTTTCCTGTAAGTTCTCAGTCCTGCATTTAACATGCTGAGCAACAGCGTAACTGGTGAAACTGAAATTTGCAACAGCTTATTTTTGTTTAAGACACAATTTCCGCTATGCTTGATAGACACTCCTTGTAAACTTGCCATCTGTACATTTTGATGTCTGTGATTTAATGTTTTTCACTTAATGTTTCACAGTGGCATTATTTATTTTAGTTGTATTAAGAAATTTTAGGGGCGCCTGACTGGCTCAGTTGGTGGAGCATGTGACTCTTGATCTTGGGGTTATGGGTTTGAGCCCCCTACTGGGTGTAGAGATTACTTAAAAAAAAAATCTTAAAAAAAAAAAAAAGTTGGGCACCTGGGTGGCTCAGTGGGTTAAAGCCTCTGCCTTTGGCTCAGGTCCTGGAATCGAGTTACATCGGGCTCTCTGCTCAGCAGGGAGCCTGCTTCCCCCTCTCTCTCTGCCTGCCTCTCTGCCTACTTGGGATCTTTCTCTCTCTCTCTCTCTGTCAAATAAATAAATAAAATCTTAAAAACAAAAAAAGTTTAAATTGCAGTCCCTTTTTCCAATTCACCAAGTTTTCTGACATGCATCTTTTCTGTACACCAAACATATTTCTTGCAGTGGTTTGTTTCTGATGATGTCTTAAGGCATCTTCTTTCAGCACTGATAGACTTCATTTGTATAGTAAATGCTTATGCCCAGGCCTCTTACAGTTTCTTATTTTGCCATTCTCAACATGAGGCTTATATCCTGTGGTCTATGATGGCTGCTGCTCGAGGCAACATTCATCTTCTAGGGATGCCATAATAAATTACCACAAACTAGGTGGCTTAGACAATGAAAATTTACCTTCTCACAGTCCCAGAGGCTAGAAGCCTGAAATCAAGGTATCTGCAATGCTGTGTTCCTATTGAAGGCTCTAGGGAAGAATCCTTCTTGCCTTTTTCTAGCTTCCTTGTCGTTCCTTGACTTGTAGCCGTATGTACTCCAATCTCTGCCTCAGTTGTAACACGGCCTTCTTGTGTCTCTATCCAAATTTTTCTCTTTATAAGGAGACCAGTTGTTGGAATAGGCTCACCCAACCCAGTGTGATCTCATTTTAACTTTATTGCATCTATAAAGGCCCTGTTTCTAAAGAAAGTCAAACTTGCAAGGGTTCGAACTTAAATACGTCTTTTGTTCAATTAAAAAAAAAGTATTTTCCTGAGGCAAGTTTCACACAATATAAAACTAACCATTTTAAAGTGTATAATTTAGGGGCGCCTGGGTGGCTCAATGGGTTAAAGCCTCTGCCTTTGGGTCAGGTCATGATCTCAGGGTCCTAGGATCGAGCCCCCATCGGGCTCTCTGCTCAGCAGGGAGCCTGCTTCCCCCTCTCTCTTTGCCTGCCTCTCTGCCTACTTGTGATCTCTCTCCTCTGTCAAATAAACAAATAAAATCTTTAAAATAAATAAATAAAGTGTATAATTTAGCAGCATTTGGTACATTAATGATGTGTAACCACCACCTCTATCTCGTTCAAAAACATTTCCATTACTCCAAAGTAAAACCCCTTACCTATTAAGCAGTTTCTCCCAAATCCCCCTTACCCAACCCCTGGCAACCACTTTCTGCTTTCTGTGGCTATGGATGTATCTGTTCTGGATATTTCACATAGATGGAATCATAGAGCATGTGATTTTTTGCATTGGCTTCTTTCATTTAGCATGGTATTTTTAAGGTTCACGTTATAGCATGTATCAATATTCTGGCTGAATAATATCCATTGTACACTATGCTTCTTTTTGTTTCTCCATTCATTGTTGATGGAGATTTAAGCTGTTTGCTCCTCTTAGCTATTATGAATAGTGCTGCTGTGGCCATTTGTGTACATACACTTGAGTTCCTGTTTTCAATTCATTTGAGTGGGTTTCAGGGTTATATGGTATATTCTAAGTTTAACTTTTTGAGGAATTGTCAAACTGGTTTCCACAGCTGCCGAACCCGTTTTACCTCACCACCAGCAATGAACTAGGGTTCCAATTTCTCTATATCCTTGTCAACACTTGTTATGTTTTGGTTTGGTTTGTTTTAAAAGTACAACTATGCTAATGGATGTGAAGTGGTACCTCGTTGTTATGATTTCTTTTTTTTTTAAGATTTATTTTATTTAATTGAGACAGAGAGAGAGAGAGAATGAAAGGGGAGAGGTCAGAGGGAGAAGCAGGCTCCTCTTAGAGCAGGGAGCCCGATGCGGGACTCGATCCCGGGACTCCAGGATCATGACCCGAGCCGAAGGCAGTCGCTCAACCAACCGAGCCACCCAGGCGCCCCTCGTTGTTATGATTTCTGATTCCCTGATGACTAGTGATGCTGAGCACCTTTTCACATATCTCTTGGCAGTGTATATGTCTTTTATAGATAAATGTCTGTCTAGATCCTTTGCCCATTTAAAAAATTGGGTGGGTGTTGTTTTTTTTTTTTTTGGTCTTTCTGTTGTTGTGCTGTAAGTTCTTTGTATATTATGGATACTAGGAGCTTTATGATTTACAAATATTTTCTTATTCCGTAGGCTATATTTTCATCTTTTTGATAATGTCCTTTGATGAGCAAGTTTTTCATATTGATGACATACAATTTATTTTTTCATATATTGCTCATGATTTTTGTTCTCATTTTAAGACTCCATTGCCAAACCCAAAATCATCAAGATTTACCCCTAGATTTTCTTCTAAGAACATATCTTTTTTTTTTTTTTAGGATTTATTTATTTATTAGGGGGGAGGTGCAGAGGGAGAGGGAGAGAGAGAATTTCAAGCAGACTGACATGAGTTCAGTCTCAAAGACCCTGAGATCATGACCTGAGCCAAAATCAAGTCAGATCCTTCACCTACTGAGCCACCTAGGTGCCCCAAGAACATATCTTTTAAAAGAAGCACAGTTCAACCTACAGTGAATCCCAATGTCGTGACCACATGTGAGCCAATAATAAGGGGAAAAAGTATAAAGAGAGGACATGTTCCATGACTTGAAGTGTGTAATCTAGAATGAAACATAACACTTTTGCTTGCATCCATTAGCCAGTACTTAATCTTAGTTTAGAGTGGCACTCTCTACGAGGGAAGATCAGGAAGGTACAGTTTAGCTTTATGCTGATATGCTCAAGTAAAACTTCTATTACTATGTAAGAAGGGGAGAATAGGTATACATGAAAATCTAGCATCTTTGCCACTGTTAATTAAATACTTTGAGGTTAGGCTTTTTTGATCCAACATTTTGTAGGCCTTGCTCTCTTGTCAGATGAATATTGCTATGGGGAACTTTGAGGTCTCTCTGATCTCCCACTCCCTTACTTTTTCTGCCTGGATAACTAAACAATTACCTTTTAGTCCTGGGAATTAAATAACATAGTCAGAATAACTAAATGTCGATACTTTTGTATCCATTTTTTTTAAGTATGGTATGACATTTTCATCTACAAATTCTGATTTTTAAATGTTTTTTCTTACATTTCTATTTCTGTTTGTTGGGAATTCTGCTTCAAACACGATAGCTATGTTAGGTTTTCATCTGTGACTGATCAGCTACTTGCTATTTTTATGATGTTTATTAGTTCAATAATGATGTTTTAGTTGTTTCCCTGGCTTTGTACCATTCGTTTTCATTTTAAGTTTCATTCTAATGTTTTATCTCATTTGGAGCTCTTAATTTATTATGACGTCCTATTTAATCAATATAGTGGTAAACGTTTTCTGAGTAGATTATTTCCTTTTGAGCAAAATCTTTATCTGTTTTGCTTGCTTTTTTTTCATTACTCCATAGAACCTTTTTTTAAAAAGATTTTATTTATAAAAAAAAAGATTTTATTTATTTATTTGATAGATCACAAGTAGGCAGAGAGGCAGGCAGAGAGAGAGGGGGAAGCAGGCTCCCCGCTGAGCAGAGAGGCTGATGCAGGGCTCAATCCCAGGACCCTGAGATCATGACCTGAGGCAAAGCCAGAGCCTTTAACCCACTGAGCCACTCAGGTGCCTCTCCTCCACAGAATCTTTACATAGATGCCTTAACACTTTATTTTAATCTTAATTATACTAGAAATGAACAGCTTTAGCCAGTCTATTTATTTCTA
Organism: Nasua narica; assembly: GCA_028533885.1. NCBI lineage: Eukaryota > Metazoa > Chordata > Mammalia > Carnivora > Procyonidae > Nasua > Nasua narica. The sequence goes on along the minus strand of CM052801.1, from coordinate 94,273,467 downwards.
TTGATGTATTTTGGATGAATTTTTCTTGACTCCCATTCCATTTTAGGGGGGAATTGTTTGAGAGCTGAGTTTCCTCTAGACTTTGGGAGTGAGTGAAGCAAAAGGAAGGTATCAGCTGGGGTTCTAAGTAGAAATGGTTACCAGGCTTGGGCTTTGTCTCATCTTCTAAGCTCCTGCTGAATGTCCTGTAACCTTTCCTGTACTTTTCCAGTGAGTGAGAACTTACCATGTCAGGTAGCTTACCCTGTTCATTGTGGAGTATTAGACCTTAGCTTGTGTCAGACCCAGCCAGATTTATTTTCCCCTTTTCCCTTTTTCTTTCTAGGAATACTCCCACAATCCCAAGCAGAAAGTAGAACATAGTCTCAGAGTAAGGACTCCTTGCATTGGGAGGAGATATTAAATGTTTTCAGATGTCATTTGCTCCATCTCCCACTCTCTCCTCTCCCTCTTCTCCCACTATCCCTCCTCTGGTTTTCTGTTTGACCAAATTTCTGTTTATTCCTCGTGATAATTAGTTCTGAGTTTTCATGGTCCTTTTGCTTTTCCTCTTCAACTCTCCTCTCAGCAGGGAACTGAGAATCATAGCAAATTCTAGCAGTTTTTCTGGACTGTAGTTAGAGGAGGAGGAGTTCACGGGTGGGCTTTTTAAATAATCGAACTCTCTGCATCTTTGTCCACATTAGCTTATGAATTCTCCCCATCAGCTACAATCTGAGTTGAGGGTAGGTTGTGAAATTCTCAGGATTATGTTTATTCTCCTCTCCCTCTGGAATGTTGCTGTGGAGGGGAGATTGAGCTTGTGTGGACCTTTACTAAACTGAGTGGAACAGATAATTTAAAACGCACACACACACACATTTGTGGAGGCGCCTGGGTGGCTCAGTTGGTTAAGCATCTGCTTTGGGCTCAGGTCATGATCCCACGGTCCTGGGATGGAGCCTGACACTGAGCAACCGGCTCAGTGGGAAGTCAGCTTCTTCCTTTCCCTCTGCCCCTTCCTCCCTGCTTTGTGCATGTGCGTCTCTCTCTCTCTCTCTCTCTCACATGTGCTCTCTCTCCCTCAAATAAATAAATAAAGTCTTAAAAAACAAACAAACAAAATTTGTGTTTTCTTTTGACTTGTCCTCATACTCTTCCTTCGATTACTCCTTGGTCATATGACCACGATGTGGAAGGGACTGGCTGAATCAAAGTAACTTTCCACCAGTAAGGAAGAAAAGATGATGAACAGATTGGGTAGATGATAAATAGTGCCTACTGTAACCTAAAGCTAACAGGCCCTTATCCTTTTAATAAGTGATCTTCATGGCTTCCCAATATCATCTGCATTTTCCTAATCATATCCTAAGTCTTCTCTTTGTGAAAGATTTGTAGAAAGGTACATTCTTTTTTCACATGCCAGGTAAGAAAGATTAAAGTAAAGAAGAAAAGGAATACTCAGTGCCAGCTAGGATATGGAAAGGGGGGAAGAAGGCAATATACTCATGGAGAGCTGCTGGGAATACAAATTAATACAGAACATTCCAGAAGTATATCTGGCAACATGTATCAAAAAACTTTTAAAGTGTGGATAGTCTTTGAATTAAACATTTCATTTGCAGACATTTATCTTAAGGGGATAGTTGAGCATGTGTGCAAAAAATGTGCAAGGATGGGTCATTATAGTATTTTATTTAATACTAGAGAATTTGAAGCTAATAATCAAGGTGGGTTAAAGACATACACATCTACAATGTGATTTTAGACAGCGTTAAACAAGATGACGTAGACACTAAAGTTATTTGCTATTTGTTGAGCATTATGTGATTTGCATATTTTAATTAACAATTCCATGAGCTTTGTGAGGAGGTAGTATTATCACCCCCATCTTAGAAATGAAAATCCACAGAATTAGAGATATTCACTTGCCCAGAGTCATGTGGATACTTAAGTGACAAAAACAAGATTTGAGTAAAGACTTAAATCCTATGGTCTTGGAGTACCTGGGTGGCTCAGTTGGTTAAGCAGCTGGCTCTTGATTTCAACTCAGGTCATGATCTCAGGGTCCTGGGATCCAGCCCTGCAATGGGCTCTGTACTCAGCAAGGAGTCTTCTCGAGAATTTTTTTTCTCCCTCTGCCTCTCCCCCATTCATGTGAGAATGCATTAATGCTCTCATTCTAAAATAAATTAAAAATAAAATAAAAAATAAGAAACCCCAAATCCTGTGGTCTTAAAAACTTTCATTGAGGAATAATTGACTTACAATAGACCACATATATAGCAATCATATAGTTTTGTAAGTTATGACTTATGCATAAACCTATAAAATGATCACCACTATCAAGAGGGTGAACACAGTTATCACCTACAAAAGTTCCCTTTTGTCCTTTTGTGATTCTATTTTCCTGCCCCTCCTATCCTTTGTATTTCTGATGAATTTCTTTTGCCCCTTAGTCAGAAATCATCAGACTATATATGTATGGATCTGTTTCTGGAATCTGTCTTCTGTTCCATTAATCTATTTTTCTATATTTACACCAGTACTATCTTAAAACATGTACCTTTATACCATTTGAAAGCAGATAAAGGCAGTCTTTCTACTTTATTCCTCCTTTTCAAAGTTGTCTTATCTATTCTGGGTCCTTTACATTTCTATATAAATTATAGAATTAACTTGTTAATTTCTATGGTAAAGCCTGCTGGAACTGTAACGTGATCACATTGGATCTAAGGAAGTGACATGTTAACAATATTGAATCATCCCATCCATGCATTTGTTTAGGTGTCTCTCCATTTGTTTAGGTCTTCTTTAATAAATCCCAGCAATGTAGTTTGGTGCACAGGATTTCACATCTTTGTTAGTCAGATTTATCATTAGGCATTTTCATAATTTTGATGCTCTGGTAAATAGTACTGTATTTTAAAATTCAGCTTCCAATTATTCTTCATTGACATATAGAAATATGATTTTTGTATATTCACATTTTATTCTGCAACTTTGTTAAACTCACTTGTTCTGGTAGCTTCTTGGTGATTCCGTTGGATTTGTTTTCTTTTTTTTTTAAGAGTTTTTAAATTTATGTATTTGAAAGAGAGAGAGAGCACAAGTGGGGGTGGGCAAAGGGAGAGGGAGAAGCAGACTCCCTGCTGACCAGGGAGCCCTATGTGAGGATCCATCCTTGGGATCATGATCTGAGCCAAAGGCAGACGCTTAACCAACTGAGCTACCCAGATGCCCCTTCATTGGATTTTCTATATAGATGATCATGTTGTCTGTGACTAAGGATAGTTTTATTTCTTTTCCAAAATAAATGTCACTTATTTCTTTTTCTTGTCTTTCTGCACTGGCTAGACTTGTCAGTACAATGTTGAATAGAAGTAGAGAGAGTGGAAATCCTTTTCCTGTCATACTAATATTAGAGGGAAAGAATTCAGTCTTTCACTTTTCACTATAATTTTAGCTACAGGTTTTTTTTTCATAGATGCCTTTATTAGGTTAGAAAAGTTACTTTCTATTCTTAGTTTGCTGAGTGTTCTTATCATGAGTTTTGGATTTAGTCAAATATATCTTCTGCCTTTGTTGATTATATGAATGAACAGTCAATTATGCTCTTTAAAAATTTGTTTATATATGTTACATTGGTGATATTTGAATGTTTAACCAAACCTGCATTCCTTGAGGAAACCCTAGTTGGTCATAGTGTATTATCCATTGTATATATTAATTCACTCTCTGTCTTATTCTGGATGGCTTTACCTGTTATGTCTTCAAACACACAAGCCTTTCTAACTTTCATGTCCAATCAGACATTAATCCCATCCAGTGAATTTGTCATCTCAAGTACTGCGGTTTTTTTTCTCTTAAAAATTCTACATGACCCTTTTGTGTCTTTTATGTTTGTACTTAACATTTTGAACATACAGAATATAGTTACAGTAACTTTAAATGTCTTTAGTAACTCAAATATTTGTGTAAGTTCTGAGTCAGTATCCATACCTCAGGGTTGTTTGAATTTGAATGTCTCTAGTTAGGTTAAACACTATTTTAGATTGTTAAGAGTCAGTCTGTATCTTGTAAATTTTCATTCCATATCTTTTCCCCATTTTTCTATCATATTTGGGGTCCTTGGTCCCATTATTTTTAAAGTTCTCACATATTATTTATTTATTTATTTATTTAGAGCACGAGCAGGGAGGGGCAGAGGAAGAGGAAGAAGTAGGCTCAGTGCCCAGTGCAGAGCCTGATTGCAAGTTTGATTGCACAACCCTGAGATCACGACCTGAGCCAAAATTAAGAGTCAGATGCTTAACAGACTGAGCCACCCAAGTGCTTTGAAGTGTTCATATACTTAATGATATTAGCCCTTTATCTGTGATATGTGTTAAATATTTTTCCAATTTTGTCAGTTTTCTCTGAGCTTATGGTATGTTTATTTGTGCCTTTAAAAAATATTTTAAGTAGTATAATGTATCAATGCATCTTCAGTGAGTAAGCAACTGGTAACCTCCAGAAATTGATTGACCCATTGGAAACCCAGAAAAGATCCAATAACATAAAAGGACGTCTGCCCAGGTGAAGACCACAAGCTGGCTGGAACTGCTATTAGAATTAGGAATATATGATCTATGGCTAAGCCCACCACCCATTTCCCCAAGGCCCAAATCGTGAGAGACCCTTTACATAATGAGCTAAATGGACAGGACGTGTCCACAAGAAGCTAGAAGCTTGTTATATAGCTATTCATAAATATGAATTCCCGTGGTGCTCCTCCTCATAGGAGTGAGATTAGCTCCATTTGTCCCAGAGGCCACAGGAGGAGGAAGGGAGGTAGATGTTAACAGTGCCAGCAGTAAAATAAGGTGAGAAAGTCTCTGGTGGCTGAGGACTCATATTGAGAAGTGCTTTTCACATAAGGCACACGTGCCTCTGCCTAAGACAATCCCCTCCGTGAGTTTATTCCTGAGTCTTAAATTATAGTTTTCTCCAAGAAAACGCCCAGCCCAACTTCCATCATGTGCACATTTGCCCCTTGTTGCCTGCAGTGGTAAAATCTGAGTCTGAGTATTATACCTACTGAGATAAACTCAGCCCCTTAAATTTGAAACAAGATGAGGATACCCAGTAGAGCAATTTATTCACTGAAACCTTGGCAGCTTAAAGACAGTGATTTCAGTCTGGAAATAGAAAGCTGAGGAGAGGGGCGCCTGGGTGGCTCAGTCAGTTAAGCATTTGACTCTTGGTTTCAGCTCAGGTCATGACCTCAGGTGGTGAGAACGAGCCCCGTGTCAGGCTCTGTGCTCAGCGGAGTCTGCTTGAGATTCTCTCTCCCTCTGACCCTCCTACTCCTGCTCTGTCTCTAAGATAAATAAATCTTTTAAAAAAGGAAAAGAAAACTGAGGGGAGCTATGTGGACAGTAGGAAAAGGAGATGGGAAGGAAAAATTCCCTGGTGGTAGCCAATAAGTAAAAGGTCTTCAAGGTGCGTAAGAGGAATTTGTAGAAGGAAAGTGGGGTGACTAACATCTCCATGGAGACTTAAATATGGGCACTTTGCCTTGGAGAGATTTTAGGTAAGACATCCAAAATACTAGGTAATGTTGAAGGGTGGGAGACAACAGAATGAGCCACTAAATGGGGGTCGCCATGGGGAAAGGCATGGAGAAAATATCCTCTCCCTGCCATGTGTGCCACCAGAATTGAACCAGGGGAGATATGAAGAGGTGGCAAGTGACTTTGGCATGAATCTTTAAGGGTTGCTCAAGAAATATTTCCATCCAACTGGAACATCTTGGTCTCTCCCATGCCTCAAATCCTTTCATCATGGAAGCCACTCCAGGGCTACCATTAGCCAGAGCAGTGACTTGACCAAAGGGTAAAGGTATAGATCATATTTGACTTGGGAGGAGTAAATATAAGGAGGGTGGGAGCCCTGGAGTAGAACATTGTTAGGCTTAAGCATGGATGGGAACCTAGCCCAGATATTGAACACAGAACACAAGCAGGAAACAGGCAACTACAAGCATGGAACAACTAATGAAAAGGGCGAACAAGCAGCCCCAAGAGAAGAAAGGCAAGAGAGGATGACACCTTCTCAAACAAGTGCAGGGATAATGCCAAGGTCAGATAACCCCACCTATACTCCTATTCTTCCTCATCAACTCCCCCCCGCCCCCGCCAAGACCTCTACCCTGCCCTTGCCTCACACAAACCCCTCCTCAGCCTGCACCCCTTCTTCAGAAGCCCCCTTTCCACCAAATCTCCGTCCTCTTCCCCCAAACCAATGCCCTCTATGCCTGTCCTGTTCCCTTCCAAGTGTACAAGACTGCCAGGAGGGTAGAGATGCCCCTATAAGCACGTGCAGCCAAATGATCCTCTGAAACCTCTGTCACCTGTTCAATAAAGTACAAGAGAAAAACAAGACCAACAACATTTGTCTGTTGCCAGCAGCTGATGAAGAGAGTGAATCAAAATAAGAGACCACAGCCTCAGCTGAAGCAGAACCGAGAGACCCAGGGGAATTTTGCCGAGCCAAGTAATGCACTGTGTGTGGAGAGGCCCGGAGACCTCTAAGTGTCTGCGAAGTCTCCAGAGGAGCCTGTGGGGAAATGGCCAACCACAAAGAGACCAAATGTCACACCAACAGGGTACACAGATTGCAAAGATCAAAATAAAATCAACAAGATATGAAAAGATGTGTTTTTGCGAGTTCTCTGATGGTGAGGAGAGAGAGAAGGGAAGAAGCAAGTATGTCAGGAGGGAGGGATGTGGGGTCCTCCGAGGCCAGGGACCGGACCTGCCGGTCCACAGTCAGACAGAGACCAGAGCATAAGGATGAAGTGAGGACTGAGTACTGAAGACCAGTTTTTTCCTTAACACTTTATTCCCCTGGCAGGAAGAAAATGACCTGGAGTGTATGTGTGGGGTGTGTGTGTGTATGTGAGAGATATGTGGGGGGGAGGAGTGTTGGTCCAGATGGGCTGAGATGTGATGGGGGTGGCAATGGCGTACCTCCCAAAAAGGCAGACAAATCACCTCTAGGTTACATAGCTCATGAGTTTGTTGCGTGACATCCTATGCTGTAAGAATCTAAAGGTGCTTAGATCAAAAACTCATCCTACAGAAAATCACCAACAGCATCCCTATGATGTGGTTTGGAGTGTTGGGGTTTAGATCCCATGACCAAGAAAGAGTTCTTGGTACAGGGGCACCTGGGTGGCTTAGTGGGTTAAGCCTCTGCTTTCTGCTCAGGTCATGATCCCAGAGTCCTCGGATCGAGCCCCGCATCATGGCTCCCTGCTCAGCAGGGAGTGTGCTTCTTCCTCTTTCTACCTCTGCTTATACTGTCTCTCTGTCAAATAAATAAATGGATTTAAAAAAAAAAGAATTTTTGGTGCAAAAAGGTAGTTTTATTAAAGCACAGGGACAGGGGGCGCCTGGGTTAAAGCCTCTGCCTTCTGCTCAGGTCATGATCTCAGGGTCTTGGGATCCAGCCCCTCATTGGGCTCTCTGCTCAGCGGGAAGCCTGCTTCTCCTCCCGCCCGCCCCCGTCTCTCTCTGCCTGCCTCTCTGCCTACTTGGGATCTCTCTCCTCTCTGTCAAATAAATAAATAGAATCTTTAAAAAAATAAAAAATAAAATAAAAAAATAAAGCACAGGGACAGGACCTGTGGGCAGAAGGAGCTGCACTAGGGTTGTGAGGAGTGACTGATTATGTAAGATTTTTATCCTATGGAGGGAAGGCTGAAGTTAGGGCATCAGGAAATTGAGTCTATAGGTTTCTGAAGATTGCTTTTTTCCTTGTAAATCATTAGATCAGTTGAGAACTGATGGAGACTCCAGTCCTGCATGACTGTAATCTAGGTCAGTTAACCATTTGTTTTTCCCTTTCCTTTGTTCTAGGGCAGCCAGGAGGGCTTGAGGAATGTCACACAAAACCCCCCTGGAGGGAGCAGGGATGGTGGGTGTTAGCATGTGCTTTGCCCTCAGCTTGCCTTCTGCTCCCTCATCCCCTAAACACTAAAATAATGGTATTTGCAGGCCATAATTACCAACACTAATTAGGGTACTTTCTTAGTAAGAAACTTGGGGTAGAACAGTAGCCTCCTAAGGGTGGGGCAGTGGAAGTGTCCCGGCAAGGAGGATCATTGTCTACCAAGAATTATATAATGAGTAAAACCAAGTACCAACCAGTCCTGTTTTTATTACCTCCATATTCCAGGATTTCTAGTATTAAATACCACCTCCCCAGATCTTCCTTTCTCGGGTAGGTAGTGGAGGAGTTTTAACATCAAGTGTAGAGGATTGAGTTAATTGCAAACCTTGAGTTAATTGTTCAGGTCTCCGTGCTGTGTACTTTATTTACACTCCCCAGCCCTCTGTCCCCTTTTCTCATTCTAAGGAATTTTGTGCATATCCTTTCCCATAAAGGATTTCTGGTGATTCTTTTAGATTTTTTTTTATGGGATAACAGCTAAGTGATTAATTTCTCTCCATACCTCTAGGACATCAGGAGAATTTAAGTTGCTAGATGAAGGACAAAGCTAACACATTCGTTTTTCTAGATTTGAAGTAGAAAAATAGTGGCTTGCCCTGACTGACCCTAGTTCTCTGCTGTGTATTTACTCTTTCTTCTCCTTTATTTCCACTCCCTGGCCACATTCTCCTTTTCCTTAGTCATTCTAATGAATTTTATGCATATCCTTTCCCTTGCCTGAGGGTTAATAAAATGCATATTGTGGTTTATGGGCATGCGTCTTAAATTTATGTATCTGTTATATATCATTGTTTCTTACTATTTCACTCAGTCTTGTCTGTTGTGTCTTTCTCTTGTAATTGAATATTTCAGAAACCATTTTTTTTACTTTAGAAAGATATTTGAGTTTTTAATATTACACAAAATATTTTACTTGGTTAATTAAATATATTTTAATTGCTTATCAAATGATATTTTAGTTTAATTGAAATTCAACTTAATGTCTTGATAATACCAATGAAATAATTAAACATTTCTTAAAATGATAATGGATTAAAGTAGTATAATCATATATGACTTTTTTATATTTGACTTAATTAAATTGGAATGAGATTTATCTGTTGAATAATTATTATGTTTCAACTAATAATTATTATGTTTCAACTATGTTGAAAAAAATACAATCGAGCTTGAGGCAGTTATTGGGTCTGATTAGTCAGAAAGGATGTCTGGGGATCCTTTTAGATTTTGTGGCAGTGTGGTAGCTAATTGATTAATTTCTCTCCATGTCTCTGAGATATCAGGAGAACTTGGTCCCTAGAGGAAGGACAAAGCTTAATACATTTACTTTTATGGATTTGAGATAGCAGAATTGTGGTTTGCCCTTACTAACCGTAGTTGCATTTGCAAATGGATTGAATAAAGAACCTGCCTTGGGGCCCAGTGATTTGCACTGGTGACAAGTCAGATCTCCAGGTGAGGAAGACCAATCAATGAGTGCAGCGCATTTCCATGATAGTGGTCCTCTTGCTTCTCTGTTTCCCTCTGACACTACCAGGAGTGTTAACTGTAGATAAATCAGAGAGTTAGAAGGCTGAATGAACTTTGTCCTGCCAAGAGGGTGCTAGGATGGGGTTTGTTTTTTGTATTGTTTTGTTGAACATCTGTTATAACTAATTTATAGATGATAAAGTGTTTAAGTTTTTTTCTGGCTTCTGGGCAGGCAGAATCACCTCAGAAAATAAGTAAATGATAACAGCAAAAATACCCGCCCCCCCCTTGTCACACATGGTTCCCCAAATATGTGGCAGAAAGGAAGGTATGTATCCTATGTGTGAGAGAAAGCCCTCACTCTGAGTGTCATGTTCTGAGAATGGAGTAGACCTGATATGACCAAGCAGCTTGATTATATGTTTGCAGAAGTTCGAAATAAATCTATCATGGCTATAATCACTTGCCAGTTTGCATGCTCTGTGTGTTTGGATTTTCGTATCACAGGTTTTTGTAAAGCAAAGAACTTTTTACACTCCATCAAAAGGGAAAAAGACCCACATAAGCAGACATATTACTGAGCCAAGTCTGTTGGCGTCTGAATTCCCAAGCATTTGCTTTAGGTAGCAAATGCTATATTTCTATCATACACACACACACACACACGTGGATTTAACCATTGATAGCTAGTGCAAATATTGAAATACCTCTGTCCAAAAACTTTAATATTTAACCTTCAAGAAACAACTAATTAGCATTAATTTTGAAAAGGAGACAATGCAAGTCAAGTAGATAAACAAAGCCCTTGTCACATTAAAGACCATAGATATTTGTTAAATTAAAAGAGGTCCCTGGCTTCTCCAAACCCTTCACTCAGGATTACTAGAGAAATTGTAGCTCTCTGAAAATCCCTGTTACCCCAAGTTTGACATGAGAGATTATTAATGCATTTGTATTTTGGTGCAAGTTAGTTTATCAAATGAGCATATTAGGGAAGAAACCTCCGAGATCATTTAACTCACTACTTTCATTTAACACATAAGGAAACTGAAGCCCCAGAAAGGATGACCTTACCCTGGGTCACACAGAGAACTAGAATCAAGTCTCCAGAGTAAATAGGTGTCCATAGACTAGGTCTCTACAAAGAACTGGCCTAGTTCTGCCCAAGCTGACTCAAGATGTTCTTAAGCTATCCTGCTCACTTGTGCAAAACTGCTGGTGAACTTCCTGGTTAAAAGCAAATAAAGAAGTTCATTGATTGCATATAGCCCTTTGAAATCAAATTTAGTCAACTCCAGGATGATGGGGGCTCCAACTCAGCAGATGCATTTTAAGAAAAGAAACATTGTAGAAACCGGGAAGTAGCTGAAGCATCATTCTTTAGAATCAGTTATTTATACATTAAATCTCTACTGTGGAGTGTGTGTTATTCTATAGAGATTCAAGGATGCCTTTTTGTGTGTGTGTGTGTGTGTGTGTGCAGAGAGAGAGTATTATAAAACTAACTTAAGTTGGTATTAAAATCTAGACACAGTTAAATTCATTTTTTTAAAAATATTTTATTTATTTATTTGACAGAGAGAGAGATGGTGAGAGAACACAAGCAGGGGGAGTGGGAAAGGGAGAAGCAGGCATACCACTGAGGACCCTGGGATCATGACCTGAGCCAAAGGCAGAAGCTTAACAACTGAACCACCCAGGCACCTCCTAGACATAGTTAAATTCTAAAAATTATATGTTCCTGGCATTCTAAACTGTTCCAATCAATTGCATCCATAGGTAGAACAAAAAGAAGACCCATTACCTCCATTAAAGACAAAGTCAGGGGCACCTGGGTGGCTCAGTGGGTTAAAGTCTCTGCCTTCAGCTCAGGTCATGATCTCAGGGTCCTGGGATCGAGCCCCGCATCGGGCTTTCTGCTCAGCGGGGAGCCTGCTTCCCCCTCTCTCTCTCCCTGCCTTTCTGCCTACTTGAGATCTCTTTCTCTGTGTCAAATAAATAAATAAAATCTTTAAAAAAAAAAAGACAAATTCAATCCATTTCTTGGTCATTGTCTAGATGAAATAACCAGATAAATAAGATTATACTTTACTTTTAGAAATATCTTATTTTTCGATTACAAAATTAATATATTATCAGTGAAGATTCAGAAAAGTCATAAAAACAAATACAATAAAGATTATTTGTAATCCCATCACCTAGAGCCATCCTCTATTAATGTTTTGGTCTTTACAGACTTTACAAAATCTGTGAATACACTCAAGTATACTATTAATTTTAGAGAAAATCATCTCATGATACACACTCTTTAGTAACCTGCTTTTTTTTTTTTTTTTACATTTCAGTGTATCATAAACACATTTCCTGTAGTGATGATGCGTTGCATCGTCACTTATAAGGGCTCTACAGTATCCTATAGAAGGGATATACTCTGGTTCAGCAATCCTCCACTAAAGGATATTAGATTGATTTTGTTTTTTTCCTCTGTAACAAACAACTTTATGATAAAAGGCATTTTTCATATATATGTGTATAATTATCTCGTTAGGAGATGACTTTTTCCTTAGGGTAAATTCCTAGAAGTGGAAGTTGGGGGGTCAAAGGGCCTCAGTTAAAGACCTTGGAATCACATTAGTTTTCCCATCAGATATTTTGTATCAGTTCAGATATATGATATTAATTTTTGCTCCGAGCAGAAGCAAATGTATGACTATTATTGATTTCCCCATACCCTGGTCAACTCTAAGCATTATTTTTTGAAACCCTCCCCATCTCCTAGGAAGATGTTCGCAAGGATATTCTTCATCAACATTTCTTTGAAACAAAGTTTCCTGAATGCACTGGCCATTGAGGCTTCTCTTTTGGCCTTTGCCCATTTTTCTACATCACTTTTATCTTTTTTCTTGTCTGCCACTGATTGCATGCTTACTGTGTACCAGACACTGTGCAAAATCATTTACTATCTGTTCTAAAACTTACCGAAACACCAGGGGTTAAGTAGGCACTATTATTGCCCATAGATGACAAACAAGGTTATGCAATTTGTTCGGGCTCAGGTGGTCGGTAAGCGGCAGACTAAGCGGCAGACAGATGGTGCTAACCCAGGTCTGCCTGCCTTGGAGGCTCTGCTCTTACCTGCTCTACCAACTTCCTCTCCACAAACCTGTGGCATTGTTTTGTAGCCAGCTCTTTTTCTCTCTGGCTTTTGGCTCAGATGCCATGCTTAGGAATGCCTTTCTTTTCTGTGAAACAGAAGAGAACACCATCTGTTGGGAGTGAAAGGGAAGGCAACGAAGAGGGAGCTTGGAGGTGGGGGAGGATGTTTGAATCTCTCCTGGCTTCTTTTATTAGCATTTATTCAGATACTCAGGTATCTCTCATCTTTAAAAAAAAGAATCCCCCTTTCCAAGTCGAGTTCCTTCCAACCTTAGCCCTGTCTTCCTCCTCACCTTTAGAGTGAAAGCTCTTAAAGTTTGAGCATCTTTTTTTTTTTAACTTCGTACTTTTTTTTTTTAAGATTTTATTGACTTATTTGACAGAGAGATCACAAGTAGGCAGAGAGGCAGGCAGAGAGAGAGGAGGAAGCAGGTTCCCGGCTGAGCAGAGAGCCCGATGCCGGGCTAGATCCCAGGACCCTGAGATCATGACCTGAGCCGAAGGCAGAGGCTTAACCCACCCAGCCACCCAGGCGCCCCGAGCATCTTTTTGAACTTCCTCTCTTCCTATTCACATCTCAGCCCACTCCTTTCAGCCCACTCCTTTTCCCACATCTCAACCCATTCAATCCACTTCTCTATTTGTCTGAAAATGTTCTTGATAGTTTCTTTAGTGACCACCGGATTCAAAACCCATTCATCAGCCCTTACCTTCCACGGTTAACTACTTTCTTATTTCTAAAAATCTCTCAGGGTACCAGGGTGACAGTCGCCTGAGCATCCAGCTTTTGATTTCAGCCCAGGTTATGATCCTGGGGTCATGAGATTTAGGCACTGAGTCTCTGAGACTCTCCCTCTTCATCCGCCCCTTCCCACATATGTGCTCTCTGTCTCTCTCTCTCTAAATAAATAAATTAAAAAAAAAAAATCTCTCCTTCCTTGGATTCCGTGAATACACTCTCTCCTCCCCTGGTTTTCCTTGGCACACTCCCTCTTTGGTGATGTTTCTCTTGTATACTCTCTTCCTTGTTTTTACTTCCTGCGTACTTATAGACAATGGCAGTGATCAAATTAGCAATGTTCTTGCAAATTACAAAGCTACATTTCCAGCCCAGATCAGCCTCTCAACTTTAGGGTAACATATCCAACAGGATACCAGCTATCTCTACTCAAATATTTTTCATATACCCTAATCTAAACATATTTAAAACAGAAATCATTTTTACCTTTTAATCTATACCTCTTCCATTTTCTCTCCTGTCACATCCGCCTCATTTTCCAGGGCAGAAATCTAGGATCATTTTTGACTTCTTCTTTTACCTACTCCTAATCATTTAAAATCTAAAATTGTGTGTACTTCTTTCCAACTCCACTACCTCTGGTTTTAGCTCAGCCTCTATCATCTCCTGTTGTATTAAAAAAGTCTGTTAACTGTTCTCTGTGCATTCAGCCTTCCCCTCCCTTTTTTTTTGTTTTTTGTTTTCATTTTTTTAAAAGATTTTATTTATTTATTTGACAGAGAGAGATCACGTAGGCAGAGGCAGGCAAAGAGAGGGGGAAGCAGGCTCCCCACTGAGCAGAAAGCCTGACGCGGGGCTTGATCCCAGGACCGGGCTTGATCCCTGGACCCTGAGACCAGGACCTGAGGTGAAAGCAGAGGCCCTAACCCACTGAGACACCCAGGCGCCCTTGTTTTCGTTTTTTGTCAGAAAGAAAGCACACAAGCAGGGAGAAGCAGGCTCCCCACTGAGCGAGAAGCCTGACTCAGGAATCTATCCCAGGAGCCTGGGATCATGACCTGAGCTGAAGGCAGCTTAATTGACTGAGCCACCGAGGCATTCCTAGTCTTTCCTCTTTAAGCCATTTTAACATGACAGCAAGAGTTAATGTTCTAAAATGAAAGTCTGGTCACCGCCCATTCTTTCCATGAAAAAGTCTAAGCCCCTTCATGAAACAGCAGTGGTACCTCCAGAAATTCTATACAGATAAGAAATGCTTTTGCAATTCTAGGAGGGGGTTACATTGATAATGTGCTCAGAATCAGGAGTTAGTGAACTCATCTTAGAATTGCTTTTGCATAGCACTTTGCAACACTTTGAGAAAATGTCAACTTTCCATATCAAAGACTGAGAAGATGGCTAATAATATATTGAGGAAAAGGCTCCACTTCTTCTAAACCACTCTTTGTATCTGTCCCTGACCCATGATCTGGCACCTCCTTACAATTCATTTAACTTTTGCCCATCCCTGTCCCTGGTCAATTATTAATCTCCCTTTATGCCAATCAATGAATGCACACTATGCACTAAAAAGTATGCTAGACGTTGAGAACGTGGCAATGAACAGAACATAGTCTTGGACCTCATGGAGCTTCAGTATAGCAGAGGAGATAGCCATTAAATAATTTATTTTAGCATTAATAACGTAGTTACTTATAACAAGTAACTTTTGGAGCATGGTGAGATCTAGTCCAGGGTTTCTCAGCCTTGACATTATTTTGGGTCAAATAATTCTTTGTTGGATGGCCAGTCCTGTGCCTTGCTGAATGGTTAAAAACAAACAAAATTAATCCCTTTTGCCCCTCCCCTCTACCCCTCCCCTTCTCCCTGCTTACACTCCTGCTCTCTCTCTCCCAAATAAAGAAAACCTTAAAAAAAAATTTCAGACTTTTATTTGGCACAAAAAAAGGTGATGAAAATATGCTTGTTGAATTGATGATTGAACCGAATGAATGAGAGGTTTTCTTAGCTAGGCCAAGAGGGACTAAAAGTGGTCAGCCAGGATTGAATGACAACAATTCTACTAATTAGTTATGACCATTTTGATAAGATACCAAAGGTCAACACATAAGAATCACCTCTCAAGTCCTAGGAAAAGTGCTCAAAAGATATCCCTGACTCTCCCTAGTACATAGCTAACTATTGCTCCATCTATTTCCTTTTCTCAATTTCCGACTTCCATGTATCCTTATTTCTCACTAGTGTAAAGATGGGAAATAGTATACAAATTAGAAATTGGCTGATGTTGTCTAGTTTACAGACTATTTGATGATTTAGAAAACTTTTTTTTTGTGACTCTCTGTGTGATAATCACACAGATGTGACAAATAGTTTTACATAAAAGAAATGAGACAAGCTTGGTAGCACTAGTAGAGCTGGACCTTCTAACAATACCCCAGCCCAGCAGAGCTGTGGAGACAAAACTCCCTACCTAGAGCCATGGGGTTAATGCTGCTATCCCAGCAGGTCTAGAAGGCAAGACATCAAGCCAAAAAGTATTATTCTCAAGACATTTGCTTAGATAGGTTTTGGACTTGATTGGGACCTGTCATTCTTCTTCTTTCTGAATACTCCCTTTTGTAAGGAAATGTCTGTCCAATGCCTGTCCTATCATTGTATTTTTGAAGCACAAAATCTGTCTGGTTTCACAGGTTCACAGCAGGAGAGGACGTTTGTCTCAGGATGAATTGTATCTTGAATCTCCCTCATATTTTATTTAGATGATATTTAGATGAGACTTTGGACTTTAGACTTTATAGTTCACGCTAGAACAAGTTACCTGTCTTTGGGCTGTTGGGATGGATTGAATATATTTTACATGTGGGAAGGATATAAATTTGGGGGAGCCAGGAATAGAATGCTATGGACTGGAATGTGTGCCCTCAAATTCATATGTTGAAGCCCTAGCCCCCAATGTGATGATATTCGGAGAAGTGATTAGTTTTAGATGAACTCATGAGAGTGGGATCCTAACACAATAGGATTGGTGGCTCTGTAAGAAAAGAATGCTTCTCTCTTCCTGTCTCCATCTCCCTCTCTCCCTGTCTGTATACCAAGGAAAGGCCATGTGAGCAAACAGTTAGATGGCAGCCATCTGTAAGTCAGGAAGACATCTCTCACCTGAACAAAAACACGCTTGGCACTTCATCTTGGACTTCCAGCCTCCAGAACTGTGAGAAAATATGTCTGTTTCTTAAGTCTGTGGTATTGTGTTATGGCAACCTGAGCTGACTAAGGTCCACACCAAGGACACTGGTTTCTTCTCAAAAGTTTGTTATGATCCCTAGTGATGCTTTCTAATCTAAGCCTTAGTGTTTTTACCTCCAAGTACCCAATGGACTTTTGAAAATTCAGTACTGTCTTCTATACAAGCCAGCTCCCTCTGCTCATGACCCTAATTCTGTCAGTGACACTACTATTCTCTCAGATATCTGAGCTTGAATATGGGGTTATGTTTATCTTATCTCTCAGAAGCCCCCACAATGAATTTTCTTCCATCAAATGTTCTGTAGTCTTTTTGTACTGATAAGCAGGGAAATCCAAGATAGATTATTATATTTCATCAATTCTAAGGGGTACCACCATTTCATATACCATTAAAGAAGTAAAAACACTGAGAATTAAGCTGTAATGCAATATTAATTGTAAAATGCATCCCAACTTCAAAGATGTTGAAATATAAAAAATTTGCTTCACAGAATCAGTAAAATGATGCAAGTGGAAAAATCAAGGACACTACACTACACTATATAGAGCATGATACCTATATCAATCAGATCCCAGCAGGAAATTGATGATCCGCCAAATTAGGATAATGTGAAGAGGGTTTATTTATGAAGCAGTTAATTACCAAGATGTGGGTGGGTCACAGCATTGCGACAGAGAATAGTGCAGGAACCTACATCTAGCAATGGCAGAGCTGCATCCACTCCTGAGGCCATATTGATGAGAGAAGGGAAGAGTTAGGATTGAGGAGAGCGAATCATGTGGGTTAGGTTGTACTGAGAGAAGTTTCCTCCGTGGATGGACACAGCAGAGGTAAATTGCCTTTGCAAGGAGGGAGCTCTGAGGTAACAGTTCCTATGTAACTTGCCTCCCTCTAAACTTCTGCTAGAGCCTCCCATTGGCTGAACGCTTTAGAAAGCCAGAGGAGGGGCGCCTGGGTGGCTCAGTTGGTTGGGCATCTGTCTTCAGCTCAGGTCATGGTCTCAGGGTCCTAGGATTGAGCCCCGTGTCGGGCTCCCTGCTCAGTGTGGAGCCTGGTTCTGCCTGCCATTCTATCTGCTTGCGTTCTCTCTCTCGCTATCTCTCTGTCAAATGAATAAATAAAATCTTAAAAAAAAAAGATTAATTCTTGGGGCGCCTGGGTGGCTTAGGAGGTTAAAGCCTCCACCTTCAGCTCCGGTCATGATCTCAGGATCCTGGGATTGAGCCCCACATCGGGCTCTCTGCTCAGCGGGGATCCTGCTTCCCCTCTCTCTCTGCTGTCTCTCTGCCTACTTGTGATCTCTCTCTCTCTCTGTCAAATAAATAAATAAAATCTTAAAAAAACATTTTTTAAATAAAATAAATTTTAAAAAGATTAATTCTTTAAAAAAAAAAAAAAAAGAAAGAAAGCCAGAAGAGAGGACAAGAGAACTTGGGTGATGTGATCCACACATTTCAGTGCCTCGGAAAAGAGCAGGGTGGAGGAGGATAAAATAAATAGATATGTAGATGCAAAAGGAGATACCTTATAAAATCTCATGTGTGTAGTGAAAAGAAAACGTACGTGTTTAGGCGCGCCTGTGTGGCTCAGTGGGATAAAGCCTCTGCCTTCAGCTCAGGTCATGATCTCAGGGTCCTGGGATCGAGCCCCACATCAGGCTCTCTGCTCAGCGGGGAGCCTGCTTCCCCCTCTCTCTCTGCCTGCCTCTCTGCCTACTTGTGATCTCTCTCTCTGTCAAATAAATAAATAAATCTTAAAAAAAATCTTAAAAAGAAGAAAACATGCATTTATATACAAACATACTTAAATTTTTGCTCTAGAGGAAAACAAAACTGTTAATAATGAACTGTATGGGAACATGGAATTTGGGGGACAAGGACTGGAGACTTTTCTTCTTCATATAGATGCTTCTGGACTGTGTGAGGTTTTTATACTAAATACTTTTTTTTAAAGATTTTATTTATTTGAGAGAGAGAAAGCATGAGAGGGCAAAGGGAGAGGGAGAAGCAGACTCCCTGCTGAGCAGGGAGCCTGATACAGGGTTCCATACCAGGACCTCAAGATCATGACCTGAACCGAGGGCAGACACCCTACTGACTGAGCCACCCAGGTGACCCTTTGTTTTATAATTTTTAAAAAAAACTAATGAAAAGTAGCCCTGTAGTTATACCTTTCTCTTCCTTTCCATTGCCATAATCCTAATCTACAAGTTAATATCCTTTTACCAATTATAAGTGTTATCTCCATTTTACAGCTTTCTCTCTCTTTTCTTTTTTTGCGTACAGTTGGCACACAATGTTACATTAGTTTCAGGTGTGCAACATAGTGATTCAGCTTCTCTATACATTATACTGTGCTCACCACAAGTGTAGTCTCTGTCACCACACAATGTTGTTACAATATCATTGGCTGTATTCCTATGCTGTGCCTTTCATTCCTGTGACTTATTTATTCTGTAACTAGAAGCTTCTATCTCCCATTTACCTGTACCCATTTTGCCCATCCCCCCACCCTCCTACCTTCTGGTATCCATCAGTTTGCTGTATTTGTAGGTCTGATTCTCCCTTTTGTTTGTTCATTTTGTTTTTTAGATTCCATATGTAAGTGAAATAGTATCATATTTGTCTTTCTCTGTTAGACTTACCTCATTTAGCATAATAATACCATCAAGATCCATCCATGTTGTTGCAAATGGCAAGAGCTCATCTTTTTTGTGGTGGAGTAATATTCCATTGTGTGTGTGTGTGTGTGTGTGTGTGTGTGTGTATACACAAATCTTTATCCATTCCTCTATTGATGGACTTTTGGGTTGTTTCCATATCTTGGCTATTGTAAATAATGCTTCAATAAACATAGGAGTGCATATATCTTCTCGAATTTGTGTTTTCATTTTCTTTGCATAAATACATATAATTTGTTTTCTCTAATCTTGAGTATGACTGCCAGAATTGTGTTTACTAATTCAATCATTAATTAGAATGTTATTATTGAGGGGCACCTGGGTGGCTCAGTCGTTAAGCGTCTGCCTTCAGCTTGAGTCATGGTCCCAGGGTCCTGGGATCGAGCCCTACATTGGGCTTCCTGCTCAGCGGAAGCCTACTTCTCATTCTCCCACTCCCCCTGCTTGTATTCCCTCTCTCGCTGTGTGTCTCTCTCTCTCGGATAAATAAATAAAATCTTTTTTTTTTTTTAAAGAATGTTATTGGGGCGCCTGGATGGCTCAGTTGGTTGAGCAACTGCCTTCGGCTCAGGTCATGATCCCGGAGTCCGGGATCGAGTCCCATATCGGACTCCTGGCTCTGCAGGAAGTCTGCTTCTCCCTCTGACCTTCTCCCCTCTCATTCTCAGTCTCTCGCTCTCTAATAAATAAATAAAAATCTTTAAAAAAAAAAAGAATGTTATTATTGAGCAGCTAGTATATGCTGGGTTTTATTGCAGCAGCAGAGGCTCCTCTAGTAAAGTAAAAGGAGACACATTCTCTGCCTCATACAGTCCAATTGGAAAGATGGATGCTATTTTTTTCAAATTGCATCAACAAATGTACCATTTTAACCTTTTTTTTAAAATTTTTTTTAAAGATTTTATTTATTTATTTGACACAGAGATAGAGATCACAAGTAGGCAGAGAGGCAGGCAGAGAGAGAGGGGGAAGCAGGCTCCCTGCTGAGCAGAGAGCCCAATGCGGGGCTCAATCCCAGGACCCCGAGATCATGACCTGAGCTGAAGGCAGAGGCTTTAACCCACTGAGCCACCCAGGCGCCCCAACAAACGTACAATTTTAACCTTGATGATGACAAGGGAAACATTCAACAGGGAGTGATAACCAAGCAAAATCTGGAGGATGAGTAGACTTTACTCAGGAAATTTGAGGAAATTTTCCAAGTAGAGGGAATAGCATATATAATACTCTGTGGTATAAGTGCAGTTGGCATATTAAAAAAAAAAAACAAGCAAGCTGTGTGGCTTAAGCATTGACTTGACAAGGAGCTTGCTAAGAGTTCTGTGGATGATGTCTTGAGGGGCCAGTCCATGTAGGTTTTTATAGTCAATTCTAAGGATTTTTCTATTTATCTCAAAATCAATGGAAATCCTTTGAAATACTTTTCTTAAACCCAACTTTCATTATATTTGTAATTCAGCATAGGCTCCCTAAATCTTACTAGATAACATCTATACTTACACTTTCCAATTATCTATAATCTGGCATTACAGACATATGGAAATAGATGGCTCACTGGTCTCCCATAAGCCTTTGTCTTCATTCAGCACCTATTGAGAGCCCACTGTGTGGCAGGCACTGTTCTAGGCACTTAAGATAAATCAGTGAGCATAATAAAGATCTCTGCTCTCGTGGGGCTTGCACTGTAACCACACTTGAGTTAGTTTGATGTGCACACTGTTCAATAAAAATGCTACAATTACCCATGCAATTTGAGAATGTGAAGGCCCCCAAAATGACCTTAAAGGATTCTAGTTCTATTAGACAGGAATTTTGTTGTAGATAACTAAGTTCTGCTATAGCTGGCTTATGAAAAGGGAGAAGGATTAATTATAAGAGAAGCGGGGCATCTTCTAGAACCAGGAATGGTCTTCCTCTTCCTCTTGTCTTTGCTATATTGCTTGTCTGCTTGATTCCTTGATCTTGATACGACTAGCTCTTTTGTGCACAGCTCTTAGGGTTTGCAGCTCCTTTATCAAATTCATGAGGGCAGGGGTGGTTCTCATTTTTGGTTCAGGTACCCAAACATGGGACCAAAAATTGTGGTAAAACCAGATGCGGTGATATTGTGGAAACATAGCTCTCTCTCTGTAATCTTGTATACTGGAGAGGGGAGCGAGGGGCAGGAAGAAAGGAAAATCTTTGGAAAATGAGATTTGAGGAATGGTTCAGCAGGTACATATGTGTCTCCTATACTAACATAGCCACTTCTTTAGATGTGAGGAAACAGGTCTGCAGAGGGACAAGAATTCACTAAGATGATAGAGTAGAGCCGAGTGTTCTCTTTTCAGTCTTCCTCATTTTGTTCCTCTCTCCTGAAACTGCTTTTATAATCCTCACTATTACTTTAAAGGTCTGTCCCTTCAACATTTTAGGATCTTCTTTACCTTCTCTGAAGTTTTGTAAGCCTTAAATTTTGCATTATACAACTTTGCACACTTAAAGTCATGTTACATAGATTTATTTTCTAGGTCTTTTGTTGACCATTCTCTTTGGTTACACTTAACTATCACAGCTTGAACCTTCCCCACTTCTGTATAGTCTTATAATATGCTACAGTCTACAAGAGTAAGAGTGACTTTTATAGTATTTATTAGTTGCATTGTAGGTTGATTCCAAATGATACCCACTGATGTACCTTAACTTTCCTAGTAATGTGTACATGATATTACAAAACACTTAGTTTCGGGAATTTGTGTGGACAGCACAACTATTTTTAGAGTCAGATACTTTTGGTTCCAGTCTCTTGCCTGTTGTGCAAGTTACTTACCTCTCTATCATTACCTATTTCAAAGGATTATTTGCAGAGACTGAGAAAATACCTTCATGTATTCCTTCCTTTAACAAATACATAAGTGCCAGCTATGCACCGGGTGCTCTCTAAAGTCCCAGGGATGAGGCAATAAATAAAAACAGGCAAAAGTTCTTGACTAAATGTACCTTGCATGTAACTGTGTCCATAATGCAATCTCAACAAGCAAAGCTTTCTTATTCCCCTCTAGAAAGGTTGTCTGTGGCTACATTATCTTATTCCTTAATATTTTTAAAGAATAGAGAGCCCTTAAAAACCTGAGAGTCTTGTCTTTTTTCTGATCTTGATCCCCTTTTCATTGTATTTCATGTATATAAACTCAAATTCATAGGATATCATCTAGGTATCCTCCATCTTCCCACTTATTTCTGCATTTATTTTCTTAAAATCAACTTTGATCTCAAAATGGTATATCTTTGTTGAAAAAATTTTAAAATGCAAAGGAAATCAAAAAATAAAATAAAAATTTGTCTATTATTTCACTATGAAGACCTACTACTCTATTGAGATGTTACTCCTGGTATTTGGTGTATTTTTTCCTCATCTCTTGAATTGCATTCATATTGGGCCCCATGTTACCACTATTTTGTCTCTGCTATGCCTGTGTTTTAAAATGCCATTAACATTTCTTACATACTTGGGTTTTAGTAATGCAGGAATGATTGACTCTGTTTGCACACATTCTCAGCACATTGACCTGTCTCTGACTTCTTGATAATCAACAGCTCTTTGTATTTATATTATGTTTAGAATTTGAGATCTGAACAGATATTGATAATTTGATTAACACACAGAGAATGAAACACAGATCTTTTTCTTTATAATGGGAAAGCAGGAAATGACTTTATGAAATATAAGTCTAGCTTATTGACTATTTAGTAATTAATGACTAGTAAATTGAACAAAAATACTCAGTAATTTCAAATAAAAAATAGCATGCTTGATTGTATGTGAGCATAGCATATGAGCTTATCCAATTCAAAACAAGTCTCATTTTGTTAACTCTCTATACTGAATATAACTTATTTGCTTTTGCCCATCTGGGGACCAGCATCTTTTTATCTCCAAATTGTCAAACCCACAGAAAATTAAATAATATTACTATAATGAACTCCCACGAATCCATTACCAACATTTTACCTTGTATCACCTAGTCTCCGCACTTTTTGGGGGGGAGAGTATTTTAGATTAAATTCCAGACATCACATCATTTAACTTATAAATACTTCTGTATGGGTTGCTAACTTCTAAGAACATTTTTGACATACCCATTATGTCATTATCACATCTAACAAAATAATACTTAAAATCATGTAATATTCAGTTCATGTTTAGATAGCCATGATTGTCTCAAAATGTCTCTGTACAGTTGGTTTGCATTTGGTTGATTTGTCTTATCTCATTTATTCTGAAATAGTCCTCAAATACCTCTTTATCATGAAATTAATTTATGAGAGAAAATAGATCCTTTGTCCTGTAGAATGGCTCACATCCTGGTTTTTGCTGTTATTTTGTCATATGTTTACCTTGTATTTTCTGCAAACTATGAGTTAGATCTGGAGGCATGATTAGATGCAGGTTAAATTGTATTTTATATGAGTGCTTCATATGTGGTTTTGTTTACTTTCTCTTGCAAGAAATCACGAGACAGTTAAGATCTGGATGTCCCAATTTTAGTGGTATCAAGATTCATCAATGCCTTCAAGTATATCAGTCTGATCTCTCCAAAATGAAGTTTCCATCAATATTTCATCTGATGGTTTTAACAACAACGATGATAATGGCTTTGCTCCATTATGTTATTCAGGGTTGCAAAAGTGTTTTTCCTAATATCATTCTGCCTTTATTGGCTAGAATCTTGTTGTAAAAGATAAATATGTTTTTTCAACTATTTGGATATCTTGAGGTTGTATGAGATAGGTAAGGTAAACATTTATTTCTTTCCATCTATCGATTTATGTAGTAATGAATTGTCTACAGTCTCCAATGGTGTCCAATGAATTATTATTTAGTATTATGAGCTCAAAGATGTTTATGTATTTGATGTTTATCAATATAATACATTTATTATCTTTCTTGATAATCAAGTTGTCTCGTGGATCAGTAGAAACCCATTAGAGTTGGCTTCTGTGGGCAACAGAGTGTTAACTCTAATAATCAGGTAGGTTCTGAAAAATTTAGGTATCAATATTTAATTGCACTCATAGAGGAATTGCATTCTTGGAGGCTTTTTGACCCAGGAGTTCCACAAAGATTACAAAAGTATCAGTTGGAGAATGGCTAATGCCCTGGTCTGGAATGAGAAACAGGATATAAAGTGGGTTCTAATTCTCATTTCCTGGTTCTTTCTTAGTAAGGAATTGCTGATAACCTTAATCAGTACAACTAAGGGAAGGGTTATGATTTCATAAGGGCCCTACCTAGTCTGTGTGTCCTATTGTTCCTGTTCTATTCATATTTAGTAATGAGGGTTTCCAGGGATATTATTGCTAAGTCTATGTTTTTACTTATGTACTGGCTAGGAATAAAACTCTTATAATTTGAGTTTTTATCAATTGTATAAAATATTTAGTTCCATCTCTGGAGTTATATTGCTGCAGCTCTGTATTAAAAATCAGAATATTAAGTAAACCATATTTGTTCTTTTTTGGTGGCTCTGCTGCTTTCTATGTGACCAGAATTTTTTTTGCATTTTTGCAACCAGAGGCAATTTTTGTACCTTTTTGATGAGAAAAATGTCTTCTACTCTAAGCTTAATGTAAAGACAGGTTTTCCATGGGTTTGCTGGCAGCACAAGTCAACCGCTTTCTGCCATCAATTATCTATCATTAATTTAATCCATTTGTGATTCATAAATGCATAGATTGCAAGTTCATATAGTCTTGTACCTTCATTATTTAGGCCATCTAAAATAGATTTCACTATAAAATTCACTATAGATTTCACTATAAAATTAACTCACTTCATCTGAAAATCCATTTCTAATAAATTTTTTTCTTTTAACCTGAAAATGATCAAGACCAGGAGTCAAAAAACTAGAGCCCATGGGCCAAACCCAGCTACTATCTGATTTTGTCACCAAAAACAAAACAAAACCAGTTATATTGGAATACAGTTATATTCATCCCTTTACATATTATCTATGGCTGCTTTGATGCTGCAAGGGCAAGGTCAAGTATTTGTGGCAGAGAATATATGGCCCGCAATGCAGAGAACATTTACTATCTGGACAGAGAAAGTTTTCTAACCTCTGCTCAAGACTAATGAAATTTGCTCTGTATGTATTCATAACAACAGTTTTCTCAGGAAGCTGCTATGGAAATATCACTAAATAAGGAAAAGAGAAATTATTTTCTTCAAACACAATCCTTGCAGTGGTGGTTAGCAAGAAAAGAGTGTCTGTTTTGTATATTGCTTTGTTCCCATTTCATAGTAGTAGATCCATAAATATTGGTTGAGTGGGTCAATACATGGATGTATTATAGTTTAATATCTTTAGTAATTAACCAAACACAAGAAATCTATATTAGATTCCTATCTCTATAGCTGTAGTGATTGTATGACTATCATGGAAGACTACAAAATTGAGCACAAACTAAGCAGCCTAACATATATTAATATTTTGTAATAACTCTTTCAGATATCACTTATTAAATACTAACCTTCTTTTAACAAAAGACAGTTGAGATTAGGTATCCATTTCCTTGCTTGTGTTTCTGGTGAAAAATTGCTTTTCTGAAACATTACTTACATTTCTAATCATGAAGAAAAATATCTGAGTCTATTTTTTGTAACCCATTTTGTGAATTCTAAAGGTGAGTTTATGAATTGATTCCCATTCTTTCTGCTTGATAGATATTACAGTTAATAAGGTAGGTGGTTGTTTTGAGATCATATATATATACACACACACATATATATGTATATGTATATATATATGTGTATATATAATCTCATATAAGCGCAAAGAGCAATTGGTTATTTGGCTCTGACAGTTCAAAGGATTAAGACCAATTCAAGGATCTGAATCCCAGAACTTGGGTAGCTTAGTTCATTAAAAGTAGCAATTCTGAATTTTCCTTAGGAGCTTTCCAACAAAGTTAGTTATCAAGAGAATAGCTTCATTTTCTGTGAAGTTGTTGTTGTTGTTGTTTTCAATCTCCACAATGAAAAAATTTTGGAAACATATTGTTTCACATATTTTGCCCAATTTACCTTTGTTTCAATTGAGTCATTCTGCACTTTATGTGAGAATTCATTAGTTTTTTTCAGTGAAATCTGATTCAGTGCTTGCCTGATGAAATTTGAATTTAATTCATAGGTCAGTTCACCATCCTGAGCCAAAAGAGCCTATGGTAAATCTTCACATGGACGTGTCTACAGTGTTTGCAGTATGTTTAATAGATGTCACTCAAATCTGATCCTGTAGGTGGTCTGTAATTGGCTTGGTTGTGACAGCCTTCGGTCAACTTGTTGATGACTTAACCCCTACTTAACTGGCTTGTCTCTTTTAGAAGATATTTCTGTGTTTTTAAAACTCTTTTCACTTCCCATTAATTTACAACCAGGAAGGGGCACCTGGGTGGCTCAGTGGGCTAAAGCCTATGCCTTCGGTTCAGGTCATGATCTCAAGATCCTGAGATCGAGCCCCGCACCAGGCTCTCTGCTCAGCAGGGAGCCTGCTTCTCCCTCTCTCTCTGCTTGCCTCTCTGCCTACTTGTGATCTCTATGTCAAGTAAATAAAATCCTTAAAAAAAAAATTACAACCAGGCAGCGCAATAGACCTCAATATTTGCCCTGTGTGAT
This sequence comes from Nasua narica, assembly GCA_028533885.1. NCBI lineage: Eukaryota > Metazoa > Chordata > Mammalia > Carnivora > Procyonidae > Nasua > Nasua narica. Next base: position 94,246,541 of record CM052801.1, on the reverse strand, counting down.
TTTCACAGTTCTAATGTATATACTATAGAATATGGAGGCTAAAAGTACCCAGGTTTTGAAGACTTGTGACATTAGACTAGATATTTGACCTCTTTAGTCTCAGTTGCCTCACCTGTAAAATAGGATGTAACAACAGTAACAAACTCACACAATGAGAGTATAAAAATAGGTTAATACAAGTAGAAAAAGCCACTTGGCACATTTCTTGGCACATAGAAATCTCTTGATAAGTGTTAGTTATTATTATTACTAAGTTACCCAAATATTTATTGCCTATATACAAACAACAATCTTTGTCCTCTCATCCAAAACATACCTCAGTTATTTCTACAGGTTCTCACATAAGGGTTTCTCACAAGTCATCACAACCAAGTCTGATTGTCTGGCAACTATATTCACTACACACTATCCACCTTGATCTTGCTTTCTTGTTCTGTTTCCTACTTTTCTTATTTATATATTTTTAAAGATTTTATTTATTTGAGAGAGAGAGAGAGCACAGGAAGAGAGTGAGAAAGAAAAGCAGACTCCCCACTGAGCAGGGAGCCCAATGCGGGGCTCAATCACAAGACTCTGGAATCATGACCTGAGCTGAAGGCAGATGCTTAACCGACTAAGCCACACAGATGCCCCCGTTTCCTACGTTTTAATCCACTGCTTGAAAAGCCACCTAGAGAAATTCACTGATGGCACTACCTGCCATGTCCATGTCAAGCATTGTCATCTCAGGAGACTCCCATAGAATGAAATCCACAAGGTGCCCATGTATTGTTGGGTTCTATGCTGGGTACTCTGTGGAGGGAAATTAATTCTGAGATACATTTTTTGTTAAGAGTCTGTTTCTTGGTTTATCTATTTCTCTTTTTTTTTCCTTTGCTCATTTGTTTTCTTTTAAGTTTTTATTTAAATTCCAGTTAGTTAATGTACAGTGTAATATTAGTTGCAGGTGTACAATATAGTGATTCAGCACTTCTCTATGACACGTGGTGCTCATCATAACAAGTGCACTCCTTCATCCCCATCACCTATTTAACCTACCCACCCACCTATCCTTTGGTAACTATCAGTTTGTTCTCTAGAGTTAAGAGTCTGTTTCTTGGTTTGCCTTTCTCTGTTCACCACCCCCCCTTTGCTCATTTGCTTTGTTTCTTAAATTCTACATATTGAATGAAATCATATGAAATGCAATTAAATTATATGGTGTTTGTCTTTTTCTAACAGACTTATTTCACTTAGCATTATACTCTCTAGCTCCTGCCATGTCATTGCAATGGCAAGAGTTCATTCTTTTTGATAGCTGAGTAATATTCCATTGAGTATATACACCACCTTTCTTTATCATCAGTCAATGGATACATGGGCTGTTAGTTTCCATAATTTGGCTATTGTAGATAATGCTGCTATAAACATCAGGGTACATGTATCCATTTGAATCAATATTTTTGTAACCTTTGGGTAAGTACTTAGAAATGCAATTGCTGGATTGTAGGGTAGTTTTTTTTTTTAAGATTTTATGTATTTGACAGTGAGAGAGAGAGCACAAATTGGGGGAGAGGTAGAGGGAGAGGGAGAAGCAGGCTCCCCCCTGAGCAGGGAGCCCGATGCAAGGCTCAATTCCAGGACCCTGAGAACATGACCTGAGGCAAAAGCAGATGCTTAACCAACTGAGCCACCCAGATGCCCCTAGGTTGATATGCATCTTTTCATTTATTTTATACAACTATTTGGAGGCACCTGGGTGGCTCACTTGGTTAAGCATCTGACTCTTGGTTTTGCCTCAGGTCATCATCTTTCTTGGCGTTGAGAGATTAAGCCTAAGTTGGGCTCCATCCTGAGTGCAGAGTTTGCTTCAGATTTCTCCCTCTCCCTCAGCTCCTCCCCACGCTCACTCATGCTTCCTCTCTAAAATAAAATATTTGAAAAATTTATATTTTTACCACATATGTAAAGTATTTATAAATAATACAAAGTATTGTTTCATATTTTTAAAATACATAACAATGTCCTACATTACACATTACTCTGTGCATTTTTAAAAGGATTTATACTGGTTAAAGTATAGATAGATAGATTATATATAGACAGACAAATAGATATAGCCCTATTTCATTCTTTTTAACTGTAATCAACTGTGGATAATATTTATATCACTGTCTCCTTGTAGAAGATTTAAACCCATCAGGTATTAATTTCTGAAATTAATATGTAAATTTAATACAATTATTATTAGGATCCCAACAGATTTATTTTGGGAAATTAATGGAATGATCTTAAACTTATATGATTATATATGCTCTAAAATTGCCAATAAAATTTAAAAAAGAGAGGTAAAAATAATTTCCTTAATACATACAAGAACATGATATAGAGTATAATGAAATAGGTTTTGGTAAAGAAATAGAAAAACATGTCACTAGAACATTCTAAGAGTACCAAGATATATATTAGTATCTACGAGATTTTAATATATGGCAGTTGTAGGTAGCTCAGTTCTGTTAGAACAGAATTATTTAATAGTCCTGGTACAATTGGCAAGCTATCTGTAAGATAAAGGTAGTGGGTTTTCATCTTATACCCCAAAATAAATTCCAGCTACATATGTAATCAATCCATAAAATCTTGTAAGAAAATAAATGAAATTAAATGTATAATTTGAGATTTATGAAAACTTCTTAACTAAGACTGGAAACCCAAATGCTATAAAACAAAAGATAAACATATTTGACAATACAGTTAGAAATTTTGGTTGCAGAAATGCCACAAACAAAATTCATAGACAAACGATAGATAAATAAAACACTATAATGGGGGTGTCTGGGTAGCTCAGTCAGTTAAATGTCCAACTCTTGATTTTGACTCAGGTCATGATTTCAGGGTCTTGAGATTGCGTCCCGTGTCAGGCTCCGCACTGAGCAGGGAGTCTGCTTGAAGATTCTCTCTCTCCCTCCACTCGTTTTTTTTCTCTCTCTCTCAAATAAATAAATCTTTATTTTTATTTTTTTTTTAGGTTTTATTTATTTATTTGACAGAGAGGAGAGAGATCACAAGTAGGCAGAAAGGCAGGCAGAGAGAGAGAGGGGGAAGCAGGCTCCCCGCTGAGAAGAGAGCCTGATGCGGGGCTTGATCCTAGGACCCTGAGATCATGACCTGAGATAAAGCAAAGCATTTAACCCACTGAACCAGCCAGTCACCCCTAAATAAATCTTTAGAAAAATAAATAAAAAACTATAATATACAGAAAGCTTTTACAAAGTAATATGGAAAAGATAATACAAAAGGAAAATGGGTAAGAAATGATTAATAGACACTTTGCAAAAGAGCAAATCCAATGGCCAACACATACATGAAGAGATAATCAATTTTACTAGTAATTAGAAAATCTAAATTAAAGTAACAATTAAATATCATTTTGTATCCATTAAGTGGATAATAGAAAGATTACCCATTGATAGTAGAGATATGAAACATTGCAAATTTTTTATTTTATTTTAAAGATTGTATTTATTAGAGAGAGAAAAGAGTGCACAAGTGGGGTGAGGGGCAGAGGGAGAAGCAGATTCCCCACTGAGCAGGGACCCTGATGGGCTCAGTCCTGGGACTCTGGGACTGTGACCTGAGCCAAAGGCCGACACACAACCGACTGAGCCACCCAGGTGCGTGTTCTGTTGATTTATATTTATACTTGCATTTATACTTGCTTTTATATATACTTATATTTATATTATTCATATGTCTCCTTTTACTCAATCTCACTATTGTATAAGGGCATAAGTAACAGGGTGTTCCTTTTTAGTATTGGTCACCAAAAAAGCCTGAAAACAAAGTAAATGCCCATTAATAGAAGAATGATCAAATAAAGTATAATATATCCATATGATGGGATAGTTTATAGTCAGTTAAAACACTGAAATAAAGCTGTTCTGGTTATCCCTCCTCACACAAATCTCTCATCAGACTTTCTCCCTCTTCTACCATTTACAAAGCAAAAGCACATAAATGGAGATAAACTGGGGTGTGTGTGTGTGTGTGTGTGTGTTGGAAGGCAGGCAGAGATGTTCTATAGTAGCAGCAACTAAACTCAAATCTGGAGCCCAAATGGATATTGTCTGCTGAAGTGTGGTTCCTTTGAAGCAGTTGTATCCAAGGAGTTTCAAATGATTAGGCATAACTGTGAGAATCCCATCAGATATTGTTAGCAGCTATTACACAGGAATCAAGAATCTGGTCCTCAAGGAAAAGGTCTTCAGGGTTTCTATAACACATGGGAAATTGGACTGTCGGAAAGTAAGGTAGGAATAGAGACCAGATTAGCTAGGTAAGGATAAGTACGAGTTATCTCTAGGTGTATCCAGAATTGTTGAGGGTTCCCTCTGGGCATATTAGATGATGGCATATAATGGTGAAAAAATTTCAAATTCTGCCTGTTACTTGGGTGTAGGTTTCTGATGTTTCCCACATGGACAGATTGATTTTAGGAGAGCCTCAACTGAGAATGTCTAGAGAAGGTACCTAAGACAGTCAGATTAAAATAATATGAAAGTAGGTTGAGGTTGAGCAAGGCAGAGGAGAAAATTAACTAGATACAAAGAAGTAGAGTGAATTGATGACCTACTTCTTCAGTACTAGTGAACAGCTTTCAACAGTAGGTCTTGACTCTACATTTAAAGCATATTTGTATTTGGGAGTTTTTAATTTGGGGGAACATTGTATGCATTTTCACTTTAGCATGTTTATGTTCAACTTTCTTTACAGTATATGGTTAACAAGGCTTCTGGACTAGTCAGTATCCCCATATCCCCATAATTTTATGTTGAAAACTAGTACAATTTTATAAATCAATAGCCAACCAATTCACAAGGTTATTATGGTTTTCTCATTGCCCTAAGGAACCCAAGTACATTGTATGTGTAAATTATGTACTTCAAATCTTGGACAGACTGTCATATAAGAAGCATTTAAGATAATTAACTTATGAGAAAATATTCAACTTTGACAGTAATCAAATAACAAAACACAAAAATTAAATAATAATTGCATTACCCTTTTTATCTCTTACGTTTTTTCTGTTTACTTCTTTTACACCAACTGTGTCTGCTTCTGTCTGGCTGCTAACAAAAATGGGCACTTGTAACACACAAAATATCAGGTTCTAGGAATATAATGTTGCTCAAGGGAACTTATGTGCTGCTGACTTTATATTCCTGATACCTAAATTTTCTTGATGTTGGCCAGGCACTGAAATGCTTTGGAAAAGGGAAACACATGAGAGATAGGAAGTTGGATTATTTCAACTTTTGGGGTAGTACTCAAGCACTTACACATTTCCAGAGGAGATTTGTTACAGATGCTGAAGAAGGAAACGCATGTGTAGAGATGCCCTCTGACTGAGATCTACAGGAATAAGAAATTTGGAAGTGCAAACATTTTTAACTTTAGTTTCTTTGAACTTTTAATTTGAGGAGATTTTATTTTTGTTCTTTAATTTCTCTCTGGAAAAGAAATAATTGAGGGGGGTTCAGAGTATTCAAATTTGGGGCATCCTTCATGTTGTAATTATTTGGGCTAATTGCATAATCTCTGGTGAGTTATATTAAACAATGCAGATAGGCATAATTTGAAATGGAAAATAGAATAAAGATAAAATATTCTGCCTAGGGTACAATGTAGCCTTGAAGTTAATTTTATTAATGTCTTATTCTGACCCACTTTGTAGTCTTCTGAGGACAAAAATTTGAACTGTCTTCACAGCTGGTCCCAGAAAGATACATAAAATAGAAGTAGTTGATACTAGAGATGCAGGAGTAGGGCTACCTCATCAGGGTTGGAGCAGTACTGCCCTGATATATTACTAGTTTACTTTCCCAAGGGGAATGGCCATACCATATGCTTTTACTAAGCTCAATGGGTTAAGACAGTGGTTTTCATCCCTAACTGTATATTAGAATTATCTGGGGAGTGTTTAAAGTGCTTAAACTTTGTCCTAGAGCAATTAAATCAGAAATCTCAGGGGTTGGGGTGTAGTATTATTAAAAAGCCCCTGGGTATTTCCGGTATGCATTCATCTTGGTTTGAGTTACCCATCTCTGTGACAGAGATTTGCAGATGAAGAAGTTTATTGGTAAGTACTCTCAGCAACAGTTACCTGTAAGACAGTAAAGAAGGATTGGGCAGATGAAGTTGAACTTTAGCTGCTATAGCAAAGGTCTCTGCCATAGTCAATGCCACAGGGAGGTCTGGATCTGAGATGGCCCTCCATATTTGTCTCAAAGAGAGGAACGGTAGCTGAACACCTTTATACCCTTACATCTACCCCACTTTGGATTTGGGTTGCCCTCAGGGAATGAGTGTTGAAAGCTCCTTCCCACTGAAAGGAATTACCAGGAGATACTCAGCTCTAAATTGTCAGCAGCCAGCACTACACATGTAGTCAGATTCCAGAGCCCATAGCACTTCCCAGAATGATGAAGTAGTGGAGTTAACCCTTCTGGCCCCATTCTAAAACCCATTGCCGAGGCCTCCCCAGCAGAGTAAAAGATATGTGTCTTACTGGTGAAGACAGGGAGGGGGTCTGGTCTCAAAACCCAGTGGGACTGTGTTAATCAGTAATGGAGTCATAGGGGAAAAGTCAAGCATCGTGGTCATGTCTGTCCCTCCTTCTCTCTTACCTTAAATATGGATGCCCTTAAAAAGTATGTACAAGAATTGACAGGGTCATCAAAGAGAACATACAGATAAGCAACTAATATTTGATATCTTAAATTCATCTGCATTTGTCTATTTCTTATCTGGCTACATATCTATACTAGTTAGGCCCTTATGATGTGCTAATCTGTTATTCTATTCATCAATTTACCTGTGATATTATAGTTGGTTAGGGTGTGGTAGCAAATGGACCCAGGCATACAATAGCTCAAAAGATAGTTTGTATCTCGTTTATATAATAGTCTTAAGTAGAGATTCCAGTTTACTGTTTTGTTTGTTCTCATCTCTGTAAGTCATTTAGTGGCCCAGGCTGACAGAGGTTCTGCTTTTTTCAAAATATGACATAAATGACTTCTAAGGATCCCATGATTACCAACAACACACATTAACCAGAGGCAGAAAGAGCATGGTGGAAGTTTAGGTGGGCTACATGTGGAAGTTTCATGTCTCACTTCCACACCTGTTACTCTGGAGAAAACTTGGTCCCATGGCCATGCCTAACTGGATGAGCAGCTGGGAAAAAGTAACCTAACTGTGGGTTTAAAGAAAGAGAGGGTAGATTTTGCTGGAAAGCTAGTAGCTTCTGCTACATATGTTATCTCCTTTTTAATCCACATATAACATTTAGTCCAGGACTATTATTATTCCCATTTTATATGCAAGGAACTAAGGTACAAAAAATTTAGGGATTATGTCTCCAGTCACATGACTATTAAATGGTTGACCTAGTAATCCAATCCAGTTTAGCAACTCCAGAATCTATGCACATCGCTATTACCACAACTACAACTGCTACTGTAACTACCAACACCACTTCCACTACTGCTACACACACACACACACAAACACGTGCACATGTGTGCATAAATTAAGTTTATGAGAAATATATTAAAAATCTTAAAGAGGGGCACCCGGGTGGCTCAGTGGGCTAAGCCTCTGCCTTTGGCTCAGGTCATGGTCTCACAATCCCGGGATCGAGCCCGGCATCGGGCTCTCTGCTAAGTAAGGAGCCTGCTTCCCCCTCTTTCTCTGCCTGCCTCTCTGCCTACCTGTGATCTCTCTCTGTCAAATAAATAAATAAAATCTTAAAAAAAAAATCTTAAAGAATTAAAGCCTATTCCATAATTAATTAAATGAGCTATTTGAAAACATAAATATAGATAATTCTTGTACTTCATAACAAAAGCAGGTAGATCAAATAATTTAATGTAGAAAATCAAATCATTTAAAACTAAAAGGACAGGGGCGTTTGGCTGGCTCAGTCAGTGGACTCTTGATCTCAAGGTTTAAGTTCTAGCCCCATGTTGGGTGTAGAAATTACGTAAAAATAAATTCTTCAGGGCGCCTGGGTGGCTCATTTGGTTAAGCAACTGCCTTCGGCTCAGGTCATGATCCTGCAGTTCCGGGATCGAGTCCTGCATCAGGCTCCCAGCTCTGCAAGGAGTCTGTTTCTCCCTCTGACCTACTCTCCTCTCATGCTCTCTCTCAGTTTCTCTCTCTCTCTCAAATAAATAAATAAAATCTTTAATAAAATAAAATAAAATCTTTAAAAATAAAAAAATAAAAATAAAAGGACTTACTAGTGACTATTAATCAGCTTTCTGGAATTTTATTTTTTATCTTTTAATTTATTTTTTAAAGTTTTTTTTTTAACTCCAGTTAGTTCACATACAGTATAATATTAGTTTCAGGTGTACAATATAGTGATTCAACACTTCTGTACATCACCCGATGCTCACCACAAGAAGTACCCTTCTTCATCCCTAACACCTATTTGACCTATCTCCCCCTGCCCCTCCACTCTGGTAACCATCAGAATGTTCTCTATAATTAAAAGTCTGTTTCTTGCTTTGACTCTCTCTGTCTCTCTCATTTTTTGCCTTTGCTCGTTTGTTTCTTAAATTCCATATATGAAGAAATCATATGGTATTTGCCTTTCTCTGACTGACTTATTTCGCTTAGCATAATATTCTCAAGCTCCAGTCATGTCATTGCAAAAGGCAAGATCTCATTCTTTTTTGTGGCTGAATGACATTCCTCTGTGTGTGCGTGCACGAGCATGTGTGTGTGTGTGTGTGTGTGTGTGTGTGTACCAGATCTTCTTTATCCATTCATTGATCACTGGACACTTAGGCTGCTTCCGTGCCTTGGCTATTGTAAATAATGCTGCAGTAAACACAAGGGTGCATATATCTTTTCAAATTAGTGTTTTCTTATTCTTTGGGTAAATACCCACTAATGCAGTTGCTGGAAGGTATGGTAGTTCTATTTTTTTTTTTTTTTTACTTTTTTTTTTAACTTTTTGAGGAATTTCCATACTGTTTTCCAGAGTAGCTATACCAGTTTGCATTCCCACTAACAGTGCACAAGTGTTCCTTTCTCTTTTCTTTCTTTTAAAAAAAATTTTTTTATTGTGTTACATTAGTCACCAAACAATACAACATTAGTTTTTGATGTAGTGTTCCAAGATTCATCGTTTACATATAACACCCAGTGCTCCATGCGGTACATGCCCTCCTTAATATCCTCCACCAGTCTCACCCATCCCCTCACCCCGCCCCCCTCTAAAACCCTCAGTTTGTTTCTCAGGGTCCACAGTCTCTCATGGTTCATCTTGCCCTCCAATTTCCCCCCTTCACTTTTCCTTTCCTTCTCCCAGTGTCCTCCATGTTATTCCTTATGTTCCACAATAAGTGAAACCATATGATAATTGACTTTCTCTGCTTGACTTATTTCACTCAGCAAAATCTCCTCCAGTCCCGTCCTTGTTGATGCAAAAGTTGGATATTCATCCTTTCTGATGGCTGAGTAATATTCCATTGTATATATGGACCATATCTTCTTTATCCATTTGTTTGTCGAAGGGGATCTCAGCTCTTTACACAGTTTGGCTATTGTGGACATTACTGGTATGAACATTGGGGTACATATAGCCCTTCTTTTCAGTACATCTGTATCTTTGGGGTAAATACCCAGTAGTGTAATTGCCAGGTCATAGGGTAGCTCTGTTTTTAATTTTTTGAGGAACCTCCACACTGTTTTCCAAAGTGGCTGTACCAACTTGCATTCCCACCAACAATGTAAAAGGGTTCCCCTTTCTCCACATCCTCTCCAACGTTTGTTGTTTCTTGCCTTGTTAATTTTTGCCATTTTAGCTGTTCTAAGGTGGTATCTCAGTGTGGTTTTGATTTGAATTTCCCTGATGACTAATGATGATGAACATTTTTTCATGTATCTGTTAGCCATTTGTATGTCTTCATTGCACAAGTGTCTGTTCATGTCTTCTGCCCGTTTTTTGACTTGATTATCTGTTTTTTGGGTGCGAGTTTGAGAAGTTCTTTTTAGATCTTGGATATCAGCCATTTGTCTATAGTGTCATTTGCAAATATCATCTCCCATTCCGTGGGTTGCCTCTTTGTTTTGCTGTTTCCTTTGCTGTGCAGAAGCTTTTTATCTTTTTTTTTAAGATTTTATTTATTTATTTGACAGAGAGAGAGATTATAAGTAGGCAGAGAGAGGGGGGAAGCAAGCTCCCTGCTGAGCAGAACCCAATGCGGGCCTCGAAGCTTTGTATCTCGATGAAGTCCCAAAAGTTCATTTTCGCGTTTGTTTCCCTTGCCTTTGGAGATGTGTCTTGAAAGAAGTTGCTGTGGCTGATGTCAATGAGGTTACTGCCTATGTTCTTCTCTAGGGTTTCGATAGACTCCTGCCTCACGTTGAGGTCCTTTATCCATTTCAAGTTTATCTTTGTGTATGGTGTACGAGAATGGTCAAGTTTCAGTCTTCTACATATAGCTGTCCAATTTTCCCAGCACCATGTACTGAAGAGACTGTCTTTTTTTCCACTGAATATTTTTTCCTGTTTTGTCGAAGATTATTTGGCCATAGAGTTGAGGGTCCATATATGGGCTCTCTACTCCGTTTTTTTTTTTTTAAGTAGGCTCCATGCCTAGTGCAGGGTTTGAACTCAGGACCCTGAGATCAAGAGTCGCATGCTCTACTGACCGAGCCAGCAGTACACCCCAAATGTTTTTCTTTCTCCACATCCTTGCCAGCACCTGTTGTTTCTTGTGTTGTTGGTTTTAACTATTTTGATAGGTATCAGATGATACCCCATTGTAGTTTTGATTTGCATTTCCCTGTTGGTAAGTGATAATGAGCATCTTTTCATGTGTCTGTGGCCATCTGGATTTCCTCTTTGGAGAAATATCTGTTCATGTCTTCTACCCAATTTTTAATTGGGTTATTTATATTTTGGGTGTTGATTTTTGTAAGTTCTTTATATATTTTGGATACTGACTCTTTATCAGATATGTCATTTGCACACATCTTCTCCCATTCGGTAGGTTGCCTTTTAGTTTTGTTGATTGTTTCCTTTGCTTTGCAGAAGCTTTTTATCTTGATGTAGTTCCAATAGTTTATTTTTGCTTTTGTTTCCCTTGCCTCAGGAGATATATCTAGAGAAAAGTTGCTATGGCTAATGTCTAAGAAGTTACTACCTGTCTTCTAGGATTTGTATGGTTTTAGATCTCACATTTAGGTCTTTAATCCATTTTGAATTAATTTTTTTGTAAGGTATAAGGAAGTGGTCCAGTTTCATTCTTTGGCATATAGCTGTCCAGTTTTCCCAACACCATTTCTTGAAAGACTTTTTCCCTTTGGGTATTCTTTTTTGCTTTTTTGACTAATTGGCCATATAATTGTGGGTTTATTTCTAGCTTTTCTATTCTGTTCCATTGATCTGTGAGTCTGTTTTTGTGCCAGTACCATACTCTTTTGATTACTACAGCTTTGTAATACAACTTGAAGTCCAGAATTGTGATGCCTACAGCTTTGCTTTTCTTTTTTAAGATTGCTTTGGAAATTTGTGGTTGTTCGTGGTTTTGTACACATTTTAGGATTGTTTGTTTTAGTTTTGTGACAAATGCTGTTGGTACTTTGATAGAGAGTACATTAAATGTATAGATTGATTTGGGTAATATAGAAATGTTAACGATATTATTCTTCTAATCCATGAGCATGGAATGTCTTTTCATTTCTCTGTGTCCTCTTCAATTTCTTTCATCAGCGTTTCACAGTTTTCAGAGTACAGTTCTCATATCTTTTTGGTCAGGTTTATTCCTAGGTATCTTGTTATAGCTCTCTAGAATTTTAAAATGTAATATGAAGTATAATTTTAAATATCATATATAATAAGTGGCAAAGGAAAAGTTTATTCCTTTTGACTTTTAATTAAATTTCAGTTACTTTTTGATGAATTCTGTGGAGGTATCAAATAGGCAGTTGAGTATATGAGTCAGGAGTATAGGGCCTGACAGAAGTACAGACTTAGAAGTAAATTCATAAATTTAGATGTATGAGTTATATATATGTATACATAACATATACCTTTATAAATAAACTGTATTTAGAGCTATGGCACTACATAGCTTTACCAAGGATTAATGTGTCAATAGAAAAGAGAAGATGAGGGCACCTGGGTGGCTCAGTGTGCTAAGCCTCTGCCTTTAGCTCAGGTCATGATCCCAGCCCCATATTGGGCTCTCTGCTCAGCAGGAGCCTTCTTCCCACTCTCCCTCTGCCTGCCTCTCTGCCTATTTGTAATCTCTTTCTCTCTGTCAAACAAATAAATAAAATCTTAAAAAAAAAAAGAAAAGAAAAGAGAAGATGGTCTGTACATATCATTGAATGTAAAGAGAATTCAAAATTTATAGTTTTGACTGAGAATTCAAAATTTATAGTTTTTCTTTAGAGCTCTTTGACAGTCTGAATCAAAAGGTATTATAGCCCATATTTATTGGGGCTCTTGGATGGCTCAGTCAGTTAAACATCAGACTTTGGCTCAGGTTTGATCCCAGGGTTCGGGATTGAGCCCCGCATGGGGCTCCCTGCTCAGCCAGGAGTCTGCTTCTCCCTCTTCAGATCCCCCTGCTTTTGCCCTTTCACTCTCTCTCTCTCAAATACATAAATAAAATATTTTTAAAAAGAAAAGGCCATATTTATTGATGCATTAAGCCAAATTCTTTAAATTTTCCCAAAAGAAATATACATTGAAACAGTCAAATATTTGTATATAAAGATGTATTTTGTGGCATTATATATAAAAGAGAAAATAGGAACAATCCTAAAATCCCAGAAACTGGGGAATAGTCATAAAATATGAAATATCTGGCATCAGTGAAATTTCTTTTAATTTAAATTTTAGTTAACATATAGTGCAGTAGGGGTGCCTGGGTGGCTCAGTTGGTTGAGCAACTGCCTTCGGCTCAGGTCATGATCCTTGAGTTCCGAGATCGAGTCCCACATCGGGCTCCCAGCTCCATGGGGAGTCTGCTTCTTCCTCTAACCTTCTCTCTTCTCATGCTCTCTCTTACTTTCTCTGTCTCTCAAATAAATAAATAAAATCTTTAAAAAAAAAACCATACAGTGCAGTATTGGTTTCTGGAGCAGAATTTAGTGATTCATCATTTACATACAAAAATATGAACTGCTTCAGGAATTTGCGTGTCATCCTTGCACAGGGGCCATGTTAATCTTCTCTATCATTCCAGTTCTAATATGTGTGCTGCCAAAGAAGGCACTGGCCACAATGAAATTTTAATTAATGTTTTAAAAATATTTAAGGATATGGAAAAATAAAGCAGAAAAAACAAAACACAATTTCAAGGAACTGATCACGTAGTAAGGATACAGACACATAAACAAATAATTAGTTTAATGATTAAGGTCAGAGCAGAAGTATCTACAAAATATAGAAGAAACAAAAGAGTAAATGTTTAAATATGTCTAGTGTGAGGGTGTTTGGAGGCAGACTCTCAAGAGGAGATGGCCTCTAAATTGAAAATGTGAAAGATGAATAGAAATGGTTCAAGCAGAAGAAACAACATGTGCCAAAGCAGAGAGCATAGAACAACATGGTATATTAATGAAGCTTTATGAAGCTCAGTATTACTGAAGCAAAAAGCATCAAAACAGGCGAAGATGAAGGAAGGGAGGCAGTCAGGGGCAAATCATACAGTGCATCAAGTATCAATAAAGATGTAGAATTTATGACAAGGTCAGTAGGGTGTGGGGTTAGTGAAACATTTTCAGTAGGGACATGACAAGTCAGATTTAAATATAACCCTAACATCTCCACACATTGCAAGGACACAAATATTTCTTGAGAAAATTAGACATAAAATCAAATATCCAATTTGATAAGTTCTTGCTTTATTCCTGCCTCTTCTCGCATGACACATTGTTCTCCCCCCAGCTGTCTCATTACACCTGCTACCCGTCCCCTCCCAGGATCTCTTCAGTAATCTCTATTATCAGGAGCAGAACTATGTCGCATAGTGTCCTCAAAGTAAGGCTGTTGTGAGGCTCATCCATGGACAGATATTGGTGATATAATGTGTCATTGCTCTCCAGATGCAAGACTGAAACTAACTACTGCTATGATCCAAGGTCATATGCCCATAACTAAGGCAGTAGCAGTAAGTAAGTCCTGAGAGAAGGAAATTGATTGAAGAAATATATATAGAGAGAGAAGGTGGAATGGATCGGATGGCTCGTAGACCGAGAGTCAAGGAGAGCAATGGTAAATTTAGTTCTGGACCTATTCTACCAAACACCTTTAGAGCAGTGGTTTCCAAACTTGGCTGCACATTGGAATCAGTGGTTGAGCTTTGCAACAATACATATTCTAGAACATCACTCCTGAATTTTCTAATTCAGTATTCCTGGGGTGTGAAACAGGTATCAGCACTTTAAGTAAGCTCCAATGGCGATCACGATGCACAACCTGAATCGGAAATTTTACTTGAGAATACTGCTCAATTCAGAGTTAGTGGAGTATTAACTAGCACATAAATGGATACAGAAAAAAATGTCTTGGTTATGGTCCCATGGCTCCTGTTGTTGCAAGTGTATTTAGTAGAAATCTGAATATTCCCTTCCATTGCTATTCTGAGCAGATGTTCATCCCTCATTCATGAGAAATTAGGGTTTGAATATCCTGCACCTGTTGCCAAATCTTACCAATGGCAGATTCTCAACTTCTTTCTCTATACATCTATTAATCCAGTTCATAATGATTTCTTTTATGTTTAGCATGTGCTTTTCCTGGCACAGAAAGATGTCCTCTATATAAACCTAACTTTGCACATACACAGATGATTCTATTAGTTACTCAGCAGATGTCCAAGACAATGGTTTTCCACAGGAGAACTATGTCCTGAAGATTAAACCATTTTGCCTTGAAAAGTGGCTAAAATTTTATTCTAAGTTATTAAAAAGTCTGTGAAGAAGCTGTATGTATAATGCACACAGTGTGACTCAGGTCACTGACTATGGAGAATATTGGGTAAAAAACAAACATACACTGATCTGTTGATACTGTTCCCAAAAGTGGTGCTTCGTCATATGAAAGATATGATCACTTTTGATGGGTTGAACTGGTAAATTTGCTATTCCCAGACTTTTTAGTAGATCTCTACTTATTTTTGTCAACTGTTCACTGGTATGGTCACTAGATGTTTTCTTACATGGCACCAACTCTGAGGATTAAGTAACCTCTCTTTAGACATTAATTAATGGTGGATACAGAGGTAATGACTGTACTTGTATTTTTAAAAGGTAAACTCAATATTAACACATCTTACCAATAATCTTGAACTATATCGAATGATGATCAAAACCTCATATGTTGCAATAGCACTGCCAACACAAAACAGACTCCACTGAAGTCCTTTCTCTTGTACCTGTTGGTAAATTGTCTTGTAAATACACCCTGGAAGCACATGCTTTACTACCTTCCTTCATAGTCAGAAATCCGGGGGAACAAGCTCATCTGGACACTTCTAGATTTCTAACAGTTTCGTTGGCAAATGAATTCACAATTGGATTTGAAGGGCATTGTTCTTAAAAGAAAAAGGGTAGCACGAGGGAAATCTCGGTCACGGTGAGATAGTTCTGTATCTCAACTAAGGTGGTGCTTTTGCCAATCTACATAATGTGATCAAATGACATAGAGCTATACTTACATATCATATCAATATCACTTCCCTGGTTTTGATACCATATGACATAAAAGATGTAGCTCTTGAGGGAGACTGGGTGAAGGATAGAGAGGACCTGTATGTAGTATTTTGCACCTTCCTCTGAATTTATAATTAGTTCAAAATAAGTTGAAAAGAAAGCTCCTTGTCAGAGTCATTGTCCATTAGAGAGCAAAAGTCCCAAGCAGTGTGGGAGCCTGCTTCTTCTAGAACTGACGTTGTCTGCTTGCCTCCATTTTGACTACCACATACCAATAAGTCTGTCTCTTCACTCAGTTCTTTGCCCTGTATTTTGTCAATGCATAGCCTTCGCAATTCAGGCCCAGTTTCTACCTTTAATATTTTTTCTGTTCAATCCATAATGCCTAACAGTGTCTGTCACGTGGCAGGCATTTTGGCTGAATGAATAGAGGAAAGAAAGATGGTCTTATCTATCCTCCTAGAAATCTCAGTTCCTTGAGGGCTAGAACAACAGGTTCATCTATATCGGCAAAACATCTAGCACAGTAGGCATTCAGTGAATATTTTAGGAAGTGATAAATGGAATGTTATAAAATCAGCGAGGATTATTGCTATTAACATTTTAAAGGCTCTAACCATCCTCTGCTAAATGGAAGTTTGCATAATTTCCATCAACCTCACCTTTCTTTTTAAGATCTTTTACCTTTTTTTGAGCATAACTAAGGGCAACCTATTTTTAGCGAGGTAGTATTCTTCTGTATGTATGCCTATAAAATGGTAGTTTTCTAAGATAGAGAATTATATTCAAACTTGTTCTTGCAAATCACATCCTGCAGAGATTCTAGATGTTGTGGCATCAGCTCTGCTACTTTTCAAAATAAATTAGTGAGCTTTTGGGATCCAGGAGATGACTGCTTGTTAACTGGTTGCCACAAGGCTGGGAAAAATAAGGAGCCCCACCAGAAGACCAATGAGCGAGTGTGGCCTTAGGCCCATACCTTTCATATCTTCATTACTAGACCACTGGCAGGCTTCAAATCTTCAAGAAAGCAGCCTGTGTGCTTTGGTGGGGAGCAGTGGGTAAAAAAGAGACAGGGCAAGTATCCGATGCAAGTTATACTCTAATTTTCTACACATTTCTTATGTAGTCTCTCGTTCTGTGAATATTAGACTAGGCCCCTTGGGGCCTAACACAGAAAACCTAACACGAACAGGCATTAAAGATGGAGAATTTGTTAGCTTATGTAAAAAAGTCCAGAGTGAGACTTGAACTAGGAGCTGAAGCACTGTTATCCCAGCCTGGTGTGTCTCCAGTCTTAGCTCTGCCCTCACCTGTCTTGTCTTCATTATCGGCCTTTACCCAGTGACCTCCTGAATCTGCCCAAATTCAAGTATAGTAGTAAAGAGAGTATATCTTTCCCCAGTAAATTCAGTACAGATCCAATAATTCACTCTAACTGGACCAGCTAAAGTCACATGTTCACTCATCACTGTGGCTGAGGGTGTTCTGGGAATCACTTGGCCAGGACTGGGTCTTGCACTTTTCACCCTATTGGAGTCAGTTCAGTTCCAACTGAATGAGAGGAACACAAAGTAAAATATCAACTCCAGAAGATATTTCGGGTACCATTACTAGAAGAAAGAGGTAAGAGATGCTGGCAAGCCCACGCTATAAACATCAAGTATATCCAGTGTGCTGTGTTTCGGTGCCGCGGGAGTTGACTGCTTACAGTTTCCCAGTGTGCTGCTGCCACTCTTGAGCCCATTGCTTCGACCACCGCTCCTCATGTCGCCTTTGGTAAGATTCTATTTATTTATTTGACAGAGAGAGAGAGCAAGCAGGGAGAGTGGCAGAGGGAGAGGGAGAAGCAGGCTCCCCACTGAGCAAGGAGCCCAGTGGGGGCTGGATCCCAGGACTCTGGGACCATGACCTGAGCTGAAGGCAGATGCTTAGTCAACTGAGCCACCCAGGTGCTCCTTTCCCTTTTTTTTTTTATTTTTTTTATTTTTTTTAATAGGAGATTTTATTCTAGTAGCTATAATTATAGTTCTTGTCTGTCTGTCTCCTGGGCAGCTGTGTAAGCACAAGTACAAACGCTAGGGAATGCGGGATGACGTGAGACAGAGCCAATCACAGGGACCCTATGGCGACCATGCAGTAGGGACTGTGGCTGGTTCTGCTCCATCTCCCGTTCCAGAAGGGAAACGGGCCACTGGTGCACTTGACTCTGGTCGCTGCTGCAGAACTGATATGAGGCATGGTTCTCCCTTCTGTGGGTTCAGTTGTTTTTCTTATCTTGTATTTGTAACTTTTTTTAAAATGCACTGAGTTTGGGTTAAAAATCAACCACCAAAATGCATCTCAACATAGATCTAATGCCCAAGGAGGTGAGTCAGGCTGATCGGACAGTGACTCCTAAAGGCTCCGTGTGCCTGAAATCCCTTCTCAGTATTGAACAGTGGGTTGATTCTCTCTTTACAATTAAAAAAAAAAAAAAAAAAAAGCTGGGTAATACTGCATAGAAGTTCCAGAAATGGCCTCATTACGAACAAAAACTATTTTCATTAAATAGAAACCCGGCTGCAGGCTCCATCTGTGCATTGACAACCTGGCGAAGCGCGCTATGACCAACGGTGCAGACAGCTTCTGGCTCTCAAGCCACAGGGAAGTAAAACAGGGTGCAAGTGGGCAGTGGGGGGGGGGGGGGTCTGAGGGGGCGGGGCTCACTTCTGGTTCGGGAGCTGATTGGACAGCCAGTCGGGTCCCTCATAGAGCCCAGCCCCCGCTGGTGGCTCAGGTGACCTGAATGTACCAGTTCCTGGGGTGCTGGGAGCACAGCCCTTGCTTGTCCGTGATCTCAGCCACATTCGTGGTGTTGGGGAGGTCCTGCTCTCTGTCACTGCCGTCAGCCGTGAAGATGAGACCTTGTGTGTTCTGGAAGCAGTGGCGCCACAGAGGCGGGACCTTGTCCTGGCCTTCCACGTCCCATACGGTGAGGCTGACGGTCTTGTCCCCCATGGTTACCACAGAGAAGCCTACAGTGGGAACGGTGGCCACGATCTCACCCAGCTCCAGTTTGTACAGGATAGTGGTCTTTTCCGCAGCATCCAGGCCCACCATGAGAATGCACATTTCTTTTTTTTCCAAAAAGGCCCTTAAAGAGGTTTGAGAAGGTATTTCCAATGCTGTAGGCGGGTGGGAGCAACACTGGCCAGAGAAACCCTGCGCGGCCACTGCGAGGCTACTGCTCTGAGCCAGGCATTGGTTTCCCTCCCATCCCCTCCTCATGCCTACTTGTCAAAATACTATGTGTCCTTTGAAAGACTGTCCAGTTTAAATGTTACTTTCTTTGTCAGGCCTTCCCTCAATCCTTGGTCAAATGAATTTCTCTTACTGTCTGTGTTTCTATAGTACTTTGAACCTCTGCTCTAGCATCCATTACAGTCTGTTTGGTATGGTAGTGGCCTGCATTTATATATTTATTCCCCTAGGTAACCAGCTTTTTGAGGCTAGGTACTAAATCTGTTATAGCTTCGCATTGCTCACAGAGTACCAGGGACTTTGCCATACCCACGATATATTCTTGCTGAATTATTGACTTGAAATTATTTTGAATAATTGATTTTTTCCCCATTTCAGCATGCTCAGTCAGTGGTCTGTTTTCACTCCTGCAAAACTGCTCTGAGGCATGCATTTATTTTTGAAGTTTTCCCACTTTTTCTTTAACTTCAATAAAGAGATAAATTTTTTACTTATTTTTATTCAAAATGATCCTTCAAGTGCTAGTTTGTCCATGCTAAGATTGGATTTGAGTAAATTTCTGATTGTCTTGAAACTGGAGGGCCTTGACCCTCCTTATATCCTTCACGGATTTTATATCAGAAACCAAATCTATTATGCACAGTATGGCTTTAAGCTATATAATTGACCAGAATTAATAACAATTAAAATAGGGTCTTTCTATTGCAAATTAAATTCAGCATTTTATAATTCAACAAAATCTGATAGACGTGAGAACTCTTCTGACCTGTTTAAAATGCATATATAATGGGCACCTGCATGGCTCAGTCAGTTAAGCCCTTACTCTTGCTTTCGGTTCAGGTTGATTTCAGGGTTGTGACACTGAGCCCCACGTCAGGCTCTGAGTTTGCATGAACTGGCATGAGTCAGCATGGATTTGGCTTAAGATTCTCTCTCTGCCCCTCCTCCTCTACCTCTCCCCGCTGCTTGAGAGCTCCCCCCACCCCGTGCTCTCTCTCCAAAATAAATAAATAAATCTTTAAAATAAAAAAATAATAAAAAAATAAAATGGATAGATAATGATATATCTTCTCTGCTAGTGGAGCTGAAAAGACCAGTAGTTAATCCTATACAAGTGAGATCTATAGGATGAAAATGGGAAAATATTCAGTGTAATAGAGCTTTACTGAGCACCTACTGTGGCTTTATGCCCTTTGCTTTGTGAGGACGATGAACAGATACATGAAGCATAAAATCCTCATGGCACAGGCCTATGCACAGAACCTTTTTATTTTTTAATTTGCTTATTTATTTAAGAGAGAGGGAGAGAATGAACAGGAGGGAGGGAGAATCAGGCTCCTGGCCAAGCAGGGAGCCTGAGGCGGGGCTCAATCCCAGGACCCTGGGATCATCACCCAAGCTGAAGGCAGGTGCTTAACTGACTGAGCCACCCAGACACCCTGCACAGAACTTTTAAAAATAGCGTAGTAAGGCCAGTAATCAAGTTCCTCAGACTACTCCAGGAGGATGGAGAAACAGAACTTAACCCAGAGCAGGGCCATAAGGTAAGAATTTATGAATTCTTAATGACTAATTAGTTATCTAGTGTTTCCAAATAGCTTAATGTTTGCATTGTATAGAGAGTCTGTGGCTTGGAGAGGCTCAGTAGCTTAGTCAGGGTCACATATGGCGACTGTTTGGCATCCATACACTGGCATTTCCAGTCAGTCTCAATCTGCCCTATTAAATATTACTGTCCTTCTCACACCATGTCTGTTATTGCCTAGAGTTAATGAATCACAGCCACAGAAGAATCTTTCTATAATACAATACATTTAAGAAAAAAGATCTTCAGAGTAAAGTGACTAAGAAACTTAAAAAAATATTGTATTTGTGCGTAGAAATGAGTTCCACACCTACCATATCACTGAGGAAATGAGTATGCATTACGCTGTGTCTGTGCCGGATGTTGAAATTTGGCAGAGTGCATACAAACAATAAAGTTTCCCAGTTAGGGTCCCTTGATTTTGGAGATGGCAATTAGGAATAAAACACATGTACAGACTTACATGTCACTCTGACGCAGGAAACAGATGTGATACAGTAATTTTCGCAAAATTTCATTTAAAGCGTTAACAAACTCACTCTTCCAAATAAAATAAGCTGAAGATGATTTAAAAGGCATGCACATTCCAGGGCTCCATGAAGTCAGCCAACCTCAACCCATCAAGCTAAACATAGGGTACTGCATATTTAAGATGAATAATATATCTTGGTGGGTAATTTTCAAGCATATATGAGAGAGACGATAATAATAAATCAAGCCAGAGAATTGTTTATTTTTCAGTGAAAACAAAAATGCATCATTTAGAGTTGTCAGTTCAAATGTATTGGTTTCTTTGGTAGTTATTCCCCCAAAGTCTCCTTTGGGATTTTACTGAATTATATGACTCGTGTAGAACTCTTGATACACAGTTTCCTAGGGAGGGAAAACCTTTTCAATTAATGAAACTGTATATTTTGTGATTATATATACTCAACCTAAAAAAATGAAAACATAAATATAGCTTCAAACAAAAAATGTTCCTGAATTTTGAAGTTGAGAGTTTACCCCAGGCTTCTACGCAATGAAATGTGTTAAGTGTAGTTATTCTTTTATCCAATCATCTCTTTCCATTTTCCATCTCCCGTACATCTAGAATACATTTTCACTTGGGTATTTCACAAGTACAGTATATTCAAATCCAACCATTACCTTACTCATAAACTTGTCCCTCCTATGTTCCCAGTTCCGTATGTGACACCACCATTGACTCATTCACTCAGGAGTAATATTTACGGGCTATCCTTCGTATTCTCATTAGTTTTACTTGCATATCCTGTTAATTCCATCTCATTAATAGCCCTAAATACACTACAAGTGCCTTACTTTTTTTTAAAGATTTATTTAAGAGAGAGAGTGTGTGTGCTCACGTGTGCCTGAGTGGGGGGAGTGGTAGAGGGAGAGAATCTCAAGCAGACTCCCTGTGAACATGGAGCCCAATGCAGGGCTGGATCTCAGGACCCATGAGATCATGACCTGAGCTGAAACTAAGAGTCAGATGCTTAACTGAATGAGCCACCAGGCACCCCCACAATTGCCTTATTTTAGACATTTATTATCTCTCAGCTCGATTGTAATAGTCACCTAGTTTGTCTCTTCTTGTTAATCTTATCCTTAAAAATCCTCTTACTCTCACTAAAATCTAGATCTGTTTTTATCATTCCCAATAGTTCCACATTGTCTATAGGAAAAAATTCCAAACTCCTTAGGATGGCATTTAAGACACTTCATGATCTGGTATCACACCAGTATCAATGAGAAGATATATTAAAAAATACATATATGCCTTTACGATGGCACTAAAAGTTTCCTCCTTCAGCTAGTTCTTTATTTCTCCTTCCTTTTAGAGGCAAACTTCTTAAGAGTTGCCTATATTTGTATCTTCATTACCTTATGATCTGTTTACTTTTTAAACTACTTCAATCTTTTCCTATTTCTCCACCATCAGTGTTTCCACAAAAATGTCTTACTCTATAGTTACCAATGACCACCATATTTGTCCAAGTAATAGTTTCATTCTTCCTTTCACCAGACAGCTATATTACATATGACAGAATTGACTACTCATGAGCACTCCTTTGAATCTTAAGAAACCTTTGGATTCTTCTCTTACCTTTCTTGTTGCTCTTTCAGAATTCTCCTTTGAGGACTCATTATCATTTAGCTGGCCCTTAAATGTTGGGTTTTCTCAGGGATCTTTGTCCCCCTTCATATCTCACTTTTGCCATAGGCAAAATCATATACTCCATGAGTTCAAATATAAGCAGATGACTCATAACACTGTATGTCTAGCAAAGATCTTTGAGCTCCAAAACTGCATATTCAACTCTCTACTTGACACATATACTTGAATATAGATACACACTTTAAAAATCAATGTATTCAGGGGTGCCTGGGCAGCACAGTTGGTTAAGCATCTAACTCTTGGTTTCAGCTCAGGTCATGATCTCAGGGTCATGAGACTGAGCCCCATGACAGGTTCCATGCTCAGTGTGGAGTCTGCTTAAGATTCTTTCTCTTTCATTCTCCCTCTGCCCCTCCCCACTCTGTGCTCTCTAAGATAAATAAATAAATCTTTAAAAAATACATCAATAAAAATCAATGTATCCAAAGGTGAACTTATCATTGTTCTTACCAAACAGCTCCTCAGCCTATATTTCTTGGCTCAGTGAATGGCACTAATTATATAGCCAGTAGTCCTAGCCAGCAATCTGGGCAACATTCCCCAACTTCCATTCTCTGACCTTTTTTTTTTTTTAAGATTTTATTTATTTATTTATTTATTTATTATTTATTTATTTATTTATTTATCTATTTGAGAGAGAGAGAGAGAAAGACAGTGCTCACATGACCCAGGGGAGGGACAGAGGGGGAGGAAGAGAATCTTAAACAGACTATGCTGAGCTCAGAGCCTGATGTGGGACTCTATCTCATGGCCCTGAGATCATGACCTCAGTTGAAACCAAGAGTCAGGCTTTTAACTGACTGAGCCACCCAGGTACCCCCTTTCTAATCTTTTACATCCAAATAATTACCAAATCTTGAAAACATAAATACCCAAATGTTTACCTAATATCTCCTGTCTCCTATGTACATACCATCATCCTTATTTTCTCTTGCCTAGACCAGCACAGTAGTCTTTAACATTTTCCTACCCACATCATTTGTTTCTTATGTTAATTCTCTATCCTGTAGCATATTTAGTGTTGGGTTTTTTTTTTCTCACCTGGCTTATGAGGTACTATTCTCTTTTGGTTCTCCTACCACTTTTGATTTTTTCTTCTTAGCTCCTATGCCAGCTCCCTTCAGTCTCCTTGTCTATTCAATGCAGTGCTCCTCAGTGTTCTGTCAGAAGTCTCTTTTTCAAATATTACTCTCTCCTTGGGTGATGTCGTCTCTCTCTTGGCTTTAAATAAAAACTAGATGTTTTAACTATTAAAGTCATATTTTTCAGTCTCATTTTCTCCCCCTGAGATATACTTGAATTTTATTCTGGAGTTCTCTGAATATATCTCCCATAAAGCTTAGCAAATTTTGTCCTCCACCCATCTATCTTGGCTATTGATGTCATTCCGACTACAATATTATTTTCCCTTATTCTCTGATGGGTAATGGTCTGCTTATCTTCAAAATCCTGATAACATATTATCTTTTTTCTGAAGTCTTCTTTACCTAATGCTTTCCTTGCTCTCTATCCAGTTCGGCTATGGTTAAATTTCTTTCCATATTAGCCAGGACTTTTTTGGTCACTACTGACAGAAACTTAATTCTAACCAGTTAAAGCAAGCAGGAGGATTTATTCTAAGGCTCATGTAACCATGGAAATGGCAGTGGTTCAAATGGCCTCCAGGACAGCTGGAACAATGGACTCCAAAATCATCTAGATTCTCTCTCCATCTCTCACCTCTACTTCTCTTTCTGGGTTGGTTTTATTCACTCAACCTGATTTTCTCCAAACTGTAGGAAACACATCCACCAGAAGTTATCATGCTTCACATTTCTGTATCATACTCAGAAAGAGACTGGATCTCTTTTCCCCTGTTGCATCTTGGAAAAGAATTCAACTTAGGATTCTGTTTGGCTAGGCTTCAGTCATGTTCCTAACTCTGGATCAATGATATGTAGTTGTGAGTCAGCGTATTAATATTTGCCCCACTTTGATCAGCTGCACGAAACCAAACAACCATGACTGAAGAGAAAGGGATATGAAAACAGAGGGTTTCACTAGAACCTCCTGGTTGAAATGAGGTGCATGGGATTTGGGCAAGAATTTTCTATATGAAGGGTAAGGGTCCTGGCATACAAAATAACTTTCTACTAATCTACTAATCTTATCTAGTTCTTAAAGGTTAGTTAAGTGTGTGCGTGTGTGTGTGTGTGTGTGTGTGTGTGAGAGAGAGAGAGAGAGAAAGACAGGTGAGATTGTTTAGGGTGCATTAATTTAATGAAATGCATATAGGAGCTATTAATTTTTTTCTTTTTAAGTTTTATAGTGGGTATCTGTTTTCTGAAAGTTCCTAGTAGTTTTATTTAGTTTTTTATTAGAGTGAAATACTGGGGGAAACTCCTTTTGTTCTGGAAAACTTAGAACACCGGCCCTTAATCATGTACCTTTCACTGTTCTCTGGGGAGGTATAAAAGATCCATTAAACTGAAAAGTTCTTGGGTTTTGCATGTTGGTGAAGTTCTGTAATCCCCCTCTTTACCTATGTGCTTAAAAACTGCTAGGATAGGGTTAGGTAAATGTGTATAGAATGGAGATTCAATGATGATAACAAAAACATTGGAGTTGCAGCAAATTGGGCCAAGCATAAGACTAGCTTACTGCTTTCATTCTGGTGGTAGTACCTTGGCTTCCCTGGTGATTACTGTGGCAAATGGAACTTTAAAAGAATCTGAGGCCAGTGAAAGGGCATTTAGAGCTTCCTTGGTATTGGTCATTGTGTAAATAAAGGGGTTTATTTACATTCCTGTTCTCTATTGACCCATCCAGGTGACTGAGGAGAACTACATCCAATAGCAATATAAGCTACCTTTGGTGACTTTAAAAGTGAAATTTCATATGTCAAAATATGACCCATACATGCATATCTCTGTCTCATTCCTGGTCTCAGCATCTTTCATTGAGTGTATTATCTGCTATACTGATTTCCTATCTTTCCTTTGACTTCACAGTTTGGTTTTCTGATAATCCAACAAATGAAGTAGAAAGATACCGATTGAATGAGGTTTAATGAAATGACTGAACCAATATTTATCCCTGATTTTTTCAAGCTTTCTACATGTATGCTTAAGCATGTCTTCAAACTCTTAGGCAAGCAGTTGACAGTTCTGTCTTAGGGTTCTACACAAGTAGGAAGTGAAAGCTAATATCAGTTTGAGGTGAAAGCTTTGAATGTGTTCAGATATTCTCTGGCCATACAACCCTACACATGTGCGCTGACTTGTAGATCCTCAAAAAAATGTAGTTTTTCTTTTTTAAAAATTTTTTTAAAGATTTTAATTTCTTTGATAGAGAGAGGGAGAGAGAGAGAGAGAGAAAGAGATCATGAGTAGGCAGAGAGGCAGGCAAAGAGAGAGGGGGAACCAGGCTCCCTGCTGAGCAGAGAGCCCAACGTGGGGCTTGATCCCAGGACCCTGAGATCATGACCTGAGCCGAGGGCAGAGGCTTTAACCCACTGAGCCACCCAGGTGCCCCCAAAATGTGTAGTTTTTCAAAGTCCTCTATGGATATCTCATTTTCCAAGTATTTCTTTTAACGTTTTTATAATCTCTTGCTTGTCCCAACTGATAGCACTACTTAAGATAGCTGCAGTATTAAACAATTACTGCTGATTGTTTTTGACAAACACCCTGGGGATAGGACCTTTTCACCTGAGAAAACTCTGAATCATATCAAATATACACAAGTATGGTAAATGTAGCTATTCCAGGGAACTGCCAGACAAGTCGAAGAGTAACAATTATTTGGGGATTGGCTGATATGGGGAGTTCCAAACACATTCTGTACCCTACAGTGACTGATTTTAAGAACTGTTGTGGTTGAGGGGCGCCTGGGTGGCTCAGTTGGTTAAGCAGCTGCCTTCAGCTCAGGTCATGATCCCGGAGTCCTGGGATCAAGTGCCGCATTGGGCTCCCATCTCCACGAGGAGTCTGCTTCTCCCTCTGACCTTCTCCCTTCTCATGCTCTCTTTCTCTCAAATAAATAAATAAAATCTTAAAAAAAAAAAAAAAAGAACTGTTGTGGTTTCTAGCCTGTTAGTTTTCAAGCCTATTGTGGAGCTTGGGAGAGGGGAATGAGAATAGGACAACTAAAACCCCATAAAGCTCACGTTTTTGGCTGAGATTCAGCCATATTTCTCCAATAAACACTCCTTGGATTGTTGCAAGCCATTTGTCAATTTCTGTAATTATGAAAGGGTTAATTTTCCAACTTTTGCTAGTATTTTCCTTGCTTTCCTGGAAGAATAAATATTGGGAATTCCTTACTCTTCCAATTCCAGAAATGATTATATTTTAGATACCATTTCAGATCAGAAGTTCTGATGTTTTACATGTGTTGCTTCCTTTATAAAGGAGGCTTCTTTGGTGTCACTCAGTTGAAACCTGTCACACCTTCATCTTCTGTTTATTGTCTACATGCATTTACTTCAGATTAACCTGGAAGTGTGGTGGCATGTTGGGGAAAATGCATTGCCATCCCATACTCTCATTCCTTTTTATCTGCAGAATGTGGGGAGTAGGTGAGCTTGAAGGTGTCTTTTAACTAAGATGTTGTTTTGATTGACTTTTTGCTTCTGAAGCTTAATCTACCCTGCAAAAAGCTTAGGTTTGCCAAAGTCAGACCTATAGGCCTGATTATGACAAATAGCAGAAAGCTTTTGAAAAGGAAAAGTGAAAGAGCAGTGAGTGGATGCCCTAATGAAGTTCTATATTTATAAGAAGGACACTTTATGCTCCCTATACAGGCATGACTTTTGGTAATGTCACTGATGACATATCCACCCCATCCATTAAGAGTGGAACAACTTCAGACACTCACTTTTTGCCTTTAAAATCAGTGACACGGTTCTTATGGCTGACAGCCTCACAGGGACAGGCAATTAAGTCCTCTGATGAGTGGCTCCAATGGATTTCAACGAAGCACATATATTCCCAGGAGGAGATTTACTAACCCAGCAAATTTGGCTTTGAGAAAGTGGGTTAGATTCTGTCAGGTGAAAAAGTAGTACTCAAGTACCCTGTACGATACTGGGTTGAGATGGACTGGGGAATATATGAATTTTTCTTACCCTCAAGCATTTTAGGGAAATGGTGTCACACTTGCTAATCAGCTAATTTCCCCCCAAAGAATGTATTTTTCATGTAAGAAATACTCCTTAAGCTAAAGTGATCCAAAGGTTCACTGGGGAAGGGGGCAGCTGTCATGTTTAGATCTGCTGGAGCTGGCACCAAAAAGACAGTTTCTCTACCATTTGGCTTATGGAATTCCTGTTCATTAGAAGCCAATGATTTTATAAGCTTAAGAACTAACTCCATCCCATACCTAGGGAAAATATACTCTAGGCACGAAGTTGCAGCATGAAATAAGATAAAGTCCTTGGCTTATGGATCTTGCACTGTAACAAGTAAGACAGTGAATACATAAACAGGGGCGCCTGGGTGGCTCAGTGGGTTAAAGCCTCTGCCTTCGGCTTGGGTCATGACCTCAGGGTCCTGGGATCAAGCCCTGCATCGGGCTCTCTGCTCAGCGAGGAGCCTGCTTCCCCTTCTCTCTCTGCCTCCCTCTCTGCCTACTTGTGATCTCTCTCTCTCTCTCTCTCTGTCAAATAAATAAATAAAATCATAAAAAAAAAAAAGACAGTGAATACATAAACAAATAAATAGGGGCACCTGAGTGGCTCAGTGGGTTAAAGCCTCTGCCTTTGGCTCAGGTCATGATCTCAGGGTCCTGGGATCGGGTCCTGCATTGGGCTCTCTGCTCAGCAAGGAGCCTGCTTCCCCCTCTCCCTCTGTCTGCCTCTCTGCCTGCTTGTGATCTCTCTCTCTCTGCCTACTTGTGATCTCTCTCTCTCTTTCTCTGTCAGATAAATAAATAAAATCTTAAAAAAAAATAAACAAATAAAAACATATCGGTGCTAGATACTGAGGAAACAATGGTTGGCCCTGTATTCATACATTAATCACTTTTATCCTGTCCCATGAATGTATGCACACAAAGGGGCTCATGCTAGATAGATAGATAGATAGATATAGATATAGATATAGATATAGATATAGATATAGATATAGATATAGATATAGATATAGATATAACTTGGACAAGAAGATATTTGGGCTTCTGAAATTAATTTTAAAGTTATTAGAAACCATTGGGTTCAAGAATGCATTGGAGGAAAGGAAATCAAGATAATAACTATAGGCAGTTTTGTTGAGAAGTTTATGAGGAAGCAGAGAATAAAGGGGCAGAAGCTAGAGAGGCACAACTGGAAAATTATGAAAAAGATTGATGAGTGTCTAGGTGTACATCTTATAGATCTTTAATAATTAATAGAGCTTTATAATAGTGCAGGAAGTAACAACAGACTATGAAATAGACCCAAATATCTATGACACATCATAAATTTAGCATTTCAAATCTGTGGAGAAAGATGGATTTTTTTTTTTCTTAAATGGATATTGTTGGGACAATTGGCTCACTAGGAAAACATTGCCTAAAATATTCAAAAAGGAAAAGAAAAAATGTTTCATAAAATTAGGAGTTGTTTTTTTTTAAAGATTTTATTTATTTATTTTTTATTTTTTTTTATTTAATAAAGGATTTTATTTATTTATTTGTCAGAGAGAGAGAGAGAGAGAGAGCACAAGCTGGCAGAGTGGCAGGCAGAGGCAGAGGGAGAAGCAGGCTCCCTGCTGAGCAAGGAGCCCTATGTGGGATTTGATCCCAGGACCCTGGGATTATGACCTGAGCCGAAGGCAGCTGCTTAACCAACTGAGCCACCCAGGTGTCCCCATAAAATTAGGAGTTTTAAAAATAATTTTCAGTGTACCTGGCTGCCTCAGTCGGTAGAGCATGTGACTCTTGATCTCAGGGTCATGAGTTCGAGCCCCACATAGGGTGTAGAGATTAATTAAAAACATTTTTTAATAATAATTTTCATGATAGTATCAGAATGACAAAAAAATTAAAAGACATAAAAAAATCAATTATGGGGGCGCCTGGGTGGCTCAGTGGGTTAAAGCCTCTGCCTTCGGCTCAGGTCATGATCTCAGGGTCCTGGGATCGAGCCCCATGTCGGGCTCTCTGCTCAGCAGGGAGCCTGCTTCCCCCTCCCCCTTTGCCTGCCTCTCTGCCTACTTGTGATCTCTCTCTCTGTCAAATAAATAAATAAAATCTTTAAAAAAACATCAATTATGTTAGGAGTGCTTGGGTGGCTCAGTTAAGTGTCTGACTCTTGGATTTAGCTCAGGTCATAAATCTCGGGGTTGTGAGACTGAGCCCTGCATTAGACTTTGCACTCAGTGTAGAGTATGTTTGAGATTCTCTCCCACTCCCTGTGCCCCTCTTCCTCCTAAAATAAATAAAATCTTTAAAAAGGTTTAAAAAATCGATTATGAAGAAAGGTTTAAAAAATCGATTATGTTATAAAATTTTCAAACTTACATTCACCAAAAAAGTCAAAAGGAAAATGGCAAACTGGAAAAATTGACACACATGGCAAAGTACTGTATTTTTTGATGTATAAAGCAAGTTAACATAGTAATAATAAAAAATAACAAAATACGAAAATGGGCAGTGAATTTGAGAAAGCATATATCATAGTAAAAAGTCGTAGAAATTAACAATAAACATGAAAATGATTAATCTCAATGACCAATAAGCTGTGAATTAAAATAACTATGAAATAACATTTGTCACCTATAAAATTGGAAAATATTTAAAAATGGGTAAGGAAGGCAGAATTGGGGACTTTTGAGCATTTCCAGTGTGATGGTAAATCAGTCCAGCATTATCAACATATTTAATTCACATATTGTTTGACTCAGAAATTTTACTTCTAGGATTTCTAGGGATTTATCCTGAATATAGATATGTAATAATATATATGGCCATATATAGTAATAAAAATTTTATGATATATAATAAAAAGTATATAATATATATTTAAACATTTTTATATATACTCACACACGTATACACATATATATTCACTCACACACATTTATTTTCACAAATCACAGAGGTATTTGAAGGTATTTGGAATATATTCAAACAAACAAACAAAAAACCACCAAATAACTTAAATATTTATTATCAGGAGTGCACTTAAATAAGTTATGTTTAAGCCAAGCAATGAAATAGTATATATTCTTTGAAAAAAAGACAGTAATTGTTTATACTGATATGGAATGATGCCTAGCTCTATTACAGTATGTATGGATTGTGTGTGTTTGTGTGTGTGCACACCTGTGCATTCAAGGACATACATATAGATACAACAGGATAAAAATTACTATTGCTTGAGAATTCTCAGCATTTGCTCTCCTTCTGCTGAATTAAGAAAATTTGGGATCTACCCCTAGACTGAATCTATGAGAAAGGAGCTACCTGGCAAGGGGATGTTTCTGGCATTTGTGATTTTATTAAATTTGTTTTTATAAGATCTTATTTATTTATTTGAGAGAGGGAGAAAGAGAGAGAGAGAGAGCACATGAGAAGTGGTGAGGGGCAGAGGGAGATGGAGAAGTAGACTCCCTGCTGAGCAGGGAGCCCAATGCTGGACTCCAAACCAGAACCCTGGGATCATGACCTGAGTCCAAGGCAGACACTTAACCAACTGAGCCACCCAGGCACCCTGGCTTTTGTGATTTAAATTTAAGGATGTGGGGGCAGCCGGTGGCTCAGTCATTAAGTGTCTACCTTCAGCTCAGGTCATGATCCCAGGGTCCTGGGATTGAGCCCCGCATCGGGTTCCCTGCTCAGCAGGGAAATAAATAAATAAATAGATAAAATTTAAGGATGTGAAGAAAGAAATTTAGTTGGAGAAGCTTGAGGAAAGAGGGAGGGGGTTTAAGTGCAATTGATTAAGCTAGCACTAAAGTATTGAGGTGCAGTTATGGTAAGGAGGGAAAATTTAAGGACTGATGAGCTTTGTTCACATCTCAGGGTTTTCTATTTTTAAGATTTATTTTAGAGAGAGAGAGTCAGCATGCATGCACCTGCATGAACAGGAGGAGGGGCAGAGGGAGGAGGAGAGGGAGAGAATCTCAAGTACGATCCACACTAAGCATGGAGCCTGATGTAGGGCTGAATCTCACCACCCTGACACCATAACTCTGAGATCATTACTTGAGCTGAAATCAAGAATTGGATGCTTAACCTACTGTGCCATCCAGGCACCCCTATTGTCTCAGGGTTTTCTGAGGACATAGTCATGGAAATAGCTTTAAAATGTGAGGGAAATGGATTAAGAGAAGAATAGAAAGAGGTTCGAAGAAGTAGCTCTAAGGACTCTGTCCTTAGTTTAATGTTTAAGACATACAAATAAAACACTTGCTTTTATTAGATCAATTTTTGACAAAGATATATATTCTTTTTTAAAAAAAAGATTTTATTTATTTATTTGACAGAGAGAGAGAGAGAGAGATCATATGTAGGCAGAGAGGCAGTCAGAGAGAGAGGGGGAAGCAGGCTCCCCCCTGAGCAGGGAGGCTGATGCAGGACTGGATCCCAGGACCCTGAGATCATGACCTGAGCTGAAGGCAGAGGCTTTAACCCACTGAGCCATCCAGGTGCCCCAGATGTTCTTATGTTCTTTTGATAGTAATACCTCTCTAAGATTGAAACATAGGAACATAGGAGACATACAACATGGTATGAAGTGTGTGCATGTGTGTTCACATATACAAACCTTAATTATAAATCTTTTTGTTTTTAAAGATTTTATTTATTTGACAGAGAGAGACACAGTGAGAGAGGGAACATAAGCAAAGGGAGTGGGAGAGGGAGAAGCAGGCTTCCCGCTGAGCAGGAAGCCCGATGTGGGGCTCGATTCCAGGACCCTGGAATCATGACCTGAGCCGAAGGCAGATGCCCAATGACTGAGCCACCCAGGTGCCCCTTTAATTATAAATCTTACATATAAATCTAACTAAACGTATATCTCCATCTTCACCCATCCATACATTGGAGCTATTCTCCAAGCCCTTTACGTGGATTGACTCATTTGACCCTCCAAAATTCCTATGAGGTTAATTTCCCCACTGTGTAACTGAGAAAACAGATATGGAGTGACGGATACTACTTTCTTAATATGCTATAGGTAGGCCTACCCAATACTTTGTTTAAGCTTTTGGTATCAATAATACACAATGAGATTGTTCTGTTGTTTTCATTCTGCTGTTTGTCAAATTTTGCTGTCTGTGTAATGCTGACTTTATTAAAAAGTGGAAGCTTGAATTCTTCTGTATTTTGTACCTGATTAAATAGCCATAGAATTATCTGTGTCTTCTCTGTTTAACAAAACTCATCTGCGGGAAAAAAAAAATCATCTGTGAAATTATGTGGGGAGGAAATGATGGAGAAGATTTGCTCTTTATAAAATATTTTCAGTTTCTTCCATGGATATTGGTTAGTAGATCGCTTAAGCATTATTATCACGAATCGATTTTGGTAATTGTTCTATGAAGTCATTTAACCCAAATTTTTATGTTTATTTGCATAAAATTTTTGCAAATTATTCTGTTGCACTTAAAATATTATTTGTATATAAAATTACTTTCTCTATGTAATTTATAAGTTTCTGTATTTGTGATTTCTCAATTCTTTACTGATTATATTATATACAATACATAATTATAATTTATATATTAAATATATATTTTATATTTATTATTTATATATTTATATATGAACATATTTATAATATAATATTATATAATATATTAATATATAATAATAAAGCTAGTGCTTTCTATATCTTCTTGATTTTTTTCACACAACAAACTCTTGGAATTATTTAATTGCTCTGCCACTTTTTGATGTTCAAAATCATTAATATCTGGGGTACCTCAATGACTCAGTCAGTTAAGCGTCTGACTATTGATTTTGGCTCAGGTCATGATGTCAGGGTCATGAGACTGAGCCCCCTGTCAGGCTCTGCACTGCGTGTGGAGCCTGCTTAAGTTTCTCTCTCTTCCTCTCTCCACCCCCTGCTTGCACTCTCTCTCTCTTTCTAAAATAAATAAATAAATAAATAAATAAATAAATAAATAAATAAATAAATAAATAAATAATATTGGATTACCCATTATTAATCATTTATTTATGCTTTGGTTAACATTGTATATTTTTAGTAATTGAGTTTATTCTATTTTATTTCCATTCTTTCACACTTTATGGTGTAACTTTATGTGAAGATGTACCTTTCTCTGACATAACTTTGGTCAAATCCTGTAATGCATGTTCTTTTCATTATCAACATTTTCCAGATGTTCTGCAGTTTTAATTTTAGTTTCTTATAGGACTTAAGAACTACATAGCAAAGAATTTGTGTGCCTGTTGTTCCTCGTAATTTCGCCGTCAATTTCTTGTAATTTCCCTTTTGATCTGTTTATTTTCATTTTTATTATAGCCTTCTAGTTTTATAGCTCTATGCTTGGATAATCTGACCCACACATTTTCTCCTTTGGGGACTTCGTCAGAGTTTTTATACCTTAATATGATGAATGTGGGTGCTTGATAGAGAGTTTATTCTCTAATTGCACAGTACATTGTTACTTGTATCTGTAAATTCAACCGTATTAACTATTTAAAATAACTCTGGTTTCTTATTTGTTTTTTGCCTATTTGATTCGTCATGAACACATGAGTAAAAGTCTCTATGACAATTATATTTCCATTTCACCACGTATTATTCTTTGAGAGCTTGGTGAGAGCTTGGTCACGAATTCTGATGCTATGTTATTTGTGTATGATGTTTCAGGACATATAAGCCCTTCATTGTGAAGTATATTAATTTTCAGTATAAAAATCTCTTTTTAAAATTCATTAAATTCTTTCTCTTACATTTCACTGATATTAATGACACTGTTTTGTTTGCTTTTTCTTTTGTTTATATTTGGTTGATAAACACACACATATACACCTTCCCTTATTTTTAAATTATCTGAATTTGATTTGCTTTCTTTGTATTTAGTAATAGTAGAATTTTATTTTTTGATCCAACTGGATGATCTTTTACTTATAATTGGTAGAACAAATAATTTTTTTTCCTGTCTATTTTATGTTGTATTTTGCTTTTATTTTTTCCCCATTACTATATTCATTTATTTATTTAGCCTTGTGCTAGGGCCCTTTTTTTTTTTAAGTTTTCCATACTGCTAGACAAAATCAATTCTGAATTGTTATACAGTAAATACTAATAGGTACATAATTTTACCTTTTTTTTAAAGTTTTTATTTAAATTCTACTTAGTTAACATATACTGCGGTATTAGTTTCAGGCATACAATTTAGTGATTTATCACTTACATACAACACTCAGCACTCATCACAAATACACTCCTTAATCCCTATCACCTAGTTCACCCATCCCCCCACCCATCTCCCTCTTGGTAACCATCTATTTCTTCTCTCTAGTTAAGAGTCTATCTCTTGGGGGTGCCTGGGTGGCTCAGTTGGTTAAGCAACTGCTTTCGGCTTAGGTCATGATCCCAGAGTCCCAAAATTGAGTCCCACATCGGGCTCCCAGCTCCACGGGGAGTCTGCTTCTTCCTCTGACCTTCTCCCTTCTCATGCTTTCTATCACTCTCTCTCTTTCTTAATAAATAAATAAATAAAATCTTTAAAAAAAAAGAGTCTATCTCTTGGTTTGTCTCTCCTTTTTTTTCCCCTTTGCTTTTTTAACTCTTTTATCTCTGTTGTAAGGGTCTCACTGATGTCTTCTATTCTTTCCTCAAACCAAGTGAATATCCTTATGATTGTTGCTTTAAATTCTCCATCAGGTATGATGTTACTTATATTTGTTTTGCTCAGGTCTCTGGCCATGGCCTTGTTTTGTTCTTTCATTTGGGATAATGAATTATCCATTATTCATGATGGAGGATAATGAATTCCTCCATCTTGGCATTTCGTCTAAGTCTCTGCATTCTTCTCTGTGTTAGAAAAGGCAGTTATGTCTCCTGTTCCTGAAAGTAATGGCCATATAAAGAAGAGGTCATGTAGTGTCCCAGGCCTGGTGCTTCAGGGAGTGTCTTCGGTACGTACTATTTGTGCTCTGGTGTTGTGTTTTGGCTGTTCTATCCTTCAGGGCAGTGGCTCTCCTTGACTGCTGTGGGCAGTAATGGTCCCTGGCCTGAATGTGGTGAGTTTTAGCTAGGTGTGCTCTGATCTGCTTGTGAAATCGGACCTGACACTACCTCCACTAGAACTGAGGTCCTGCAGATCTCTCTGTTCAAGAGACATGGTGTGGGCAGGGGTTTGTGCTGATCTTCTGAGAAGGGGACCTGCCTTGCTGGAACTGGGGCAAGCTTGACTGAGAAGGGCAGTCCTGCCAGAGGGCAGGAGGGTGGGACTTGGTCTAAGCAAGTAAAGCAGCCACTGTAGGCCCTGCACTGCTTCCTACAGGTGGCTCTGTGTTTACGCTGAGGGGCAGGGAAGAGAAATGTCTCCAGCCAGTCTCTTCCTTCCCAGAGACTTCACTCAGGGAAGTGCTTCAAAAATAGCAAATAATCTGCCTTCTGTGTGCCCTTGGCTTTCTTCAGATCACTGTTTCCATGTAGTCTGCCACCCTTCCCCTCCACCCCAGCCTACTGGGTTGTTTGCCTGCTTTCTCTGCAGGAGTAGTACAGTGCCCTTCAGGCTCTATCCCAGCCAAACCTGCTGACCCTTAAAACTCCAGGCTTTAGGGGCGCCTGGGTGGCTCAGTGGGTTAAAGCCTCTGCCTTTGGCTCAGGTCATGATCTCAGGGTCCTGGGATCGAGCCCCGCATCGGGCTCTCTGCTCAGCAGGGAGCCTGCTTCCTCCTCTCTCTCTGCCTGCCTCTCTGCCTGCTTGTGATTTCTCTCTGTCAAATAAATAAATAAAATCTTTTAAAAAAAAAAAAAAAAACTCCAGGCTTTAATCCCTGCTGGTTGCTTCTTTGACCTTGGCTGCAGCAGCTTCTTGCTAGACACCTCTCCAAAGGTAAGGGAAACAAAAGCAAAATGAACCATTGGGACTTTATCAAGCTAAAAAGCTTTTGCACAGCGAAAGAAACAGTCAGCAAAACTAAAAGGCAACTTATGGAATGAGAGAAGATATTTGGAAATATCTTATCAGATGAAGGATTAATATCCAGAATCTATAAATAGCTTATCAAACCCAACACTCAAAAAACAAAAAATCCAGTCTAGAAATAAGCAGATGTGAACAGACATTTCTCCAAAGAAGACATATAAATGGCCAACAGACACATGAAAAAATACTCAACATCATTCACCATTTCATACAAATGAAAACCACAATGAGATCCTGCCTCACACCAGTCAGAATGGCTAAACTTCACAACTCAGGTAACAACAATATTGGTGAGGATGTGGAGAAAGAGGAACTCTCTTACACTTTTGGTGGGAATGCAAACTGGTGAAGCACTCTGGGAAACAGTATGGAGGTTCCTCAAAAAGTTAAAAAGGGAGCTACCCCATGACCCAGCAATTGCACTACTAGGTATTTATCCAAAGAATACAAACAATGAGTCAAAGGAGCACCCGCACCCCAATGTTTTTAACAGCAATGTCCACAATAGCCAAAATATGGAAAGAACCCAGATGTCCATTGACAGATGAATGGATAAAGAAGATGTGAGATAGATAGATAGATAAATAGATAGATAGATAGATAGATAGAGGAATATTACTTGGCCATCAAAAAGAATGGAATCTTGCCGTTCGTAATGACATGGATGGAACTAGAGGGTATTAAGTTAAGTGAACTATGTCAGCCAGAAAGACAAAAACTGTATGATTTCACTCATATGTGGAACTTAAGAAACAAAACAGATAACATATGGGAAAGGAGGGAAAAATAAAATAAGATGAGAATTGAGAGGGAGGCAAACCATAAAAGACTTGAACTCTAGGAAACAAACTGAGGGTTGCTGAAGGGGAGGTTAGTTGGGGGAAGGGATAATTGGGTGATGGGCATTAAGGAGAACACTTGATATTATGAGCACTGGGTGTTATAATGCAACTGATGAATAACTAAATTCTACCTCTGAAACTAAAAAAAAAAAAATCTCTGCTTATTGCAAGAATTCATGATATTCAGCCTCTCTCATTTTCCAAGCCAATGGCTTTGGGGAAACATTCTCCTTGCGTATTCCCCTGTGTGCTCCTCTCTCTCCCTTCCACTCTTCCTCCCTCTCTCTCCCTTCTCCACGACCATGGTTCTCTCCTCTCGTCAGCATTCGTGATCCATTTCTCCCCTAAATCACATCTCCATACTCCCTACCTTCTTCATTATGGCCTCTTCTCTCCCTTTAGTTGTAGAGTTTGTTATGTCAGTCTTCAGGTTGATTTCTGGGGTATTTAGGATAATTTGATAGTTACCTGGTTGTGTGCATGTGACAAGACAAGGGCCCTAGGGTCCTCCTACTCCACTGCGGTCTTCCCTCCTCATACCTGTATTTTGCTTTTAATACTTGTTTTGAGTATGTGATCTTTGTTTATTATTTTGTGTACTTTAGATAGTTAATGTTTAACTTATATTTATTTATTACAGTATTTACTTTTTAACTTTTAATAATATGCTTATTCTGGTATTTATTGAATTTACACCTTGGCACAGCCAACTGACTCTTCTATAAGTTTAAAAAGTTAGCACGTTTACACCTCTCAACTTCCTTCACTAGTATTCTAGTTTTTGCTATTTCAACATTGTTTTTAAATTACCAATATTTTTAGCACTTGTCATTGCATTATGTTTTGTTAGTGTATTTTCCATTATTATTTGTCCTTTATTAAATATTTAAATGGACCAAATTTTCAATGTCTATCTTTTATAATCATAACTTTTTAAAGTGGTTTCTTTATTTTTTTATTAATTTCTTAAATGGCTTGAATTTTTTAAAGATTTATTTATTTGAGAGAGAGAGGGAAGGAGAAAGAGAGACCATGAGCAGGTGAAGAGGCAGAAGGAGAGGGAGAAACTCTCCAGACTCCTCTCTGAGCATGGAGCCCATTATGGGGCTTGATCCCAGAACCCTGAGATCATGACCTGAATTGGCTTGATTTTTTTCAAGCTACTAATCCTTGAGTTCCATTTCCATTTGAGAGTATTTTTCAAATACTTTTTTACTTTAAGAGTTTTCAAATTAAGGCATCCAAATTGGCAAAGAAGAAGTCAAACTCTCACTCTTTGCAGATGATATGATACTTTATGTGGAAAACCCAAAAGACTCCACTCCAAGACTGCTAGAACTCATACAGGAATTCAGTCAAGTCTCAGGATATAAA
>CM052801.1:94160889-94206999 GCA_028533885.1 Nasua narica | reverse complement strand
GGGTAGGGTTATGGACATTGGGAAGGGTATGTGCTATGGCAAATGCTGTGAAATGTGTAAGCCTGATGATTCACAGACCTGTACCCTGGGGTAAATAATACATTATATGTTAATAAAAAAATTTAAAAAAAAAGTAAAATAAACTCACTGATCGCTCAAAGAAAAGAAAGAGATTACTAACATCAGCAATGAAAAGGATTATAAACATAGATCTTATAGACATAAAATAATGCTAACATATTTGACAAACAGATGAAATAGACAAGTTCCTTACAAAATACAACTTAGCAAAACCGACACTTGATGGAACAGAAAATCTGAATAGCCTTCCATGTATGAAGTAAACGAATTCATTATTAGAACTTTTTCACAAAAAAAAAATCTGAGACTTAAATTATTTCAAAACCTATCAACCATTTAAGGAAGAAATAAAACTAATTTTGCTCAAACTCCTTCCAAAAATGATGAGAAAACGTTGCTTCTTGATAGGTTATGAGACCAGAATAACACTAACTCCAAAATCAAGTAAAGATATTACAACAAAAGAAAATTATCAGGGGTGCCTGGGTGGCTCAGTGGGTTAAAGCCTCTGCCTTTGGCTCAGGTCATGATCTCAAGGTCCTGGGATCGAGCCCCGCATCGGGCTCTCTGCTCAGCAGGGAGCCTGCTTCCCCCACTCTCTCTCTGCCTACTTGTGATCTCTCTCTCTATCATATAAATAAATAAAATTTAAAAAAAAGAAAATTATCAAGTAATATTCTTTATGAACATAACCCCCCCCAAAATGCTAAAAAACATTGGCAAAACAAATCCCATAATATGTAAAAAGTATAATACATAATGACCATGTAGGATTTAGCTCATAAAATCAAGGTATGAATAATGTTTGAAAATCAATATAAATCATTCACAGTTTAACAGTAGTATTCCATATCTTTTTTTTAAAGATTTTATTTATTTGACAGAGAGAGAGAGATCACAAGTAGGCAGAGAGGTAGGCAGAGGGAGAGGGGGAAGCAGGCTCCCTGCTGAGCAGAGAGCCCAATGCAGGCCTTGATCCCAGGACCCTGAGATCATGACCTGAGCCGAAGGCAGAGGCTTTAACCCACTGAGCCACCCAGGTGCCCCCTTTTTTTTATTTAAAAAAATTTTTTTAAAGATTTTATTTATTTATTTGACAGAGAGAGAGAGAGAGATCACAAGTAGGCAGAGAGGCAGGCAGAGAGAGGGGAGAAGCAGGCTCCCCACTGAGCAGAGAGCCCGATGCGGGGCTCGATCCCAGGACCCTGAGATCATGACCTGAGCCAAAGGCAGAGGC
The DNA here is from genome assembly GCA_028533885.1 of Nasua narica. Classification (NCBI taxonomy): domain Eukaryota; kingdom Metazoa; phylum Chordata; class Mammalia; order Carnivora; family Procyonidae; genus Nasua; species Nasua narica. Next base: position 94,205,681 of record CM052801.1, on the reverse strand, counting down.
TTTAACCCACTGAGCCACCCAGGTGCCCCAATATTCCATATCTTGATAGAAGTTTTGTCAAACACTTAAGGTGGCTGTATTTCTTTTTATGTAAGTGTTGCCTCACATTTTAAGAAATCCCATAAACAAATATTGAAGTCTAGTTCATGCTATGCATACTGTATTTTTTAGGATAAAGTTTACTAATGTCCACTGCTTACTTTGAAATGCATTACATTTTTTTTAGATTGCTAGAGAGATATATGGCTAGATATTTGATAGAGCAAATATAGTAAAATGCAAATGGTAGAATGTATGACATCTATGGAAGTTTAGGTATGTTTGAAATGTTTTATAAGCTAGGAAAAACGAATGACATAAATCTTTAAAAATATTAATGAGAGATATAAAATAATGCTTAAATGATTCATAAGACATACCATTTTTTTAAAGATTTTTTTTATTTATTTGACAGAGAGAGAGAGAGTACAAGCAGGGAGAGTTGGGAGAGGGAGAAGCAGATTTCCCACCAAGCAGGGAGCCTGATGTGGGGCTCAATCCCAGGACTCTGGGATTGTGACCTGAGCCGAAGACAGACGCTTAATGACCGAGCCCCCCAGGCACCTCCATACCATGTTTTTGACTAGGAAAACACTGTGCACAAAGAAATTGCTCTTCTCAAATTAAGAGATAACTAGAATTTTCAAATTCTATAATCCATCTAAAAAAAGTAAAAAAAAAAAAGGAAGAGGAGAAGTGTTTGGGTTTTTTTTAAGATTTTATTTTTGTGTGTGTGAGAGAGGGAGAGATCGAGAGTGCACAGAAGCAGGGGGAAGGGGCAGAGGGAGAAGCAGACTCCCCATCAAACAGGGAACATGATAACTAGACTCCATCCCAGGATCCCCTGATCATGACCTGAGCGGAAGGCAGACACTTAACTGACTGAGTCACCCAAGTGCCCAGAGGAGAACTTAATCTTAACAAATATTCAACATATTATAAGCTTTTAATAATTTAAAGAATATGGTCCTGGCTCATAAATAGATAACTCAATAGCATTGAGTACAGAATTGAGCTACATATGCAAATACATACACTTTTTTAAGTGATATATCGCCATATTTGTAGGTAAAAATCAATTATTTGAGTAATAGTTTGGTGTCCCCTGGGTGAGCATCCGGAAAAAAATTAGGTTGTATCTCTACCTCATACTTTAAACCAAAATAAAAGTAAATAATCAAGGTTGGAATGGAAATGAACAATTTTAAGGTGTCCTCAGAGCTTGCCTTACAATTCCTTCCAGATTTACTGCTGATGCCCAGTACCGCTTGGACAGGTGTTTTGTAGCATAGTTCTTAGCTTTGTGCTTCTACATAAAACTGGGTCCAAATCCAAGTGTTGGCCAATGCCTAGAATTATGCTGTTCAACAGGGCAACGACTCACCACAGGTAACTATTTAAATTTAACTTGATTAAATTTAGAAGTCAGTTCCTCAGTCCCACTAGCTCCGTTTCAATAGCCACATGGGGCTAGGGGCTTCTATGTTGGATAACACAGCTATAGAACATTTCCATTATTGCAGAAAGTCCTACGGGGCAGTTCTGATGTAGGGCCCAAACCGCAGAGTCTTGTTTACTAAACCCAAATACATGTCAGATTCACTGGAAAAGCTTATTAAAAATAGAAACTTCTATCTCGTACGTAAAGAGCATGTCACTGCTTTTTTTTTTTTTTTTTTAAGATTTTATTTATTTATTCGACAGAGGGAGAGAGATTACCAGTAGGCAGAGAGGCAGGCAGACAGAGAGGAGGAAGCAGGGTCCCCGCAGAGCAGAGAGCCCAATGCAGGGCTGGCTCCATCCCAGGATCCTGGGATCATGACCTGAGCCGAAGCCAGAGGCTTAACCCACTGAGCCACTCAGGGGCCCCATGAGAATGCTTACTATCATACTCATAATGATCCTATTTTTATCACTAAAAATGATATTGTATTACTGTTTTCATTTGAATTTCTTTATTATAAATGAAGTACATTTTTTTCTTTAATTATTAGATCTGAGTCTACACCTCTGGGTTCTTCTTGGGGTCAGTTCCTAGAGCATACTCAAATTTCAAAGGTCACTGAAGGGACCCATTACTTATGCCCTGGTTAATCATTTTTCTTTCCCTCATTTTTCTATGCATTGATATATTTCCAAAGAGATCTGATGTTATTGTTTGATTTGACCACTTTATTCACAAGTTTCAGATTCTTAATGTTTCTTTTTTTTTTTATTTAAAGATTTTATTTATTTATTTGACAGAGAGAGAGAGAGAGAGATCACAAGTAGGCAGAGAGGCAGGCAGAGAGGCAGGCAGAGAGAGAGGGGGAAGCAGGCTCCCCGCTGAGCAGAGAGCCCGATGCGGGGCTCGATCCCAGGACCCTGAGATCATGACCTGAGCCGAAGGCAGAGGCTTTAACCCACTGAGCTACCCAGGCGCCCCAAGCATGTCACTGCTTAAAATCCACCAATGGTTCCTTGTTACCTAGATCAAGGGAGGGTAAATTATGAACTCAGGGTCAAATCTAGCCTATTGCTTTTTTTTTTTTTTTGCCAGTAAATCTATTGGAACACAGCCATGACCCTTCATTTACTTATTATTCATTGCCACTTTTGAGTAACTGCAAGACAGAACGTATGGTCAGCAAAGCTATATTTACTATCTGGCCCTTTGCAAAAAAAAAAAAAAGTTTGCTGATCCCTGACTTATAAAGTCTAGGCTTTGGCCTGCGTCCACTACCTATCTTTTCATGTCATGATCCAGTAATAACTAACTCATTTTCGTTACCTGAACATGTCCTAGGTCCTTCCTCTGTGCTTTATTTATACCATGTCCTCTATGTAGTGTCCAACATTCTGACTCTCCTTCTGTCCTACACCACAGTGTACAATAATAGGGGAAAAAAAGGAAAAAGAGGGGTGCCTGGATGACTCAGTTGGTGGAGTATGGGACTCTTGATGTTGGGCTTGTGAGTTTGAGCCCCACATTGGGTGTAGAGATTACTTAAAAAAAATTTTTTTTAAAGGAAAAAAGTAAAAAAGGAGCCTGGGTGGCTCAGTCAGTTAAACATCCGCGTTTGGCTCAGGTTGTGATCCCACAGTCCCAGGATCAGGTCCTGCACTGGGTTCCCCACTGACCCTTCCCCCTCTCATTCTTTCTCTCTTTTGTGTTCTCTCTCTCAAATAAATAAATAAAATCTTAAAGAATATATATATATATATATCTAAAAAAAAACAGGAAAAAAGAAAAAAAGAAAACCATACTCTTCAAATTTCTTTATTCTCTACCAGGGGCTGACCACTATTTTTAGTGGCCCACACCAATTGTTAAGGACAAAGCAAGTGGGTTCCTCACGATGACAGATTCAGAATCTTAATTGTTTTTTAGGCATCTCTGATTTTCTACATATATGATGAAATGCCCTTTGCTTATCACTGCTATACACACTTTGGTCACATCTTTACCACGATATTGCAATTGCCTGTCTACATGTCTACTTCCCTCAATAGACTGGGAGTTCCTAAAGGAAGGAGGCCTGACATTCAGCCCTGAGTCCATACTGAAGACAAGCCCAGCAGTGAGTCAGTGCTTAGAGAACACCCAGTGAAATAAACCTCCCTCCCCAACAAGAATTCATTTTCTGGAATGAGAATCAGAAGGAAGAGACAGAGGGGCTAGTTGTTGATCATTTTTCTCTTCTCCCATGAAGTTAAAATCTAATTTCTGGTGCCCTCAAGGCATAGTAAAAAGTCTTTTTAAATTAGCACATTATTGACTTCCTTTTATCATGGTTGCTTTGTCTAGTTTAATATATATTAATTGTTTGTTGGTGAAATTCACATCTTGCCGTAACTATTGTACCAAGTACAAGTTAAAAGTCTATTAAACAGGAAAGACTGAGGGTGTTTGTATCTTTAACATGTTACTAATGGAATAAAAATAACTAATGTGATTCCAAATTACCTTTGGAGGTTAGATCAGACATAGATGGTAAATGAGGTTTTTGTATGAAGCTCATTTATCAGGAATTTCCATGTAGTATCTATCCCTGTATTTTTAGAGTATTGTGATTCTGTTGTAGCTTACTTTTGTTCTAAGTATTCGGGATACCAAAGCAGAAAAAACTGATAGCCATCTCTTGTGTGCAAGAAGCAGGAAGATTGTTTTAGGAAGACTTGTCCAATTGGATCGATTGGTGGCTGCTAGGGGAAGTTTTCAGGTTCCCAATCCTGGTATCCTTAAGACCTATAAAAATCCATGTTGCTCTTAGAATTTTTTACAGAGTAGCCTTTGAGACACGCCTTTCACACACATTGCAGAACCATGGATTTGACTCTGTATTAATGAATTCAACCATCTAGAATCAACTTTGGCTGTTCAGGGTTGTCATATCTACATATGTAATCGGGAGCACATCTTCATTCAAAGAGAAAGCACTTCCTCCCCCGAGGAACGGGAACTAAGGTGCTCTGTGCCAGGAGAGCTTGGTCTTGAGACCCTGTTTTCAACATGCAAGAACAGAACTGCTACACTTTAAATGGTGCCTTTGATTTTCAATTCCCTTGAATTTGTTTCCTTTCCTCAAGTCAATCACAGATGTTTAAATTCCCATGAGGAGAACTCAGTACAAAAAAGTAAAACTACTTGAGAGGCCACTTATCCACTCTGGATTCGGGAAGGTCCTACTTATCCTTCAGTGCTTAAGCCCAGACCGTCCTATCAGTTTTGCTGTGAAGGCCTGCTCTGTTCCATTGTTCATTCTATACTTTGTCACACATCGTGTTGCATTTTCTTTTTTTTTTTTCTTTTATTTGACAGAGAGAGAGATCACAATTAGGCAGAGTCGCAGGCAGAGAGAGAGGGGGAAGCAGGCTCCCTGCCGAGCAGAGAGCCAGACCTGGGGCTCGATCCCAGGACCCTGAGACCATGACCTGAGCCGAAGGCAGAGGCCTTAACCCACTGAGCCGCCCAGGTGTCCCACCCCTTTTAAAAAGATTTTATTTATTTATTTGACAGAAAGAGACACAGCGAGAGAGGGAACACAAGCAGGGGGAGTGGGAGAGGGAGAAGCAGGCTTCCTGCGGGGCAGGGAGCCCAATGTGGGGCTCAGTCCCAGGACCCTGAGATTATGACCTGAGCTGAAGACAGACACTTAACCCACTGAACCACCCAGGTGCCTCTGGTGTTGCATTTTCCTTTCGTTGTTAATTACATAATGGAGAAGAGAAAAAAAAGAGTATTTTTTAAAGCTTATCAGCCTTATAATTGGAAGCTGATTGGCTTCTTAGGAGTATACTGTTTTTATCTGGGAAAATAACTTGATGGTACTCAATGTGTGAAAGCTTAGGCTCCCTTCGGCAGCCCCCAACCACCTAACAACATCTGGGAACCGGCTAGTGCTGATTATTAAGAGGAAAGGGAGGGACAGAGAGGGTTTAGCAACAAGGCAGGAAAACAGGGACGCTAAGGGGCCAAGTCTTCAAGTTCGAGCTTTGTTATATTTAGACTGGCTGCACCACTTAAAAAACAGAAATGCATGATTCAGATTTTAAGTAAACACTGCTGTCCCATAACTTCCCTCTGTTACCCACGGATCTTCGATATGCTCCGCACATCTGTCTCTGAGAGGGAGGTATTCTGCAGGACTCAAGAAAAAAAGATGTTAAGTTTAGGGTTACCAGATAAAATACAGGATGTCTGTAACTGGAGGTTTTTTTGTTTGTTTGTTTGTTTGTTTAAGATTTTAAACAATCTCTCCACCCAATGTGAAGCTTGATTTTACAACTTCAGGATTAAGCATTGCCTGCTCTACCGACTGAGCCAACCCGGCACCCCAATAACTGGATGTCTTTTAAAAAATGTGCTTAATCTTGCAACTAGTTAGGTTACATGTCCAGATCAACATAGAGTGGGGAAAAAGGAGCAGCCACGAGAAATGAGATATAGGTAACACAGAGAATTCAACGTAAGCAAGAAAATGTGGCAAGAGGTGAGTAACTAGGAGATCTGTAAGCCCTCTGAGGTGGTGGTAGGATGGAGTCTTTGTTTTCCTCTATAAGTGAGTATGTAGCATTTTTAAATTAAATATGGGAGGGAAACATAACCCTATAGGGCTAGAAAACTTGAAGATACCTAGCCAGCAGGAATCTAGGTTGTAATTCATTCAGTGTTATATATATTATTACCTTACAAGTTTACCTCTCTCACTAGAGGAAAGTCCCAGAAGGCTGAGTTCCCCACAGCTGCAAGGAAGACTATATGGGTGACAGGTCTGGGAAGTCCCCCACAGTGAAGACAGACTATATAGTGACAGGAACGGCAGATAGGGCAATTCGGAGAACCACCATTCCCCCTACGCTCCTTATTCTGAACCTAGCCAGAGTTCTGTGGCCAGAAAAGAGAGATCTGTGGTCCCCCCCCATGAATTTGAGCCTGTGGAAATGAGAAAGAATCAATACTGTTTCTAGAGAGGACTCTGGTAGCTAACAACCGCGGTGTGTCTGTCTGTAGGAGTGCAATGAGCACAATGAGGTACCACTCATGGTGTATCAAGAGTAGTTTTCTTCATTTTATTTGCATAATCATTTTCAAATAGAAGTGCAGCTGTGTGCTATTTGTTTCAACATCTGGCTGTACATTCATCCCTCCCTGCCAAGGTCGCTTTTACTTATTTTCTCTCCAAACCTTCTGTTATTCTTTCTACTCCTTTTGCCCTGTTCCAAGTTGGGAGATTACGTCAATGATGTAGCTCAAAATTATGTAGCTTATCACTTGAGAAGCTTTATGATTAGCCTTCCTTCTATCTATCACGTGTATAATTTTGCTGAGACCAGGATTTGACTTAAAGTGTTGCAAGGTTAATGTAAAGGACCCATTGCTTAGCTAGCAAGTGAGTCTAGCCATCTGCCCTGTGTACTCTGTGTACTTCCTGTGGAAAATGCGGGATCGAGCCCTGCATTGGGCTCCCTGCTCAGTGGGAAGCCTGCTTCTCCCTCTTCCTCTGCTTGTGTGCTCTCTCTGTCTGTCTGTCTGTCTCTCTCTCTGACATATAAATAAATACAGTCTTAGAAGAATTGGTGAAAATCCTAGGATGCTTTGTGAATGAAAAGATTTAGTGTGCCATATGATTGCTGTTAATATAAACAGATGCTCTCATTTCTATTTACTTCAAACTCAAGCTGGACAAGGCAGTGTAGGGAATCATCCCCAGAAGGGAAGGAATTTCAGGTAGAGTGGACAGCTTGAGCAAAGGAGACAGGGCAATGAAAGAATAGGAGTTATTTAGAGAACTGCTAATTTGGTATGGCAGAAGTCGAGGGTGTGAAGGAGAAGATGAGTGACAAGTAGCAGATACGAATAATAACTGTATAGAAGTGGTATTGATTGAAGAAGTAAGGGAAAGAAAAAACTGACAAGGTATGAATTTCGTCTGCACCAAGACATCATAGCCCAACTCTCCTTTTGCGATATAAAGGTAGCTTATTTGGGCACAGCAAAGGGAGAAACAATGAGGACAGTTCAACTGGCTATTCCTGGCCAAAAAAGGGGGCAAAAGCATTATTTACCCTTTCCTTTTCAGCAGCAGGATCAGTTTTATGTTGAAAGATATGAACTTCTGTAAGTTATTTTAGTGTTCTATGATTTTGACTGACCAAAGTTACATTTCCCACAGTCAAAATGAAAAACAACATCTATCATGACTCTACAGTGAGAAGGACTTCTACCCATCACAGGGCTGATGTGCGCCATAGGTGATAAGCAATGGATGACATGTTTCGGAGGTCATGGCACTTCAAAACATCAGCTAGAAGTCTCTTGTCTCTTACATATTCCAAAGACAAATCGCCCAATCTATGGCCTAGTGATCAGTACTTAAAAATTCATCACGCGGATTAACAACATGGAGTGGAAATGCTCCTTTGAACTCTTTCAGCTTGTGTTAATCTGAAAGTCCCTGGCATATGATGTTGGTTAAGAGGGATATCAGCTTAATAAGTCTTGCCACATACAAAGTTCTCCATTGCATGAAAATCTTTCAGCCACAACCTATCAGAGACTAATTATGAAAATTGACTTTTCAATTTGCTTCTCACTATAATTATCCAACTATTGTACATTATTTGCTTGGAGTAATTTCTTCTATGTATAATGGTCTTTTTCTTATCACCAGAAAGAGGCAGTGCAATAGTCTCACAGAGTCAGGGAATTGTGACCAGTTGAAGGGTCCATGACTTTTTCATATTCACTTCAGTAGAGACATTCCTTGGTGAGAGGGAGGAGGAGGATGATATAGATAACAGGCTCACAACATGTTGCCAAATATCTTATTCATAGAAATTATTACCTATAATAAGATATATCCTGCAAAGTCAATCCATTCAATACAGATGATGGTAACAAAAAAATGTAGGGATAAAAGGAGCTATTGCAATCACCCCAACCAAGCTCCCACTTGATGCACCATCCATGAACAACAAATCCCTACAGCAGCCCTACGAGGTAGATGTGATTAGCCCTATTTTATACATGATAGAGCTGAAAGTCAAAGAATTTAAATAATTTATTCAAAATTTTACTGAGGGGCACCTGGGTGGCTCAGGAAGTTAAGCCTCTGACTCTTGGGTTCAGCTCAGGTCCTCAGAGTCATGAGATCAGGTCCACATAGGCCTCTGTGCTCAGTGGAAAGTCGGCTTCTCTTCCTCTCCCTCTGTCCCTTGCCACACACGCACACAGGCACACTCGCTCTCTCAAATAAATACATCTTTAAAAACTTTTTTTTTTAACTGAGAAATTGCAGATTCAGGCTTCAAATCTAATCCATATACCTGTGTTGTTTCCATGACATCTGATTGCTGGCCAACTCCACAACTACTTCCTCTAAAATGGATCCAGGCCTCATGATGACATGAGGGATCAGGTCAAATGTCCTATTTTTTTTTTAAAGATTTATTTATTCAGGGCACCTGGGTGGCTCAGTCATTAAACGTCTGCCTTTGGCTCAGGTCATGATCCCGGGGTCCTGGGATTGAGTCCTGCATCAGGCTCCCTGCTCAGTGGGAAGCCTGCTTCTCCCTCTCCCATTCTCCCTGCTTGTGTTCCTGCTCTTGCCATTTCTCTCTCTGTCAAATAAACAAATAAAATCTAAAAAAAAAAAAAAGGTTTATTTATTCATTTTAGAGAGGAGGGGAGGGGCAGAGGGAGAGAGAAAGGGAATCTCAAGCACACTCCACACTGAGCATGGAGCCCGATACAGGGATTGATCCCAGGATCCTGAGATCATGACCTGAGCTGAAACCAAGAGTCAGAGGCTTAACCGACTGAGCCACCCAGATACCCTTAAATGCCCTATTGAAATAACATGAGTTTTTAAAATAGGGAAATGCTATCAAAAAGGAAGTGCAACTAGCTTGGTTAAATTGTTCTTAGCTCAAACTGATTTTTAGTGAACATCACTTCTCTAAGTGCTTTCTAAATATAACAATATGTAATTATTATTATATAAAAGTATATAGCACTGTTTTGAGCATTTTGTTGTTGGGTTTTTTTAAAAAAGATTTTATTTATTTATTTGAGAGAGAGACAGAGATACGAGAGAGAGCACAAGTGGGGAGGAGAGGGAGAAGCAGGCTTCCCACTGAGCAGGGGGCTCCACCCCAGGACCCTGAGATCATGGCCTGAACCAAAGGCAGACGCTTAACTGACTGAGCCACCCAGGCACCCCTGTTTTGATTAATTCATTGTATCTTCACAACAACCCTATTATAGGTATTATTATCATCATTTTAGAGATGAGGAAACTGAGGCACTTAGAAGTTAAGCAGCATGCTCAGCAGGGATGAAAACCCAATAGGCGACAGAATCCATGCTCTTAACTGCTGTGTTAGATTGCTACATTTAACTATATAATGAATAATTCATTCTGCAATCTTGCCACAGATTGCTCTCATACTTATTGACCTTTGTTTTCCAGACCCCATAATTTCCCCCTTTTTAATAAAGGAAGCAGTATTTATTTATCCCCAGTCTCCTGATTATTCTTTAATTTCTAAAGCTTCTCAAGGGTAAATTTGGTTATTATTTTGACCTCTATAATTTGTCTGTATATAGAGCCTTTAACTCCTTTAAAGGGTTTGTGTACTCACTCAGAAATTCCAGGGTGCCTGGGTGGCTCAGTCGATTAGAAGTCTGACTCTTGATTTCAGCTTAAGTCATGAATTCTGGGTCATGAGATTGAACCCCACATTGGACTCCTGGCTCAGCATGGAGTCTACTTGGGATTTTCTCCCTCCCTCTCCCTTTGCCCCTCCCCCTGCTAGTACACATGCACTCTCTTTCTCTAAATTAATCTTAAAAAAAAATTCCTTACTTGTATCTCCATCCCCCATTTTTAAAACATCTTTAAATTTTTATTTATTTATTTAAAGATTTTATTTTTTATTTGACAGACAGAGATCACAAGTAGGCAGAGGCAGGCAGAGAGAGAGAAGGGAAAGAAGGCTCCCTGCTGAGCAGAGAGTCTGATTCTGGGCTGGATCCCAGGACTCTGAGATCATGACCTGAGCCAAAGGCAGAGGCTCAACCCACTGAGCCAGGTGCCCCTAAAACACTTTTTAAAAACTCCTACTTGTTTATTTTTTTAAGTAATCCCTATGCCAACATGGGGTTCAAACTCACAACTCTAAGATCAAGAGTCCTGTACTCTTCTGACTCAGCCAGCCAGGTACCCCTACTTCCATTCCTTTTTATCCATGTTGTTTCACTCTATCCAGTCTTAAGATTATTCTTTTTAATGTAAAAGCAATTAAGGAGTTGGGCAGTTTTGCCCTTTTTTCCATCTCTATATGCCTTTATCACATATAGGGAATCACTCCCCTGTTGTCTGTCAGTGTATTGCAAAGTTAGATTAGGATTTTGTAGTTTTGTGAAATAAAAGCATGGATTTTTTATGGGATTCAGGTAGTATTATGGTCAAGGATCCAGGAATGTCTGAACCTTGCTATGCCAGGTACATTCTTCCCTGTGGGGAAACACACACACCCACACAATGATAGTAAATGAACAAAGCACTGCCTCATCATCAACCTTGTAAATGTCTGACTCTCCTGTACAAGACAATTTAGTAAGTTTTTTTGAAAGATTTATTTATTTATTTGAGAGATATAGCGCACGCACAAGTAGGGAGAGGGACAGAGGGATAGAATCTTTAAGGAGACTCCAATGAGGCTCCATCACACGACCCAAGAGATCATGACCTGAGCTGAAACTAAGCTGGATGCTCAACCTACAGAGCCACCCAGACACCTTCTTTAGCATTTTTTGTTTTTAAGATTTTATTTATTTACTTGACAGAGAGAGAGAGAGAAAGATCACCAGCAGGCAGAGAGGCAGGCAGAGAGAGAGGGGGAAGCAGGCTCCCTGCTGAGCAGAGAGCCCGATGTGGGGCTCAATCCCAGGACCCTGAGATCATGACCTGAGCCGAAGGCAGAGGCTTTAATCCACTAAGCCACCCAGGCACCCCTTTTAGCAATTTTTTTAAAGAAATGTATAGTACACTTATCCTAAGGTCTAGTAATTTCTTTTTTTTTTAAATAAAGATTTATTTATTTATTTTAGAAAGAGCAAGAGCATAAGAGGGAGAGATAGAGAGAGAGGGAGAGAATCTCAAGCAGACTTCACATGAAGCACGGAGCTGATACAGGGCTCAATCTCATGACCCGAAGATCATGACCTGATCTGAAACCTAGAGCCAGGCACTTAACTGACTGCACCACCCAGGCGCCCCCTAGTAATTTTTGTTTTAAAAAATTTTTGAGTATAGTTGACACACAATGTAATGTTAGTTTCAGGTGTACAGCATAGTCAGCATCTCCATATGTTATGCTGTGCTCACCACAAGTGTAGCTACCATCTGTCACCATACAATGTGCTTAGCAAAGTTTTACTGGAATAGACAGCCTTGCCAAAATATCCATCTAAGGCCTAGAAGGTCAAATCCAAATCTGTGCTCTTATCTCTTTCTGACTGCCACATAAGACAAGAGGCGGTGGTTTTAGTGTGCTGGTCACCTTTCTAACCCACATAATCCACATAAGCCTCTGGATTTTGCCCATCACCATTTAACAGTAGCTCTTGATATGCAACTCATAATATAAAACTGTGATATTATTGTCCTCCATTGTTTCCTTCACCATTCCTCCTCTTTCTCATGGCCTCATTTCTGTTGGCTAGCATCCCCATGCTGTAGAATCAACATGCAATCTCTCTAGAGAAGAACATTTCTATCATGTGTTTACAAATATATTTGGGATTTCCCATTACTCTGCCACTCGTCACTCTGCATGGATAGGGGAGTTGACATTAACGACAATTCTCAAAGTCACACTGTAAACACTTTCAAAGAATCCCCCTGTTTTCAGTACCACTAATAAACCCTGTTACCTGTACCTGTAAACTCCAAGACCAGACCTAGAAAACCAATCGGCGGTCACTGCAATTGTCCCCTGGGCTGTTTCTTCTTATATTCAAGTTCATTTGTCAATGTGTTTCTATTTTTAGTCTTCTAGAAGTTGGCTGAAATACTTTAATCACTATAGGTTCCCTTCCCATTCTCTTCCCTCTTACCAGCACATTCCTGTTTCAGTTGTTTATCAACTTGATAATGCTACATAACAAAACACAAAACCTCAGGGGCATACAACTATACACATTTATTTAGCAGATTTTTCTCTGGTGTTCAGCTGATCTTAGCTGGGCTCTCTCATGTATGTGTAGTCAGCCTTAGGTGCCCTAGGTGCTAATCGTGGCTAGGCTCCCACACACATCTGGAGTAGATTGCTTGTCAGCTGGGGCAATTTTGCTCTGCTTTATAAATCTCTCCCATCTCTCCAGCAGGCCAGCCCAAACACATTCGCATGGGAAAAACAGAGGGACAGGAGCAAGCTAACTCAAACTCTGTAAGCGCTCTTCCCTCCTCTGTTGGTGTCACATGTACTAACATTCCATTCGTGAAAAGAAATCACACTCTGGCCTTCCCAGAGTCTGAGCTCCAAAATTGCCTGACAAGGAGTATAAAGGGGGAAGAATTAACCATTAATGAAATTAATCTACCACATTTGCTTTCTGCATTTTTTAACTCATATTCGTAGTGTCTCTGGAGGGAAGGAAGGTGGATGTGAATGCTCAGTACATTGAACTGAACCAGAAGCCTCCATGTTTTTTCATTCACATGCCATTACCCATGCTGCTTCCTGAATCTGGAATAACCCTATCATCTCTCCCCATCTCCTAGCCAGCTTTCAAAGCCCAGATCTAATTCCATCACTTTGTGGAAATCTTCTATAAGTGACATAAATTGTTTTTGCCTATTTATCAGCTATTCCCCATTGTTCTAATAATAGAGCTTCGTTTTCATTGTGGAGAACTGACATTTCACATCAATTTTTAGGGTTTCCCATGAGACAGAACCCATTATTTGACTCAAGGAGCGGGTGCATGATCTGGTCAAATGGCAAATCCTATACCCTGGTGGCAGTGAAGATTGTTTTGGATATAGACATGTCAATCAAACTGGTCTGAGCCAGAAATAATACTGAGATTTAGGCTGAAATAACAGGAAAGAGGCTGACACATTTCATTGGAATTGCCAAACAGAATACAGCCCTAAAGCTTCTGGTGACCATTTGTCACACAGATTGGTAGAGCCCACAGTGAGTTCAGGCAACACTAAGGACAACAGAGTCAAGTGAAAGAAAGAGAGATCCCTGAACACATGACCTGATCATGATAGCTCTAAACCCACCTGATATTTTTTCATTTATTTTTAGTCCTTTAAAAAATTCCTGGACATTTCAGTTACTTGAACCAATAGATTTGATTTTAATTCAGACCCATTACTTGTAACCAAACAAATTCTCTGAAAACCTAAGCCCCTGTCTCTGCTTTACTAGGACTATTAAGTACATATTTCTTGAGCCTTAGCCCCTTCCCTCCATTCTCTACATGAGATTCTAGGTGGAGGCACACATCCGTTGGAGTACAGAATCACCGGAGGAAAGAACTTTTTCTAACTACTTCTGCCTGCTCTGAAGATTCAGATACACCCTCTAGTTGTCAATTAATCGTACAGTGAAGTACTATTCAAGTGAGTTGGGTGGGTCCCAAAGGGTTTTATAATGAAGACAGGTGGAAAGTTTATTATTGTTAAAAAAGATTTTATTTATTTATTTGACAGCAAGTGAGAGAACACAAGCAGGAGGAGCTGCAGGCAGAGGGAGAGGGAGAAGCAGACTCCCCTCCAAGCAGGGAACCCAACAGTGGGACTCGATCTCAGGACCCCAGGATCATGATCTGAGCCAAAGGTAGATGACTGAGCCATCCAGGTGCCCCAGGTAGAAATCTTAAAAAGGACTAATGATTATCTGTTTCACAGCCTGTGTCATAGTGTGCTCTTTGTAAGTTAATATTTATTTTTATGCTTGATAAATATCTGTTTCTTGTGCTATGCTTTATGATGACAGTGCTTAGGTGTGTTTTGTTCATCAATTTATCTTCAGGTCAAAAGACAGTGTCTGGTTCATGTTAGGGACTCAGGAGATGGTTGTTGTATGAATACATGTTGAAAACAGATTCTGTGCTTTATTTCTCTACCACCACCACAGTAAACTCCAAGTTTACTGAAATAAAATGAAAATAAATACAATCTGTTCCAAGTCATGAGTATATTGACTCTACACCATCACTACATCTCCTCTTCATCCTCATCTTTCTACAAAGACCTTTCTGTTCACACTTAGCACATATGTGGATTCAAAAATTCTCGAAGTTAATCTTTCTGGAGTTTTCCCATGTTTGTCATTGCTTCACGTTGTATTTTTTACCTAAGTCACTTTTAGATTAGAGGTCTTCCTATGAAGCTTCATTTGTTTTGTTTAATGCCTTCTCTTTTAATTTTACAAAGGTTATAATTTGGATAGCCGAACTGCATTTTTCCAGCCTCCTTCCCTTACTATAGCTTTATTTATTCCCTTTTTAGTTTCAGGTCATTGAATTATAACTACCTTTTCTTTTTTATAACTACCTTTTTTATGACCTTTATGATCTGAAAGTCAAGGGCAAATACTACCTTCACCCTGTGTGCACACCACTTGCATACATCTTTAGCAAACAAGAGGGAAACCCAGAGCCACTAATCTCAGGATTAAATCATTTTGTCCTTGGTTTCCTTCTATCGCTTATATGAGGAGGCCCTGAATCCCCATGTGCTCCAGAGAAGACTCCTCCTCCTCTAGCTTCCAAATTTCCATTGAAAGGAGTTACATAAAAAAGTAACTTCCTCCTGTATGCTCCTAGTAAGACACTCCTTCCTCCCCTACTCCCATCATTCTGTCTTTAGACAACCAGGACTAATCTTACTATACTCTTCATTTATTTGTGTCCGTTCCAACAAGCAGTCAGATCTCCTAGAACATTCTTAATTCCCTGGATTCTAACCCTTATATTTCTCAGTAAATCCCTAATTCTGACCCCCATTACTTCCCCCTTTGAACTCCTGAAGACATAAAACTTTGCCTCCTGGATCTCAGTGTGTATCATCAGCAAAAATTCCACATGTATTTAACTTCTGTATAAGTTTCCTTAAGCTTCTTGCTCTGAAGAAAAACTGAGGGCACGGGGTAAGGAAGGAAAAGAACTGGCTCTCTCCTAATGACACCACAGCCCTTACAGCCTTCTTTCTGGTGACTTTACTCTCTCACACACTTTCTATCTATCTATCTATCTATCTATCTATCTATCTATCTATCTACTTACCTGTCTATCTATAAGTAGGCTCCATGTGGAACCCAACATGGGGCTTAAAGTCATGACCCTGAGATCAAGACCTGAGCTGAGATCAAGAGTTGGATGCCTGACTGACTGAGCCACCCAGGGGCCCCTCTCACTCACACTTCTTATACCTTTAAGTCAGAAAGTGAGTTCCTCCTTGATATTTTCACATTATTATTCCTTTCACTCACTCGTAACCCCTGAACTTTTAATCTCAACTCATCAGACTATATCACCTCTGCCCTTCCTTGTAACAGACACATACTGATATTCTAGGTCATTTTCCTCTATCTTTTTTTTTAAAAAAGATTTATTTATTTTAGAGAGAGGGAGCATGAGCAGGAGGGGCAGGGGGAGAGAGAATCTCAAGCAAACTCCCCACTGAATGCAGAGCCCAATGAGAGGCTCAATCTTATGCCCCTGAGATTACAACCTGAGCCAAAACCAAGAGTCAGTTGCTCAGCTGACTGTGCCACGAAGGCTCCCCTCCTCTAGTCTTAGAAGAGTTTTTGTTCTTGGCTCTTGGATGTTTTTTCCAACATTACTTCTTCACAATTACTGGCGATTTCAATATCCACATAGTATCCACATAGATGATAATCCTAATAAACAATATAATTTTTCACCTTTTCTCCTCATCTACTCAACCCTGTTTTAGCCATTTATCTCCATGATTGCACTCTATAGACTGTCATTATCAATCAATAAAACCAACTCCTCCATAATACCAGTTTCAAGCATCGTGCTTTCCAACCATGACCTTCCAACTGTCAAGACTACTTTCCCTATTTCAGCTCCCTGACTTCAATGATCCTTAGCCTCACCAGCATCTCCAATTCATTGATACTAACACCTTTTCACTGCCTTTAACCCTTTGATGTCTTCACTTCCTTCCTTACCCACACTTATATCCCATGGCCCATCATTATGATCACTTTCTTACACAGTCCTACAACTTTTTAGCCTTCTTTTGCTTCATTGTATTCTCATGGCGAATTCACAACCCTGGTAAGCCAGATCACCACTTACTCTGTCTAAACATTTACAGCAAAATGTGGCTATGGAAAAACATGTAACTGTTGATTTTTCTAGCTTTAAATTTGTGACTACTCACCTCAAATGAGTCCATAACAATGATTTACAATACTATAACATTTTCTCCTCCACTCATTTCTCTATTTCCCTAGATAATCTCTTTGTACCTTCTTGTCTCCCTCTTAAAAATTTTAATACCTACTTTTCTAACCTCATACTGATGACCTTGCTTACTTCTTTCCTGAGGAAATGAAACTAGTCAGAAGAGGACTTCCACAATCCCGAATCACATCTCTCCATGAAGCTGAGCACATATGTTTTGCTTTCACTCCTATTAATATGGATAAAATATTTGTACTAATTTTTAAGTCAAATCCTCCATTTTTGCTCTAGATCTTATCGTCTCTCACTTAAGTAAGGTGACTGCTCTAGTAAAACCCTCCTTTTTTTCCTGCATAACCAATTTTCCTACTTATCACATTTCTCCATCAGAACACAAACAAGCTGTCATTTTTCACACCTTAGAAAAACATTTTTTCCTGACTCTCCTTCTCCCTCCAGATTTCTCCACATTTTTCTGGTCCTATCAATATCTATAAT
Organism: Nasua narica; assembly: GCA_028533885.1. NCBI lineage: Eukaryota > Metazoa > Chordata > Mammalia > Carnivora > Procyonidae > Nasua > Nasua narica. The sequence continues at coordinate 94,188,202 of CM052801.1, read as the reverse complement.
TCCTCTTACGTCATTCTCTTTTGAACTCACTCCAGTCAGGTTTACACCTTCACCAACTCACTGAAAAAGCTCTTGCCAAAATCATTAATTATGTCCATGTTGCTAAACTCTGTGACCAATTCTCAATTATCAATATACTTGACCCATCAGCAGCATTTGCAAAAGCTGATAACAACAACAACAACAACAAAAAAGCTAATAATCTTCCCCTCCTCAAAACACTTCCTTTTTTAAGGTTTTATTTTTAATTTTTAAAAAAGTTTTTATTTATTTATTTGACAGAAAGAGACAGCAAGAGAGAAAGGGCACAAGCTGGGGGAGGTAGAGAGAAAGGGAGAAGTAGGCTCCCACTGAATAGGGAGCCCAATGTGGGGCTCCATCCGAGGACCCTGGGATCATGACCTGAGCAGAACGCAGATGCCCAACCAACTGAGCCACCCAGGCATCTTGATTTTTTTTTTAATATTTATTTATTTATTTTGGGGGGAGGAATAGGAGAGAGAGAATCCTAAGGAGACTCCCCACTGAGCATGGAGCCCAAAACATAGCTTGATCCCACAACCCTGAGACCAGGACTGAGCTGAAACCAAGGGTTGGACATTCAGCTGACTGTGCCACCCAGACACCCCTTAAAAACACTTCCCTATTGGGTTTTTGTAGCTCATACTCTTGGTTTTCTTTCTACATCTCTAAGCACTCCTTCTTAATCTCTATCTTCTTTCATCCTTATGTTCTTGTTCTCTTAATGTTGGAGTGTCCCAGGGCTCAAGTCCTGAAATAACTTCTTTGATGATTTCATAAAATTTCATGACCATAATTAAATTTTGTACACTGGAAAAATCCAAACATGTATTGACAACCCAGTCTCTAGTGAAATCTATACTCTTATATCATCCAACTACATACTTGTCATCTGTACTAACAGTCATCATAAACTTAGCATTCTTAAAGAAAGTTCCTGGGACGCCTGGGTGGCTCAGTTGGTTAAGTGTCTGCTCTGGCTCAGGTCATGATCCCAGGGTCCTGGGATCGAGATCCTGCCTCAGGCTCCCTGCTCTGTGGGGCCTGCTTCTTCTTCTTCCTCTGCCTACTGCTCCCCCTGCTTGTGCTCTCTCTCTCTCTGAAAAATAAATAAATAAACAAACAAATAAATAAATAAACAAAATCTTAAAAAAGAAAAAGAAAATTCCTGGTATTCACCCCAAACCTGTTCCTGTAATTCCTTCCATCCCAGTTGATGGAAATTTCATCTTTCCATTTGAACAGACCAAATCCTTGGAGTCCATCTCTTTCTCTCACATCCTTTATTGAATATATGAGGCAAATTTATTGGTTTTACTTTATTTTATTTTATTATTATTTTTTCAAGATTTTATTTATTTGACAGAGAGACACAGCAAGAGAGGGAACACAAGCAGGGCAAGTGGGAGAGGGAGAAGCAGGCTTCCTGCCGAGCAGGGAGCCTGACATGGGGCTCGATCCCAGAACCCTGGGAGCTTAACAACTGAGCCACCCAGGCGTCCCTGTTGGTTTTACTCTAAAATATACTCAGAATTGAACCAGTTTTCCATTTTTTCACCACTCTCATCCTGCTCCATACCACTATAATCTCTTTCTTTGATTTTTACAGTAGCTACCTAAATGGGGTTCACGCCATCTTTTCCCCCATACAATAGATTCTCAGCATAGTGGTCATCATAATCTTTTTTTTTTTTAAAGATTTTATTTATTTATTTGACAGAGAGAGAGATCACAAGTAGGCAGAGAGGCAGGCAGAGAGAGAGGGGGAAGCAGGCTCCCCGCTGAGCAGAGAACCCGATGCGGGGCTCGATCCCTGGACCCCGAGATCATGACCTGAGCCGAAGGCAGAGGCTTTAACCCACTGAACCACCCAGGTGCCCCGTCATCATAATCTTATTAAAAATATAAATCAGATCATTTCACCCCTCTGCTCTCTTTGATAACTCCCTATCTCTGTAAAATGGCCTGAAGACTCCACACGATGACTTCATCATCTACCAGTTTTCTCCCTGTTCATTGCCCTGCTTACTTGCTTACTGTTTCTCAAACATACCAGGCATACTTCCATCACAAGGCCTTCAAACATGTTCTTGCCTCTTCCTGGAATGGTCCACTCCCAGATATTCCCATTATGTTCTCCTTTACCTACTCTATTAAATCTTTGTTCAAATGTTACTTTGTGAGGCCTTTCTTATTTACTATTTTATTTTTTAAAGATTTATTTATTTATTTTAGAGAGAGGGAGAGCAAGGGGGAGGGGCAGAGGGAGAGGGAGAGACAGTCCTAAGCAGACTCTGCATTAAGTGCAGAGCCCAATGCAGTGCTCGATCTCATGACCCTGAGATTATGACCTGAGCTGAAACCAAGAACTGAACACTAAACAACTGACTGTGCCACCCAGGCACCCCTTGATTACCATTTTAATAACCAGAGTCTCCCATCTGGCATTCCTTATCTCTTTTTTACAATATTATTTTTCTTCATGGCACTGGCCACCATTTTATACTAGCTAAATAATTTAATTACTGTTGATTTTTATTGTCTCTCAACTACAAAATAAATGCCAAGAGGGTAGAGATTCTTTGTTTTATTTACTAATATAGCCCGACACCTAGAAAACTGCCTATCATAGAGTAATTGCTCAATAAAAATTTCTTGAATGTATGAGTCTATCCAGTTATAATTGGTTTCCCTCCTTCACTTAATGTCATAAAATGTAATAAAATAATGCTTTATTTTTCTTATTATTTCTAGTATCTAAGCTGTACTTTTTTATGTCACTACTAAGTTGACAGTCTTTCCATTATTTGGGGGAAAATAAGTAAATAATGATTTCACATTCCCCACCACCACCACTATTCTCCTCTCCTTCACAGTGAAACTTCTCAAAAAACTAAAAAAACAAAAAACAAAAAACCATTTCCAATTCCTCACCTTTTACTGTCACTTCATATGGACTCTGTCACAAAGGTTCAGAGGCTTTATCTCTGAATCACAGAGATACACAAAGGTTCAGAGGCTTTATCTCTGGATCACAAATAATCCACCAAAAATGCTCTCACTAAGGTCACCAATAACATTTCTGCCATCAAAACCAATAGACATTTTTTAGTTATCCCTTTGGTTGGTATTTCAGTAGCATCTGATACTCAGTTTTTAAACTATTCTTTTTTTCTTGACTTTTACAGTGCCAACATTCTTAATTTTATTCCTACCCCTTTAAACACTTCAGTGTCTCATCTGAAGTTTCATCCTTCTCCATATGATCATTAATTGTTGAAGATTTCAAATGTGAGACCAAGGCCCTTTCCTTTTATTTATCTAATTACTCTCCCTGGGATATTTCATACATAGCATGATCTCAATTACACCTGTATGTAGGCTACTTACAAATCTATATATCCATCTAGTTTCTCCTCTGAACTCCAAACTTGAAATTTCGACTTCCTGTATCATACCTTCCTAGATGTCTAATAGGCATCTAAAAGTCAACACATCTAAGTACCTCCGAGTCAACATATTTCAAACAGACTTCATAATCTGCCCTTCCAAACTTGGTCTTCTTTTACTTTCTTTTTTTTTTCTTTTACTTTCTTTATATCAGTGATCACTAAGCCAGAAACTAGAAGTCATATTCATCTCCAAGCCCCATTGTAATCCACTTCACATCACATTTATTTTACCTACTGAGTTTCCCTTCAATTAATATACTTGTCTTTGGCTTAACATGCAACATTTTACTTCTAACCAATATAATCTCTAGCCTAGTATCCTGCAATGACTTCATAACTGGTCTTTCTTCCCATAATATCTTCTCCATGTTGTGATCAGAACAATATTTTTAAAAACATACATGTTACATGTATAGTTTTGTTACCAACATATCCCATGTGCCTAGAACAGTGTTAGATATTCAATAAATACTTTGGAATGAATGAATAATAATTCGGAATAAATGAGACCACTGGAACAGAGCAGAGAAGATGGAAACAGACTAGTAAATATTAGAAAATTTAACATATGATAAGAATATTATTTTAAATCAACTACGTCAACAAAACAAAGGGATAAAAGTTGTATATTTACCTCACACCATTCACATACAAGATTCCAGATAGATTAAAATATAATATCTAAAAAACAAAAATGTAATAGAAGAATATATAGGTTTATTTTAATTATGCTGTGGGAAAGGATTTCCCAAGCAAGACATGACAACCTCAGAAATAATAAAGAAACTGATAGATTTGATAAAATAGATTACAAATTTTGGGTTGAAAAAAATCTGCAAACTATAATCAAAGAACAACAGATAAAAAAATCTATTTGAAACATATGTAACAGGATTGAAAACCACAACATATAAATATCATCTATAAAAGAAAAGAAATGTCACACAGTAAGAACAAAAATTGAAGAATATATAAAAATGCCTAGCAATAATTTGGAGGGTAGCTGAATATTGTTAAAAACAGTTACTGATCTAATTTCTTAACTTTCAGATTTACCAAAAAATATAGATTTATAATATACATTGGGTGGTAAGAGTGTAGGAAAAATGAACCCACATACATTTTTGATCCTAATATAAATCTGCATAGCTTTTACAGGATAATTTGACAGTATTTATAAATATTTTCACCGTGCATAGCAATTTTACTCTTAAATAACTATACTTTAAAAATATAAAATTATGCAAGATTATACTTACATGGATCATTGATTTTTTAAAAAGATTTTATTTATTTATTTGACAAAGAGAGAGAGATCACAAGTAGGCAGAGAGGCAGGCAGAGAGAGAGGGAGAAGCAGGCTCCTTGCTGAGTAGAGAGCCCGATGCAGGGCTCCATCCCAGGACCCTGAGATCATGACCTAAGGTGAAGGCAGAGGCTTTAACCCACTGAGCCACCCAGGTGCCCCTGGATCATTGATTTTAATAAAAATTAAAAACAGTCTAACTTCTAGTCAAAGGGAAAATAATTAAATATTAATACACATAATAAGAAATATAAGTAAGAATTTGGTAATTCTATCTATGCCAATGTAGAATGGTGCCCATAATGTATTAATATTTTTAAAAAGCAAAAAAAAAAAAGAGAGAGAGAGAGAGAAAGAAAAATAGATAAAAGAATGATGCATAGAAAATCTTGCAGAAGGATAATCAGGCTTTGCTGTTAACAATAGTAAATTCCAATTATGAAGTTTCACTAGAATGAGATGAGATGGAATGGGGCATTTTCATTTCACATCATATCCTTTTGGATTTTCTCACAATGATACATATCACTTTGGTAATTTGCAAAAATAATAAATGTGAAAGAGTAAAAGAATAACTAGCAAAATTATAAATTTGTTGCACTCTGTTACGTACTGTCTAAAGCCATATATATTCCAGCAAGTTTCCCAAGTTATTTGACCTCATAAACTGAGAATAACATGTCAGAGTCAAAATACAGAATCTGAAAGTTTTGTGCACACATATAAAAATCCTTCGTTCAGTGATTCCTGTGTTCAACATTCTTTACGACTTTGCTGGTTTAATTATGCATTGCCTAGACTGTGAGATGGTGACTTCAAGGTATAATGGTTAATGAACAAAGTCAAGTAATAGGTTAATGTGGTAAATTCAATCATACAAGTTCACAGGTTGGGATGGGAATGGAACTACTCAAAATTCTCATATAGTCTCCAAAATACTCAGAGTAATTTGTACTAAGTCAAGATGTTTTTATTTAGCTTGCTGGATAATTTTTACTCTGATGACTAAGCTCAAAGAATCTATTATACATCGTTATCATCAACTGGCCTCTTAATATTTCTTTGGTGTGGAAGAAATTATATAATTTAATAGACTGGACTTTTAACAGCTGAAAACATCCTAAATACACACTCTACCTCTTCTGAAATTTTAGGGCTTTAAATTTTAACCCATTACAGTAATAGTCAACCACTAATCTTAGCATAAGAGTCAATTAAAATGCCTTCTTATCCTGTAAAATGCAAAAATTTGGGAAGATTTTTTTTTTCAGTTTCCTATAAGCCTGGTGCATTTGCTCAAAAACCAAATGCAAATCAACATCAACTACAATGTAATATTTATAGTTCCTAAACATAAATTACAATTTCAATTTGATTAAAACAGGAGTGCATGAAGTATTAAAATCTTCTTCTCCCCATGGCATCTAGTGCCAATTTCTTTCTGTCCATAAAAATCATCTGATTTATTGTGACATATATGAAATATTTAGTTTTCCTGATTTATCCTTTGTTGTGTCTCTGAGTGACACCTGAAAAGTAGAAAGAGGGCACGGAGGCAGACCTCTTGCTATGCTCTAAGTGTAGCTATTAGGTAAAGGATGAAGGTCCAACACTGTTCATGCAGGGATGACAATTTCTTCTTGGACTCATCCTCAGCAGGTGGTGGGCGAGAAGCAGGTTAATGTTCTCAAACAGGTCCTGTTGAATGACACTAAGGTCCATTAGAGACATATTCTGAAAGGTGTATAAAAGGCAATGTACTCAGCATCGGGCTACCTAAAAGTCTTGAATTCTGCCCCTTACAAGGGGCATGGAAGGAGCAACAGCAAGGTCTTAGAATTTGCTTAGACTACAGAGAGAAGGAAGTCCAGATTTAGAGGTTGTTAGGCTGAGTTTGGTTTAAAGATAACATCATTATAGCTTTTTAGTAATTGGTGTCAGCAGTATTAGATGATTACATATCATATCAGTGTAGGTGCCCTTATTTCCTTTCTGGGAGAACCGTAACATTTCAGGGAGATTAATTGATTTTTAGCAAGATAGGATCAGAGCAATACTGTTGGTTCTTAGTAATTACCCCAGTTTTATCACTCATTCTTCCTCTACGAATACCTTAGTTTCAAATCAACCTGGCTTTTTCCTGAATATGCCCCCATGAATCTTAAAATCACATCTCTGCGCATGATAAATCTCTCTAGAACCCATGATCAGCCTCTATCCCCATCTATAATGGCCAAAAATAAAATCTTTCTTCACATCTTCTAACAAATATGATTCCAACTGTGGCTTATATTTAATTCAGCGTCTTAAAATAGTTACCTGGTGTTTTCCTATGTGATGAAGATCTTCTTCCCTTTTTGTGCCCATATGAATCATGACTTTCTTCACATAACACACCTAATTTATGTAAAATTTTCAGGCAGACTTTTCTAACTCTAATTTAACAATAACTCTTCAAGGGCAGAGACAAACTCTTATTGCTCTAACTAGTCAGACTTTAAGGCAGAGTTTGACACTAGAATATCTGTTCAATAAATGTTTATTGATAGAATGGCATAAAAAGATGACTATGAAAATCATAAAGGTATTTTCAGTGAAAAGATATATCTATCCTGTACTTTCCAATTTTTAAAAAAGATACTTTGTGAGGCTTATAAAACAATGCAAAGCAAAAGTGTATTTATATCATCCCCTATTTGAAATAGACTGATGGAGGAAAAAGAGTAAAGTTGAGGAAAAAAAAAAGTAAAACAGCAATGAAACTAGGAGGTAGCTACTCCCTCAAACAAAAAATATGAAGAATATCTGCCAAATAAAATGGAATTAGAAAGACTTCCAGTTTCCAATTCCACAAGGAAGAAGCCTGGAAGTCATCATTCTGTCCTAACAACAAATGAAAAGACGCACAGACTGAAAAGTCAATAACTCTTCTTTTTTTTTGAACTTTAAAATTTTTACCTATTTTTTTGAGAGAGAGAGAGAGAGAGATTGAGAGAGAGAGCATGCACTCACAAGCAGGAGGAGGAGCAGAAGGAGAGAGAAAGGGATAAGCAGACTCCCCACTGAGTGCAGAGCCCCTGGGCCAGGGTGGGGTGGGGGTGGGGAGGCATGTCAGGTGGGGGGAATGCCAGGAGGGCTCAAGGAGGGGCTTGATCTCAGGACCCCAAGATCATGCTTAACCAACTTAGCCACCCAGGCATCCCATCAATAACTCTTCTAAGATCATAAGAGAGAAAAGGACAGAGCGCAAACCACTGCTCCTGAGACTGGAGAATGATACAGATGAATACAGGGAGTACTGGCTTAACAGAACATAGACACTCGAGTAGAAACCTCCACAGGGAACAAGTACCTGGGCAGAAAAACTGAACTGTAACTGCCGAATTATTGAAGGCTTGGGATGGAAACTCTGACAGTTAAAAACCCCAGGGGGGCGGCCTCTGGGTGGTTCAGTCACTTGAGACTCTGGATCTCGGCTTTGGCTCAGGTCATGGTCTCCTGGGTCCTGGGACTGAGTCCCACATCAGGCTCCGCACTCAGCGGGGAGTCTGCTTGAGGATTCTCTCCCTCTGCCTCTCCCCCCTATAAATAAATAAATCTTAAAAAAAGAAAAGACCCCAGTGGGATCCAGTTATAATGGGATCACCACAATTTTGTGGGATTTACTTCCAGGAACCTGACCAGATTTCCACAGTAAATATCAGGGGAAAAATTATCTCATGCTTCCAGCAGGGACAGGGGAAAGGAAATATGTTTTTGAAATATGTCTTCCAAGCCCAACCTTCAGAGAGAAGTATTTAACTAGAGCCTAACCTATTGGGGTATTATCAAAATCTAACTATGGGAAGGGAAGTATCCAACCCAAGCCCACTCTACCTACCTTATAGTACCTTAAGAAGGAGGGGAAAAAAAACGAAGAAACATGTGAGAAGTTCACAATCAAGTGGCAAATACTCAATATGGAAGACAGTAGGGGAAAGTTGATCTCTTGTACTGATGATAGGAGCTTAAACTGATACCACCTTTTTGAAGGGCAGTCATGAATGTAGAAAACGTCCATATTCTTTAACCAAGTTATTCCAATTTTAGCAAACCTTGTATCTCTCAAATGCAAAATTATGCATTCAGGTGTGTTAAGTGCTAAATTGTTTGTAATAGAAAAAATGAGAAAGCCTAAATGTTTAATGGTAGGTAAATAAAGGTGAATAAGATGTGCTGAAAAAGACTGATTTAGATCTATGTGTATGGAAATAAAAAGATCTTCAGAATAAATTATTAAGACAATAAAGTACGTTGTAGAAACTGTGTATGGTGTGATCACATTTATGTTTTTTTAAATATAAAAATTTGTGTGTATGTATGCAAATGTATATGTAAGAATATACTCCAAATGTTATGAGGAGACTTTAACTTTTTGCTCCAATATTCTTTTATTTTCACTCTTTAAAAATTACCTTGAACAGATATATGTACAGTCATGTTCATAACAGTATTGTTCACAATAGCCAAAAGGTAGAAGAAACCCAAGCGTCCATAGATAGATGAATGAATAAATGAGATATGGTATATAGATATAATTAAATACTATTCAGCCTTGATATTTGCTAAGAAACTTGAAGACATTATATTAAGGAAAATAAGCCAGACACAAAAGGCCAAGTAATGTATGATTCCAGTTATATGAAGTAGTCAAAGTTAGAGACAGAAAGTAGAATGGTAGTTGTTAGAGGCTAGGGATGGGGAGAAATGAGAAGATATTATTTAACAGGTATAGAGTTTCAGTTTGGGAAGATGAAAAAGTTCTGAAGATAGATGGTAGTAATGGTTGTACAGTAGTGTGAATGTACTTAATGCCACCACACTGTATATCTAAAAACTGTTAACATGGAAATTTTGATTCTTTTACCCCAATAAAAATATTGTAAATGGAATTAGACCAACTCAAAGAAGAAAACAAGGATGAATAAATATTATCACAATCTTTAGCTGGATAAAGAATTCTCTAAAAACAAGATAACTTCCTGAAAATTCCTGAAAATTCTAAATTTTTAAAGGTTTATTTGTTAATTTGAGAGAGAGGGAGAGCACATGTGTGCACATGGTGTGGGGACGGGAAATGAGAGGGAGAGAGAATCCTTAAGCAGACTCCCCACTGAGTGTAGAGCCTGACATGGAACTTGACCCCATGACCCTGAGATCATGATCTGAGGCAAAATCAAGAGTCAGATGCTCAACTGACTGAGCCATCCAGGTGTCTCAACTTACAGAAAATTCTAATCAACAATCCATTATTTAGAATTATGAGGCCCATGGAGTATCTGGATGGCTTAGTCGCTTAGGTGTCTGCCTTCGGCTCAGGTCATGATCCCAGGATCCTAGGATGAAGTCCCACATCAGAGCTCCTTGCTCAGCAGGGAGCCTGCTTTTCCCTCTGCCTGCTGATCCCCCTGCTTATGCTCTCTCACTCTCTGACAAATAAATAAAATCTTAAAAAAAAATTAGAATTATGAAGCTCAGAGATACAGACTGACTCTCTCAAAATCTGAGTGTCTCCAGTGAGTCTCCTTTCTAAATCACACAGTGGAGGGGGAGATAAAGTGAAATGAGAAACTGTACTGTGATTCCTGCCTTATCTTTTGGCATCATGTTCTCAAATCTGCAGAAAAGTCCTGGAGATAATACAGGATGGAGGACATAGTAGAAGGTGAAATCAGATTTGTAACTGTTGACCAAGGTTGACTGAGCAGAAAAAAATGAACAGTAAATCTCCAGGTAAAAAACAATGAGATACAGGGATAGCCACAATGACAATTACCCTGCTTGATTTGCTTATTTCAAAGAGACAAATAACAAAACAAACAAACAAAAAGGAGAAATACATCCCTGGGAGAGGAGGAACATTTATAGACAAGCTTCCCTGAGAATACATGACCAAATAAAGGTACCTGCTACCACAAGTCATTTTCCTTAGCTCCCCCCATAGGGTTTAGGTAGATAGAAGCTCAAGTAGGAGTGACACCAATATAACAGGAATAGCAAAGAGTAAGGATTACTGTACCCTTGAATAGATGCCTTCTCCTCTTAGAAATTCTGTTCTAAGATGACAAAGAATACACAACAGAGGGAAAAATACTCCCCTCTTAAAAAGCTTCTTTTGACTCTATATACCACTTGATCTGTTGAACATATCTTGCCTTTTCTTTACTGCAAACTCCTAAAAAAATTTTGTCTATATTCACTATCACCAAAATCTCTGCTCCTATTCTCCCTTGAACCTGAACCAGTCAGGCTTGCTCCTACCATGCCTCAGAAACTACACTTATCAAGGTCACCAAGGAAGTTTATGTTGCTAAATATAGTGATCATTTCTCATATTATTTGATCTATCAGAAACATTTGACACAGCTGACTACTCCTTCCTCATTGAAATTCATTTTTCACTTGGCTTTCAGCACACTATATTTACCCAACTGAAACTTTGTAGTCTATCTGTTCTTTCCTCATTTCCTGGTCTTCTAAAGGTTGCAATATCCTAGGCCTCAAACTTCTTACCTATTCTCTTTTATATCTAAATTCACTACTTTGGTTATCTGATCCTTAAGATGATCTAAATACTTTTGACTCACAAATGCATATCTCTAGTCTAAACCTTTCTTTGGCAATCTAGCTTCTTTATCATATTTTTTACTTAACATCTTCATTCACATGATTGATGGAAATACTAAACCTAACAAGTCCAAAATTTAGCTACTAAACTTTCATTTTAAATCTACTCCTCCTGAAGTATTCTCCACTTCAGCTGATGATGACAGCTCTCAGTTACGTAGACCAAATACCTGGCTATCCCTATCCCTCCTTGATTCTTCTCTATTTCTTTCTCACTCTATATCTCAGCCATTTATAAATCCTACTAGCTCTGCTTTCAAAATATATCCAGATATGGACCACTTCTCACCATCTCCACCACAACCACCCTGGTCTTTGCCATCATGTTCCCTTATGTGGATTACTGCAAAAGACTCATTACTAGTCATTCTGCCTTTACCCTGGCCTCCCTTTAGTCGGTTTTCCACACAGCAACCAGAATGATCCTGTTAAATATTTGTTAGATTGCATCCCTTAGATTCTAACATTAATCAAAATCATCAAGTTTAATCTTCATATTTGCATTCCAAAAGTTTTTACAATGATCTACACACCCAACATAAGCTGCTCCCTACCATTGCTTTCTGATCTCACATATACACGCTCCACTCCAGTTACAGTAGCTCTGTTTTACAAATACACCAAGCAAACTTCTACCTAGAACTCTGCCACTGGCTCTACCCTACACCTGAGACAGTTTCCCCTCATTAGCAGCATTCCATACTCCCTCACATTCCCATGTCTTTATTTAAATATCAACACTTCAGCAACACATTTCCTAATCACTAATCTAAAACTGGAACTTTCCCCCACAATATTTTATATTTCACTCCACCTGCTTTATTTTTATATCTACATTTTACATACTATGTGTTTTACCTATGTATCCTGTGTATTGTCTGACTCTTGCCATTGGCATAGCAACTGTATGAAGGCAGATTGTTATTTCTGTTGCAATATCCCAGCATTTAAGATAGTACTGGGGCACATCACAAGCTCTCAACAACTATTCATTAAGTAAGTGACTATGCAGAGAAATAAAAAAAATTTTTTTAAATATCAACACTTTTCATTAAAAAGAAAAGTTACAAAAAGTGACCTAAAAGAACTGAAGAGACACATCTAATAGAAGAGTGAAATTATCACAGGGATTTAAAAAACAGTAGAGGGGCACCTGGGTGGCTCAGTGGGTTAAAGCCTCTGCCTTCGGCTCAGGTCATGATCTCAGGGTCCTGGGATCGAGCCCCACATCGGGCTCTCTGCTCAGCAGGGAGCCTGCTTCCCCCTCTCTCTCTGCCTGCCTCTCTGCCTACTTGTGACCTCTCTCTGTCAAATAAATAAATAAAATCTTAAAAAAAAAAAACCAGTAGAAACTACAAGGGGTAGAAAAGACGTTAGAAAAGTTATTGAGGCCTGGCTTGAGAAATTACTGCACAAACACAAAGCAAAAACACAGAATAAAGTGACAAAAGCAAGAAGAGAGTACATGATAGATATAGATGACAAAGAAAAGTCAGCATTTATGGAATTTACATTCCTTGAGAGATTGAAGAGAACAAAGGGAACATAAAAGAACTTTGAATGTTGTTTTTTGTTTTTGAACAACGTTCAAAGTTCTTTTTTTAAAGATTTTATTTATTCATTTGAGAGAGAGACAGCATGAGCAGGTGGAGGGGCAGAGGGAGAGGGAGAAGCAGACTCTTCATTGAGCGGGGAGCCTGATACAAGGCTTGATCCCAGGACCCTGTGATTATGACCTGAGCCAAAGGTAGACACTTAACCATCTGAGCCACCCAGGCACCCCAGCATTCAAAGTTCTAATACTAGAGGAATCTCCTGAAATGAAAGAAGGCATAAACCTAAATTAAACCTAAATGTAAAAGTGACATACAGTGTTCTAGGGAAAAAAATATGAAATAATCTGACATACAGTGTTCTAGGGAAAAAAAAATATGAAATAATCAACCCAACAACATAACCTGGGGAAGTCACTAAATGCTAATTATGACATAGGTGGAAAAAAGAAAAGCAAATCAGTTGTATAAGGGAGAAAATAAGTCTAGTATTAGGGCTTTCCACAGGATCATTTACTATAAGAAGCCAATGAAGCAAAGTATACAAAATTCCTTGGAAAGAGAAGTATAACTCCGTAATTTTATAATTTGAAAACTCTTTTTCTCCCTCTGCCTGCCACCCCCCCTGCTTATGCTCTCTCTCTCTCTAACAAATAAATAAATAAAATCTTAAAAAGAAAAAAAAATGGCTAAAAACATGTATTTGCATGGGATTTTCAAAAGTACTCAGTTGTGTTTCTTTTATTTTGTATTTATTTTTTTTAAAGATTTTATTTTGGAGAAGGAGAGTGAGTACATACATATAAGCAGGGAGAGGGGCAGAGGAGGAGAGAGAAAGGGAGAGAATCTCAAGTAGAATCTCTGCTGAGGAGTCCAACGTGACACCATCTCATGACCCTGAGATCATGACCTGAGCCAAAACCAAGAGTTAGACACTTAACTGACACTCAGGCACCCCTTGTGTTTCTTTTATTTCATATAATGATTGTTTTCTAATAATTAACCTCTATTTTATATGTTTGTGCTTTCTTTATCATAAGTCAGTTAATGATTTATTGTTTTGCTGACTTTTCTAGAATAGTAAGTCTTGTATTTAATTATTGCTTCAATTGTTATTCCATTTCTTATTCATTTATATAGCACATTATATTTCTTATATTATCCCTTCTTCTCTCTTTAATTTATTTTACATCTTTTGAAATTGTCCCACAGTTCATGAATATTCTGTTTTTCCGTATGTTTTCTTTGTACATTTAAGTTTTGGAAGCTTCTAATGATAATTTCTTTGAGTTCACTAATCCTTTTCTTGGCCATGTCATCTTTTAATGAGCCCATCAAAGGCATTCTTCGTTTCTCCTATTGTGTTTTTTTTTAAATTTCTAGCATTTCCTTTTGATTGTTTCTTAGAATTTTCATCTCTTAGCTTACATTACTCATCTGTTCTTTTTTGGGGGGGATTTTATTTATTTGAGAGATAGAGAGCATATGTGCGTGAGCAGGAGTCAGGGGGAGAGGGAGAAGGACAAGCAGACTCACATTGAGCACAGAGCCCCATGCAGGGCTTGATCTCATGGACCTCAGCCCAATGCAGGGCTCAGATCTTATGACCCTGAGATCATAATCTGAGCAGAAATCAAAGAGTCGTCTGCTTAACCCACTGAACCAACCACCCAGGCGCATCCGTATATTGTTCTTGCATGTTTCCCTCTTTGTCCATTAGACCCCTTAGCATATGAATCATAGTTTTTAAAATTCCTGGTCTGGGGCGACCACTGTCTGAAATAAATAAATATTAAAAAAAAAAATTCCTGGTCCAATGATCCCAACATCCCTGCCATATCTGAGTGTGGTTCTCATGCTTGCTCTCTCTTCAAACTATGTCTTTTGTGTTTTTATATGCCTTGTATTTTTTTGGAAAGGCAAACACATTGTGCTGGGTAAAAGGAACTGAGGTAAATAAAGATTTAGAATGAGGATTTATGTTTATCTAACTAGGAGTTAGGCTGTGTTTCCTATTTGCTGTAGTGGCACTTGTCAGAGGCTAAAATTTCCTCTACTGTTCCCCTCTTTTGTCTCCCCTCTAGTCTTTGCATTTCCCTAGAGACTTCTTAAATAAAACCTAAGACTTGTAATTCCTTTAGTCGTCTTCCTTTGTTATTGTACAGGAGTTCTATTGATGTGGTGATAAGGAATGGAACAGGGGAAGCATTCTATAGTTCTAGGATTCAGTATCAGTCTTTTAGTAAGCCTCTGCCCCTGGGCTATGGTTTTCACTAGTGCATCTCGGTCTGCCACCCCGTCTCCCCAAGATAGGAAGACTACTTGGGGCTAGAGTGAAGCATTACCCTTTCCTGTATAAAGGCTAAAGCATGCTACTGGAGTTGGATATTTCCCTTTCCGCAGATCAGTTAGGCTCTGGTAAAATCCCAATAGGTTAGGCTCTAGTAAAATTGTTTTTCTTGAGGGGAGGCCTGTTAAGAACAGAATGCTCTGAGCATCTTTCAAAATAGCTACTTTTCTCCTCCTCCTTCCTGAAGCTCAGGGGATTTCTCTCCCCTCTTCACTGTGAGAACCCGGTGGGGTTCCTGGAGGTAAAACTCACAGAAGTGTAGCCTTCCCCTGTCAGACTTTTCCACACTGAGCCTCCGGCAATTCATCAATTACAGCTTTCCTGGACTGGCTGCAGCAGTAGGCTTCTCCTCCTGACCTTAGACTCTGGTGACCTGTGATTCTCTGAATCTGCCTGCCTGTCTTTCTAATTTTGGGTCTGTGGTTTGCCCCGTGACATTATATCTATGATGGATCTAAGGAGAGTTGTTGGTTTTCTGTTTGTTTAGTTTCAGTCTTCTTGTGAGGATAGGAGAGCTGATTTCCAAGCTCTATATGTATCAGGTCAGAAGCTGGAAGACCACCCCGTTCTTTGTTTTTGTTACTATTTAGGTCAATGCATTTTCCTCCGGCATTTCTTCAGCTGTATCTCCATATGTTCTTCTATGTAGCATTTGTATTGTAACTGCACTCTAAATATTTGTAAGTCCATTGTTGTTTGCGAATTTGACCCAATGCTTAAATTAAAAAAAAAAAAAAATCCAGTAACTGGGAGATATTAGCTACACTATTTTTTCCAGCTTTATTGAGATATAATTGACATATGACGTTGTGTAAATTTAAGGTTTTCAGTGTGATGATTTGATATGCATATTTATTGTGAAATGTTGACCACAATAACAGTTAACATGTTCTTTATCTCACATAGTTACCATGCTGTTGTTTTGGTGAGAACATTAAAGGTCTTTAACTATAGTCACCATAGGATCCCAGAACTCACTCCTCTTATCACTGAAAGTTTGTATTCTTTGACCAACAACTCCTCAGTTTCCTCACTCCTGACCCCTGAAAACTACCATTCTATTCTCTTTCTATGAGTGTGATGTTTTTAGATTCCACACATCTCCATAAATGAGATCATATACTATAGCATACTAAAGTAATAAAACAAAGATACTAGCATAAAAACAGACACACAGACAGAATTGATAGCTCAGAAATAAATCCACACATATATAATCAACTAATAATTGACAAGAGAGATAAGAATACTCAGTGGGGAAAGGATAGTCTCTTCAATAAAAGGTGTTGGGAAGGTTGATATTCACAAACAAAAGAATGAAATCAGAGCCCTATCTTACACTCCTCACAAAAATTAACTCAAAAATATTAAGGACTTAAGCATAAGTCCTTAAACTGTAGAACTCCTAGAAGAAAATCTAGGGAAAAAGCTCCTTGACATCAGTGTTGGCAATGATTTTTTTGGATATGACACCAAAAGCACAACTAACAAAAGCTACAATGAGCAAGTGGAACTACATCAAACCAAAGACTGACACAGCCAAAGAAACAATCAACAAAATGAAAAGACAAACTATGGAATGTGGGAAAAAATTATTTGCAAACCATATATCTGTAATGGGTGAATATCTATAACATATAAGGAACTCATGCACCACCTTCCTCTAATTCCCCCACCTCCCCCTACTCCCCACCCTCACCTTTGGTAACCACAAATGTGATCTTTTATTCTTTTTTTTTTTTAATTTTTAGATTATACATGTGAGATAATGCTGTATTTGTCTTTCTCTGTCAGACTTATTTCATTTAGCCTAATACCCTCAAAATCCATTCATGTTGTTGCAAATAAAGAATTTCCCTTTTTATGGCTGAATAATATTCCATTGTATATATACATACATCTCGCATTTTCTTTATCCATTCTTCTATATGGACACAAAGGTCATTTCTATGGCTTGGCTACTGTAAATAATGCTGCAATAAACAGGAATACAAATATCTCTTTGACATAGTGCATTCATTTCCTTTGGATAAATACTCAGAAGTGGTGTTTCTGGGTCTTATGGTAGTTCTATTTTTCATTTTTTGAGGAATCTCCATACTATTTTCCATAGTAGCTATACCAGTTTATATTCCTACCAATAGTGCACCGGGTTCTCCTTTCTTTATATCCTCACCAACACTTGATACCTCTTTTCTTTCTTTCTTTCTTTCTTTTTTTTTTTTTAAGAAGGCTCCAGACCAGGGGCACCTGGGTGGCTCAGTCAGTTAAGCATCTGACTCTTGGTTTCAGCTCAGGTCACAATTTCAGGGTCTGGGATTGAGCCCCGCATCAGGCTCCATGCTCAGTGCAGAGTCTGCTTGTCCCTATGCCCCTCCCTACCCCATTCTCTCTTTCTCTCTCACTCTTTCAAATAAATAAATAAAATCTTAAAAAAAAAAGTAGGTTCCAGGCCCAGTGTGGGTCTTGGACCGACAAACTTGAGATCAAGAGTTGTATGCTCTGTCCACTGAACCAGCCAGATGCCACTCTGCTACTTTATTAAGATGTAAGTAATTTCTTTGATTTTGACTATAGAAAGTAAGTAAATTGGAATGCTTGTAGGACCACATATCTTTCTCTACTTCTTTTCTTAACTTTTGTAATCATACGGTTTTGATATTTTCAGTGGTTTATAAAATAGGCACTTTTCTAACCATTGCCACTTGTCATCTATAGTCAGTGATCACTGCTTCTCCTGCTGTCATAGTTTGTATATTCATCACTTGTTTTTTCTGTGGTTACCTTAAAGTAGTTTCTTCAAGGAGAATTCATGGGATTTATATTTTCTGAGTTATTTTGTGTTTGAAGGTATATTTTTGGGGTACCTGGGTGGCTCAGTCATTAAGTGTCTGCCTTCAGCTCAGGTCATGATCCCGGGGTCCTGGGATTGAGCCCCCCATTGGGCTCCCTGCTCAGTGGGGAGTCTGCTTCTCCCTCTCCGACTCCCCCTGCTTGTGTTCCCTCTCTCACTGTGTTTCTCTCTGTCAAATAAATAAATAAAATATATTTTTTAAAAAGGTATATTTTCTGTTGCTTTAATCTTGAAATATAAATTGTCTATTTGTAAAACACTTGTACCTAGTTTTCTTTCTGCAGGACTGCTCTATATCAAGTTAAATTTGACTATCTTTGTGGAAAAAAACAAAAACAAAAACCTGAGGGCAGTGTGATTTATTTTCCCCTTATGAGTAAGTTGAATTTTTATCTCTTGCCCAAAGAATGATTAAAATCCATTAAATTATTAAGGATACTGTAAGATGTTAGCTATTCTGTTTCATTTTTTTTAGAGACCTAGTATGCCCCTTTAGTTTAGAGATTCAAGTCTTGTTTTATTTCTGGAAAGTTGTCCTGATAATTTTTTTATTTTATTTTTACAGTTATATTTTAAAGTAATACAAAAAAATTTTTTAAAAGATTTTATTTATTCATTTAACAGAGAGAGAGAACACAGGCAGGCAGAGAGGCAGGCAGAGGCAGAGAGAGGAGCAGGGTCCCTGCGGAGCAAGGAGCCCGATGCGGGACTCGATCCCAAGACGCTGGGATCATGACCCGAGCCAAAGGCAGTTGCTTAACCAACTGAGCCACCCAGGTGTCCCAAAGTAATACAAATTTTGCATATCATGATGGTTTTAACATATGTCCGTGATTCTCTGACTCTCCTCCTTTCAAAAGGTAATGCTTACTTAATTCTATTTCCCTTGACTTTGGGCTAGATTTAGTCCCTCACTTTTAATGAACGGAATGTGGCAGAAGTGATAATGCGTGACTTCCAGCACTAAGGTCATAAAAGGAGTTGTTCCTTCTGACTTGATTTTTTGGGTCACTCACTCTGGGGGAGACAATCAACATGCTGTGAGGGCAAACAACCCACAGATAGGATCACATGGGGAGGAACTGAGACCTCCCAACAACAGTTAGCATTAATTTTCCATCCATGTAAGTGAATTACTTGGGCAGTGGGTATTCTAGGCCATTTCAAGCCTTCAGATGGCTGGAGTGTCAAATACCATCTTAACTGAATTCCTGAGAATTCAGATGCCCCTGAATTCAGCATGTAGAAACTAAGGAAAAGAAATGTTCATTGATGTTATAGCTACTATGATTTGAGAAAATTTGTTACACAGCAAGAGAAAAATGAAACATATGTGTTAGATCACTTCAGTCATACATACACCTGTATGTATAGATACATGTATGTATGTATATATTATATAAATATGCATGTTATATATATCACATGCATATTTATATATATAAATATATATAAACCATTCTTTTATTTCCATTCTAGTTTACAAACTTTTCTTCACTTTGTTCTATATATTGCCTGCCTTATTTTCAGTAATGTCCATTATCCTTTGTGCTGCTTCTAATTTCACATTATACTTTTTTTTTTTAAGATTTTATTTGTCAGAGAGAGAGAGAGAGAAAGAGAGCACAAGCAGCTGAGTAGCAGAGAGAGAGGGAGAAGCAGGCTCCCCGCTGGGCAAGGAGCCCAATGCGGGACTCGATCCCAGGACCCTGGGATCATGACCTGAGCCAAAGGCAGACGCTTAACTGACTGAGCCACCCAGGCATCCCTACATTTTACTTTTTTTGAGTTGTAATTGACATATAACACTGTAATAGCTTTATGTATACAATATAATGATGTGTTAAAATACATGTATATTAGAAAATGATTACCACAATAAGTTTAGTTGACATGCAGCACTAAATGTAGTTACAATTTTTTTTCTTGTGATAAGAACTTTTAAGATCTATTCTCTTAGGAACTTTCAATTTTACAATACAGTATTTTTTTTTAATTTTTATTTATTTAAGTAATCTCTATACCCAACATGGGGCTCGAACTCACAACCCCAAGATCAAGAGTTGCATGCTTTTTTGACTGAGCTAGCCAATACAATAGTATAGTGCCCCATACAATACAGTACTGTTAACTATACTCACCATGGTGTGCATTACATTCTCAGGACTTATATATTCATATTTGCTATTTTTCTTTAATTTCTCCCCTAAATTCTTCACTTCATTTTTCATTTTGTTTGTTATTGTTGTTAGTGGTGGTGTTGCCTCACCATATTTCTTTGGGTTGTATTTCATCTTTAAGTTTTTTTTTAAATAAAGATGATTGCAATAATATTTATTTATTATTTTTAAAAGATTTATTTATTTATTTTAGAGAGAGGGAGAGTCCGTGAGTGGGGGAAGGGGCAGAGGGAGAGGGAGAGAGAGAATCCCAAGCAGACTCCCCACCAAGCACGGAGCCTGATAAGGGGCTTGATCCCACAACCCTTAGATCATGGCCTGAGCCAAAATCAAGAGTCAGATGCTTAATAGACTGAACCATCCAGGCATCCCTGCACTAGCATTTAAAAAAAATTCTTGTAGGAGTACCTGGCTGGCTCAATAGGTAGAGCATGTGACTCTTGATCTCAGTGTCGTGAGTTCAAGCCCACTCTGGACATGGAGCCTACTTAAAAAAGAAAAAGAAATTCTTGAGTGTATGCTTGTTCACAATTTTTATCAGCTTCATAGTGACATTTTGTTGTTGTTGAGTGTTCTTTGCCTAATATTTGCTTTTTAAAAATCTTTGGTTCTTCCTTTTACATTGTATCTTTGTCTAAGTACAATTTGAACAGACTGTACACAGGAAATTTTTATAGAAGAAGAGGTAGGGTTCTTTTCATATTAGCAAGGTTTCTCCTTCTCACATTTTGTGAACTCCTGGTTTTTATTTCTCCTCACAATTTGCACCAAAGGGCAACTGGCAAGGCAGTCTCCCCTTGGTTCATTATTTTACCAACTCACGGCTTTTTGTTAATATGACCACCTGTTTCATTTCTCACTTACCCCCATTCCTACTTCTCAGAACCAAATACAGTCTAGAGAAATTATCCTTTGGCAGCTTTTGATTCCATTCCAGTTTCGGAAAAAGAGTGTGAATGGATTTTCCACCTCTGAGTATACCACATTCAAAGGAGAAGTGTGCTCTGCATATTTTTCTTTTGGGACCTGCATTCATGGACTTACTCTGTCTGCATCTTCCTGCATACTGTTTGACCTTCACTACTTTTTGTCAGTTATCCCTTCTGTTTTGTATTTTGAAGTTTCAAAAATGTCTTCATTTTTTTTTTTCTGAACATGTGATTTGTATTGCTATTTCTCTTTTATATCTTGGCTTTTGGGTGATTTTTGAAATAAGTGGGGAACACTCAGATTTTATCTGCTGTGTTAAATCTAGAAGTCTCTCAGTTGGGGTTATAGTGGAGCTGTCATAGACATATATTGTTCTTTTATTGACTATAATTCGGATGTTCTAAGAATTCCTATAAAACATAATTAAATAAACAAGTTGTTATGTTGACACTAGCTAGGCTACATATTTTGTGGGGTCTAATGTAAAATAAGTGTAGAAAAAAAAAGTGTAGGACTCCTCCTCAAACAGCAAGAAAAAGCGTTTCTTTTGTTGTCTCTTTCAACCTATCGTAGTGCTTTTTATTGGCATTTAATAGTGTGCTGCCTTGGGCATTATGATTCTAAAGAGGTAGGATAGACTCTCATAGGTGCTTTATGACTAGATGCACAGGCTGTTACCAAAAAACCCAAGTTCGGCAGCTAATTGCTTGGGCAGGGGAATGGGCAGGCCGGTGGGTGGAGAAAAGCAGAAGGACCGGGAGAGAGAGAGAATCTTAAGCAGGCTCCACACCCAGCACAGAGCTGGATGCGGGGCTCAATCTCACGACAGTGAGATCACGACCTGAGCCAAAATCAAGAGTCAGATGCTTATCCGACTGAGACACCCAGATGCCCCATCAAGAGATGAGTTTTGATTCGGAGGGAATATGAGCTTTATTCAGGAGGCTGGCCAGCTGGGGAGAAGGCAGACTCTTTCCCAAAAACCAACTCTGAGGTTTCTGCCTGGCCCAAACATTTTTAAAGGAACTTTAGGGCAGCGGGGCTCCTGGGTGGCTCAGTCGGTTCAGTGTCCTGATTTTTGGTTTCGACTCAGGTCACGATCTCGTGGGTCATGGAATCCAGGCCCTGCTTGGGGCTCCATGCTCAGCGCGGAGTCTGCTTGAAATGCTCTCTCTCCCTCTGCTGCACCCCCCTCCGCCCCCGCTTGTACGTGTGCTTAGGCACTCTCTCTATGTCAAATAAATAAATAGGAACTTGAGGGCAGTTAATCAGTAAAAGGGGAGCATAGTGGTCTGTAACACTTCCGATTGCATGCAGACGCCATGGCGCCAGTTACAGACGTTATCACAGTGCTCAGGTGTGGGGTGGGGGATGTGTAAGAGGGTTTGGTTCTGCCCGTTTCTAGGAAACAATGTATGATCACAATCATGTAGGTTCACAAATAATTAGTTACAGGGGCTAAAGGTGCTTGCTAAAACATTTGACTACTGAGTTGGCCTGAGGGGCCGAGGAGAGGCTTCAAGGGCATGTGCATGTAAACCTGTCTCCTGCCCAGGCTCTTGCTGAGGGCAAAGACTGGTAGTAGTTGCTGTGCGTCCTGGGAGCCAACGATGGAGAACCTCTCTTTTAGTGGGGGGTGGTGATAGAACCAGACAAGAGCTGAGGCTTTAGCCTGAGGAAGAGCATCCACTGTCCCATCAGACTGTCTTTATAAAACACAAATTCAAAAATAAAATGAAAAGTTCAGAATGTTGACTGCAGGGCATTAAGCCCCATCTGTGAGGCGCTTTCTGAGTATGGAGCCAGGTGTGACTACACTAGTTGCACACGCCTGAAGTCTGTCTTGTGTTCACAAAAGAAACTTTCAGTACAGGCACAATAAATAATTTGTTGGATCTCATGGACATTAGCTACAAATTATTAGCTATTGCTAACACACCCAAATTTCTCTAGATCATCCTTTTTTTTTTAAGATTTTATCTATTAATTTGACAGAGAAAGACAGCACAAGTGAGGGGAGTGGGAGAGGGAGAAGCAGACTGTCCACCCAGCAGGGAGCCCGATGCAGGGCTTGATCCCAGGACCCTGGGACCATGACCCAAGCCAAAGGCAGATGCTTAACTGACTGAGCCACTCAGGTGCCCCTAGATACATACTTTTTTTTTTTTTTTTTTTAAGAATTTGTTTATTTGACAGAGAGAGAGAGATCACAAGTAGGCAGAGAGGCAGGCAAAGAGAGAGGGGGAATCAGGCTCCCCGCTGAGCAGAGAGCCCGAATGCGGGGCTCGATCCCAGGACCCTGAGAGCATGACCTGAGCCAAAGGTGGAGGCTTTAACCCACTGAGCCACCCAGGCGCCCCTAGATACATACTTTTAAAGAATCTTTTCTTTCTGGTCCTGCTTACCCAACTCATTCTCCTACATCTTTTTTCAGTCATCTTTGCTTTATTCAAAACCATGCATATATTAATCATATTCAAGCCCTAGAGTCAGGAAATCCATAGGTACTAAAGTAACCTCTTCCTAAACCCCAGACTTTTATGAAAGTTAACTCAAAATGGATTATAGATTCAAGTGTGAAACATAAATCTATGAAAATTTTAGAAGACCGCATAGGAGAAAATCTTCATGACCTATCGTGAGGAGAATGGCTCGTCGATACAACAAAGGAATGGTCCATCAAAGAAAAAATATGATATAGTAGGCCTCAAAAAAACTTGTACCTGATGAAAAGACCCCATTAAAAGGATGAAAAGATAAGGTACAAACTGGGAGAAAATATTTGCAAGTCACATATCTGACAAAAGGACTTTATCCACAACATATATCTTAAAAATCTCTCAACAAAAAGAAAATGAACAATTAGAAAATGAGCAAGACATGAAGAGACATTTTGCTGAAGGGAATATATAGATGAATAGATGAAAAATAGGCACATTAAAAGATGTTCAATATCATCAACTATTAGGGAAATGCAAATTAAAACCACAATGTGGTATCACTACACACCCATTAAAATGGCTAAAATAAAAAATAGTGACAAACAAAATGTTGGCAAGGATGCAGAGAAAATGGATCTCTCAAACATTGCTGGTGGGTGTATAAAATGGCACAGCCACTCTGAAAAGAAAAAACAGTTTCTTTGGAAAACAAAAACAAAAACAACTAAGCCTGCAACAAAAATATGACCTAGTAATTGTACTTCTGGGCATTTATCACAGAGAAATGAAAATCTATGTCCACATAAAATCCTGTATACTACTACTGTTCATAGCGTCCCTGATTGTTATAGCCAAAAATTGGAAACAACACAAATGTCCTTTAACTGATGAATGAATAAACAAATGGCACATTTATACAATAAAATTCTGTTCAGCAGTGAAAAAGAACAAGTTCCTGGTGCAGGCAGCACCTTGAATGGTTCTCAAAGGCATTATACTGAGTGAAAAAAAGCCAATCTCAAAGGTTACAATGCTGTATGATCTAATTTATATAGCATTTCAAAAATGACAAAGTTATAGAGATGGAGAAGAAACTAATGGGAGCAAGGTGGTTGGGCTGGGGGGAGGGCGTAACCATTAAAGGATGAATCAGTCAGGGCTTTCCAGAGAAACACAACCAGAAGGATATGTGCATATGTGTGTGTCTGTATGTATACATCTATATGTATGTATGTGTATATGTATACTTATATACATACATAATGCAATGCTTATTTTAAGGAATTGACCTGTGATGATGGAGGCTTAGAAGTTTCACAATCTTCCATCTGCAAACCGGTGACCCAGTCCAAGGGCAGAAGACTGATGTCCCATCAGAAGCAGGCAGACAGGAAGGAAAGGAATTCCATCTTCCTTGGCTTTTTGTTGTATTCAGGCTCTCAGTGGACTGGCTAATGCCTCCCCAGAGTGGGGAGGGTGGTGCTCTCTGTGGATTCAGATGTTAATGCCTTCTGGAAATATGCTCACAGAGCCAGAAATAATGCCTAACCAGACATCTATGCATCCCATGATCCAGTCAAGTTGACATGTAACATTAACCATCACTGGGGGGTAACATGAGGAAGCTTCTTTCTGCTGATGGGACAATTCTGAATCTTGATTTTGACGATGATTACTTGAATCCTATACATGTAATGATAATATTTCATCAAACTACAAACACACACACACACACACACGCACGCACACAAAGTGCAGGTGAACACTGGTAAAATCTGAATAACGTACGTACCTGAGTTAATAGTAGTGTGCCTACATTAATTTCCTGGATTTGACAACGCATTATGTTTATGTAAGATATCTATGGGGGAGGTTGGATGAAGGGCACATAGGAACTCTGTACCATTTTCAAAATTTCTTGTGAGTCTTAAACTATTTTGAAATTAAAAAATAAAATAATAAAAAAATAAAATAAAAGAGGAAGGGGAGGCGTAGGTAGCATAGTCAGTTAAGTGTCTGCCTTTGGCTCAGGTTATCATCCCAGAGTCTTGGGATCCAGTCCCACATCAAATTGGCTCCCTGCTCAGTGGGGAGTCTGCTTCTCCCTTTCCCTCTGCTCCTCCCTCTGCTTCCCCCCCACCCTCATGCTCTCTTGCTTTGCTCATTCTCACAAACAAACAAATAAATAAATAAATAAAATCTTAAAAAAAAAAAGGCAGCTACAGAATCTACTATGGCATAGTTAAGACACAGGTCTTACCAAAGCCCAGATTTTTCTTAAGGTAAATTCAGTAATCAAATCAAACATGGACAGTATACACTCTGAGCTTTGAGAAACCCAATTCTATTTCCATAACTTACAAAAGTATATTTGTATTCAAGTTTGTTTCCCCTCTATTCAGGTCATTTCTCTAACTTTCTGGACTCTCACCAAGGTAAAGATCATGCCATGTGTTTTCCATTCATATGTTTGTGATAAAACATAGCAGTCTGATATCTGTGATCACAGTTTAGCACTACCCATTAAATGTTATTGTAGGTGGCAGTATTTAGGAGGAAGTTATCAAAAACTTAAGCAATAGCTATATTTATTCCTCTCTCCACAATGGAAAACAGCTTTCCATTTACTATCTAGAATATTAGTGGATAGGGTATAGATAATAAATTCCTTTAAGCAAATATTAGCAAGGGATTTCACACCAAACTCTTCGGTATGTTCAGCTTATATTCATATTTTAGGAGTTAGCACTACAGTGAATAGTAATGGGGATTATCATTTATTGCTTGCTTATTTTGCGCTAAGCCCTGGGCTCAGTGCTGCAGATACTAAAAAGAGTAAGGAACAGTTTTTACCCAAAAAGCTCCTATTCTAATGCAGAACACAAAAAGACATCTAATCACAGCTAATGTGAAATTATGTTGTTCCTAGAACTCCCTTAGCAGTTATTTTCTTGTATTTCTTTGTCCTCGTTTGTAAAATGGGGGCACAAATAATACCTATTTCACAGGTTTATTATGAGGATTTAAAAAAACGTACAGGTTCTGGGGGCGCCTGTGTGGCTCAGTGGGTTAAAGCTTCTGCCTTTGGCTCAGGTCATGATCTCCAGGTCCTGGGATCGAGCTCCTAATCGGCTCTCTGCTCAGCAGAGAGCCTGCTTCCCTCCTCCTCTGCCTACTTGTTATCTCTCTCTCTCTGTCAAATAAATAAATAAAATCTTAAAAAAAAACACCTCGGGGTAAATATAAGTTCTTTTTAGTATTGTCCACCTACATGTTTTATCATTGGGCAAATCTGGAAAACAAATCCCTGGTGTAAATTCCATGATTTTTTTTTAAAGGTTTTATCACAAGTAGGCAGAGAGGCAGGTGGGGGGTGGGGGTGGGGGTGGGGAAGGAGGCTCCCCGCTGAGCAGAGCGCCCCAATGCGGGGCTCAACCCCAGGACCCTGAGATCATGACCTGAGCCGAAGGCAGAGGCTTTAACCCACTGAGCCACCCAGGTGCCCCTAAATTTCATGATTCTAAGCACAACTTCTCTAAATGTTCAGAGGCAGAGACCTT
>CM052801.1:93992854-94160389 GCA_028533885.1 Nasua narica | reverse complement strand
CATTTGGCTGTTCCTGAGTCACATCCTTTTATAATCAACCACTGATCGGGTAAGGAAAATATTTTCTCTAAGTTCTGTGAGCTGCTCTAGCAAATCAGCTGAACCTGAGGAGGGGGTGATGGGAACCTCTGGTTTATAGCTGCTTAGTCCCAAGCACATGGGCTTGCCAGTGGTGTCTGAAGTGGGGGTGAGGGTGGGATGATCTCGTAGGATTGAGGTCTTAACCCGTGAGGGTCTGACGCTCTCTCCTGGTGGATAGTGTCTGAGAATTGTTTGGTGTTGTGTTTGGGGAACTTCTCCCATCATGTTGGAATTGGTTCCAGGCATCCTAAAAGAGTTGGTATCAGTAGAAAGACCATAATGGCGTTTACCTCATAAAGCCATTGAGGAGCTCACATGATACTGTTCAGGACGAAGACTTTCTTCCGTCCTTCAAGGTCCTTCTAGCTGGACTTAGAGTCAAATTGACATGAGACAGATTAATAGGAGAAAATCAAATTTAATAGGCGTGCGTACAGGGAATCCATGGAGATACCAAAGGCAATGAGGCCACAAGCTAGTAAGAACTAACTATAGGAACTAAGGGGAGGGGTAGAGGCCTGAGGACGCAAAGAGGAGAAAGCTCTTTAGCTAGGAGATGTTGGGAGAAACAAAGTTGCCCTATTATGCAGATCAATTCCTTAGGTAAAAGGGAGTCTCTCTTAATAGCTCTCTTCCTGTTACCGGGTCTCCGTTCCATTGTAAATTTAGGCAGTTGTGGGGGAGGCTGAGAACTTTGCCTGCATCTGCCGGGTTTTAATTACTTTTAACTCAAAATAATCTTTACGCCCAAGTGGGCTATCTTGGGGCAACCTGCCTTGGCCCCTACAACACAGTGTTCCTAAAGTGCTTGCCCATTTCTGACATATAGTAGCTCTCAATTCCATGTCTTCCTTACCAGCCCTCAAAGCAGAGGAATTTAGAATTGGTCGCAGTTCAGTCTCTGTAGCCAGAAATCCTCTACTTAATCAAAGGTAAGACATTATTCCTATGCTGTTTTTTTTTTTTTAATGATTTTACTTATTTATTTGTCAGAGAGAGCACAAGCAGGGGGAGCAGTAGAGGGAGAGGGAGACGCAGACTCCCCAGCAATGTGGGGCTCTATCACAGGACCCTGGGGACCACGATCTGAGCAGAATTCTGGCAGACGCTTAACCCACTGAGCCACCCGGGCGTCCTTGGTTTTTTTCTTTTTTTTTTAACCTCCTTTGTACTAAAGTCACATTCATTGGTCAGATTTATGAAATGCCATAGCACCTAACAGTACCTATTGCTCAGTAGAGTTGCTTTGTAAATATCTAACTGCTAATGGATTACCAAGGATGAGTACATTTATAAAATAATTTGAAGGTTAACGTGGAGTGTATTAGAACTGAGAAATTTGTGAAGGAATCTTGCTTAAATGCTATGTCACCAGTAAATTAAGTAAGACCAGTTTCCCAGATCATTCCTCCCACATTTCCACTGATAAGGATTTAGCCTGCTTTCTATTTATTGGCAATGCCTCCAAGACTGCCTTTCCTGTCCGTGTTAAGCATGTTACCTGCATGAAACTGTTCCCTGGTTGGGGGATCAAGGATGAAAGAGAATAGTTTATCCTGGTTGAATGCAGCTCTAGGAAGTAATGAGGGGAAGATGAGATACATAGATACAGAGAAAGGGAGTTGCGGGTAACTCAGCAGACGGACTAATATTAGGGCACAATCACACAAGTTGCCTTTATGGAGATCTAGCAGCTAAACCCAATGGGATTATGTCCTCAAGGATCAATATCTACCCCACATTATACAGTTATGTGCAGTTGACTAAGACGGTTAAGTTGGAGCTCTGGAACTGCCATCTCATTTTGCTACTCTGAACCCTGACTGACTCATTTTACAAAGTTGCTGAGAAACTTTGGGTAAAGCACTTTAGACATTAACTTGGAGAGCACATAATTTCAAAGTGCAGTCTTATTGACATAGCTCACCCAACTTTGTGAAAGGGTGGCGTAGAATCACCTGAGAATTGAAGCTCTCTTCAGATTTCAGTCATAACTAGCTTTGAAGCCACTGCCTCCACTCACTGGGATGGTAGGCCTGAGAGGGGACAGTGGTCACTGCACAGATTTTCTACGAAGAGGAGAATCTACATGTAAAATCATACCCGTGTTGTGGTAGAGATGGGCAACAATGCAGGTCTCTAACCCCATTCCCAATCTCAGGTCCCCCAAAACTCACAAATCCTGAAAGGGAATCTTCTAGAGTTCAAAGTGCCTGTCAAAGGACAGGGTCTGACCCAATTTAATTATCTTCTTTCTTAGCATTTGGTATTGCGTACACAATTGAAAACAAAAGAGGTGGTGTAAAACGGAATATGTTAAAGGACAGTCCTACTCATTAAGGCAAAATCTAAGAAATAACTGAGCATCCTGACCTGAGAGGCTACAAACACAATGTTGTGTATATCCCATGGGCACCTGAACTTCCTAGCCCAGGCTGTCTCCCAAAATGTATTGTTTTCAAGGAAGTGTTGTATCAAGGCATTTGGGTTTTGAACAATTAAAGGGGGTTTTATCCGCATAAATAATTTTTTCCAAGAGTTGAAAGTAAAAGCAAGGAGCTCAGGAATAGCCTTCACAAATACAACTGTGTTTATAGGGATTTAGAACAGTCTTGAAGTTGTCTTTGTCTCATAGGGAGAGTGGGATGAGGGAGGTGTAGGGGCAACTCATGATTCTGATAATTCCTAAAACTGCTCTCCAAAAAGGTAGCTACTAGAAACATATGGCTGTTCAAATAAAAATTTTCCTTCCTCTCATTAGCCCCATATCCAGTTCTCAATAGCCACATCAGGATAGTGGCTACTGTATTGGACAGAACAGATAGAACTTCTCCACCAACTCAGAAAGTCATATTGGACAAATCGAAACCGCTATGCCAGTCTACACCAAGGTTCACAATATCCGATGTTTAGAGCGTCCTAAATTAAATTTTCTTTCGTGTATTTTTTACTGTCAAATTTGTAACTAGCTTTCAGGACTTAGCTCTAAAACTGCCTCCTTTCAGGAACATTCGCTGACCTTCCTGGTCAGAATTGAGAATATGTATACAATGACATTTTAGAATTTGTTCACTTCTGCTCTGTACTATAATTTATAATTGCTTATGCAGTTGTCCATCACCTCTACTATAAGAAAAAAATAAGATCCTTATTTTTTTCTGCTTTATTGAGGTATAATTGACAAATAAGTATTTTATATGCAAGATCCTTATTTTTTTCAGCTTTATTGAGGTATAATTGACAAATAAGTATTATATATATTTAAGGTATACAAAATGATGATTTAATATACCTATACATCATAAAATGCCTTTCACAGTCCAGCTAATACATCCATCACTTCACATACATTTTTTTTTTTACCCTGTGGCGAGAATATTTAATTAAGATCTACTATTTTACGGATGTCTG
Source organism: Nasua narica (assembly GCA_028533885.1). Classification (NCBI taxonomy): domain Eukaryota; kingdom Metazoa; phylum Chordata; class Mammalia; order Carnivora; family Procyonidae; genus Nasua; species Nasua narica. The sequence continues at coordinate 94,156,897 of CM052801.1, read as the reverse complement.
GGTGGCTCAGTCATTAAGCATCTGCCTTCAGCTCAGGTCATGATCCCAGGGTCCTGGGATCGAGCGCTACAACCGGCTCCTTGCTCAGGGGGAAGCCTGCTTCTCCCTCTCCCGCTCCCCATGCTTGTGTTCCCTCTCTTGCTTTCTCCCTCTCTCTGTCAAATAAATAAATAAAACCTTAAAAAAAGAGAGAGAGATCTATTTTAGGGACAGTCCAAGGTAGCAGCATAGGAAGATCTTGAATTCACATCCTCCAGTGGACATCCCAAGTCTACAGCTACATACAGAACAGTTCCGTCTACAAAAGACCTGAAAGCTGGCAGAACAGCTTCTTCACAACAAACAATAAAAGGGCCACATGGAGACAGGTAGGAAAGGCAGAGACACAGCCTCTCCAAAAAACTCACCCTCAGCATGGTGACCCACAATCAGGAGGGATCCCACAAATCCAAAGCTTCTCTCTGAGGAGTGGGGGGTTTGTGCCCCACATCACGCCCCCCAACCCTTGGGACCTACACCAGAGAGACAAGCCCCCAAAACATCTGTCTTTGAAAACCAGGAAGACTTAATTAAGTCCAGGAGATCCAAAGGACCTTAGGGAACTGAGATACTGGTCTTAAAGGGCACTTGCCCTGGAACCTAGCACAAAAGCAGTTTGTATGGAAAGGAGAATTATTTACTAATCTAGGTGTCTGCCAGAGGGTCAGGGACCTGCTGGGACTCTCCAGTGATGGAGGCACTGGCCGACGCCATTTTTTGCGCTCTACCTCCATCTTTCTGCAGAAAGAGTTTATATACTCTTGTCCATCAGCGAATGAATGGATGAAGATGAGGGGTGTGTGTGTGTGTATGTGTATGGGCACATACACATACACAGTGTAAGACTAGTCAGCCATAAAAAGGAGTAAGATCTTGCCATTTGTAACAATGCAGATGGACCTTGAGGGCATTATGGTAAGTGAAATTAAGTTAGAGAAAGACAAATACTGTATGATATCACTTATATGTGGCGTCTAAAAAAACAAATGAATAAGCAAAAGTCATAGATAACAGAGAACAGAATGGTAGTTGCCAGAAGGGAGGGAGACCGAGGGTGAGTGAAATGCATGAAAGAGGTCAAGAAGTACAAACTTCTAGTTATAAAATAAATTAGTTACGAGGATGTAATGTACAGCATGTCATTATAGTCAATAATATTATAGTGCATATTTGAAAATTGCCAAGGGAATAAATCTTAAAAGTTTTTATCACACAAAATTTCCATTTTGTAACTGTGTGATGATGGATGCTAGCTAGACTTACTGTGGTCATCATTTTGCAGTGTATACAAATATCAAATCATTATGTTGTACACACGAAACTAATTTAATGATATATGTCAATTAGACCTCAATGAAAAAAGAAATACTGAGGAAAATAAAAGATTTATTTTAGCAAATGGCAATTATATAATACAATATTATTTTTTTTAAAGATTTTATTTATTCATTTAACAGAGAGAGAACACAAGCAGGCAGAGAGGCAGGCAGAGGCAGAGAGAGGAGCAGGCTCCCCGCGTAGCAAGGAGCCCGATGCGGGACTCGATCCCAAGACGCTGGGATCATGACCTGAGCCAAAGGCAGTTGCTCAACCAACTGAGCCACCCAGGCGTCCCTACAATATTATTTTTTAAAGATGATTTTTTTAAAGGTTTTATTTATTTGAGAGAGTGAGAGAGCACAGGCAGAGGGCTCTCTGAAAATTTGTATTCTTTGGCTAACATGTCCACATATACCCCACCACCTAGCTCCTGGAAATCAGCATTCTACTTTGCTTCTGTATTTGACTACTGTAGATTCCATAAATAAGTGAGATCATGTGATATTTGTTCTTCTGTATCTGGTTTATTTTACATAGCATAATAATCTCCCTATTTATGTTATCATAAACGGCAAGATTTCCTCCTTTCCTTTTTGTTTTAAAAGATTTTATTTATTTGAGAGAGAGGAAGAGAAAGGGAGCACAAGCAGGTGGAGGGGCAGAGGAAGAACCCGACTCTTGGCGGAGCAGAAAGTCCGATGTGGGGCTCGATTCTGGGACTCCAGGATCATGACTTGAGCCAAAGGCAGACGCTTAAGCAACTGAGTCACCTAGGTGCCCCCCCTTTTTAAAGATTTTATTTATTTATTTGAGAGAGAGAAAGAGACAGAAGGATTTCCTTCTTTTCTATGGCCAAATAATATTGTGTTCTCTTGGGGCACCTGGGTAGCCCAGTCGTTAAGCGTCTGCCTTTGGCTCAGGTCATGATCCCATGGTCCTGGGATCGAGCCCATGTCAGGTTCCCTGCTTGGCGGGAAGCCTGCTTCTCCCTCTGCCACTCTTCCTGCTTGTGTTCCTGCTCTCGCTGTCTCTCTCTGTCAAATAAATAAATAAAATCTTAAAAAAAAATTAATGTGTTCTCTTGCATCTCATTGAGCTTCTTTGAGATAATTATCTTGAATTATTTGTCAGGCAATTCATAGATCTCCACTTTATGTGATTGGTTGCTGAGAATTTGTTTCCTTTGGTGGTATCATGTTTCCCTGCTTCTTTGTGATCCTCATAGCCTTGTACTGGGATCTGAGCATTTGATGGGTAAACACTTCTTGCAGTCTTTACCGACTGGTTTCAGCAAGTAGAGACTGTCAGGTCAGGTTCCTGGACTGACGGAATTGTCTCCAGCACCATAGTTGAGCAGGGTTTGGCTGGGTAATGTGGTTGCTGCTGGGTCCACAGTGGGGTCTGTATTTGTCAAGCCTGTTATCAGGGGCTTGGGCGAGCATGTGAATGGGACTGCCTCCAGGACCTTGGTCAGGAGGGCTGGCAATGGAACAGAGGTCCACATCAGGGTATGAGGACTGTAGGCCTCTTACCAGGTGTGCAGATGTGGGCGTGTCTGACTCCTGCCAGGTCTCTGGGGGGGGCTGTGTCTGGGTAACTGGACAGGCCTCTGCGTGGATAGGACTGCTTCTAGACTATATCTGAGAAGGACCGGGCTGAGTTACAGGGCCACTTCAGGCTCCTCAGCGGGACCGAAGTTGGTGGGCCTGTCTCCAGGGACAAAGATGTCTTCTGCTGAGTCCTGTGTGGGAAAGCCTTTTCCTATATCATAGCTGGGAGAGGCTGGAGCTAAGTTATAGGGACATTTCCGCTGGTTATAGTTGGACCAGTATAGCAGACCTGCCTCCAGGGGCACAGATGGGTCTTTCTCCTGGTGGGGCCCTGGGCTGACAAGACTTCTCAAACTATGGCTGGGACAGGGTTAGAACTGAAATGCGGGGCTGCTTCACTATCCGCAGTAAAATGAAGTTGGCAGGCCTGGTACTCCCCTTCAGGTTCCCTAGTGGATATACTCACGGCAGGACTAAGGTCAGATACAGCTGGAGCCAAACCCAAAGGCAGATAGGTCTGTTACTGGGTCTGTAGCTTGGAACCACAGTGGGTCAACCTGCTATCTGGGTGCGGGCTTGCCTTCTCAAAATGGCCCTGCTCAGTCTGGGGCTCCACTGGAGTTTTGTATCCTATCCAGTGCCTAAAGCTCCCACTTTTGTCTGTGGATGGCTGCCAAGTCATTGTTGCTGTGGTGGGGGTATAGGTAGGGGACCTCCTTTTCTACCATCTTGCTGATATCCCTCCAAGAACTTTACTCTTTAAGAGCATTTTGTGTAGGGGCGCCTAGGTGGCTCAGTTGGTTGGGCAACTGCCTTCGGCTCAGGTCATGATCCTTGAGTTCTGGGATCGAGTCCCACATCGGGCTCCCGGCTCCGTGGGGAGTCTGCTTCTTCCTCTAACCTTCTCTCCTCTCATGCTCTCTCTCACTTTCTCTGTCTCTCTAATAAATAAATAAAATCTTAAAAAAAAAAGAGCATCTTGTGTATACATACAAAGGTTACAATATATAAATCAATGGTTCTCTAATTTTAGCATAAGAATCAGAAGGCCTGTTAAAACACAGATTTTTGCTTTTGATCCCCAACTGTAGATTTTTTTTTAAGAAGTTTTTATTTAGTTTAGAGAGCAAGCGTGTGTGTGCATAAGTGAGCGGAGGAGAGGGAAGAAGAATTTTCAAGCAGACTCCACATTGACCATGGAGCCTGAAGTGGGTCTCACTCCCATGACCCATGGGATGATGACTTGAGCTGAAACAGAGAGTCGAGCCTCAACTGACTGAGCCACCCAGGTGCCATCATCCCCCCCAACCGCAGATTTTTTGATGTAAAAAAAATATATTTGTGGGAATAAGTCCCAAGAATGCGTTTCTAACAAGTTCAGGGGTGCTGCTGATGCTACTGATCCAGGGACCACACGTTGAGAACCATCAGCTTAGATCACTCTTCTAATCAATCCCCAGGAACTGCAACCCAGAAGTGTTCTCTGAATATTAGCCCTGAGCTGTAGCTTTAAAATTGCTAGCTCTTTCACTCGTTCAAGGTGATGAACAAAAGACTTCAGGATATATCTATCTATATCTATATCTATATCTATATCTATATCTATATCTATATCTATCTATCCATCTATCTATCTATATTTTAACTAATTGATGAGAAAAAGCACTGCTGAGTCTTGGGGACAGAAAAGCTGGCTAGAGGAAATGACTCCTTACAAACCTAAATCTAGTCCAAATTGGAGAGTCCTATGTAGATTGGATAGGATTTCCTTGCTTCCAACATTTCACTTAAACCACTTACTTTTTTTTTTTTAAAGATTTTATTTATTTGACAGAGAGAGAGAGATCACAAGTAGACAGAGAGGGAGTCGGAGAGGGGGAAGCAGGCTCCCTGCTGAGCAGAGAGCCCAATGCGGGGCTCCATCCAGGATCCTGAGATGACCTGAGCCAAAGGCAGAGGCTTAACCCACTGAGCCACCCAGGCGCCCCTAAACCACTTACTTAATGCAAATCCTAAATTGGCCAATCTTCGACTTGCTTTGAGGTAACCCTTTCTCACAAAGAGTAAATTGTTGGTGTTTGTCTCCAGGATATAACACAACAGATCAAAACTTACACAAAAACCAGAGGAGAGTCATACGAATATTCCCATAAGAATTAGAGTAAAACTAAAAGCCAAGTACTTCATTGAGTTGCATGCCACTCTTGAGTTTCAACCTTTGAAAGCTCTCCCAAAAACAATAATAACTGAGAAAACATTGCATTCAACACGACAGCATTATATATAACTGATTATTCTATCATCCAAAGAGTTAGCGCTCTCCATTATTTTGTTATAGATTTGACTGATTATTTTTACTTAATTGGCTAAATTCATCAATGGCTTGGTATTTACACACAATTACATATGAAAATAATTGAGAAAGGGGAAGTACTACTTGCTGAGCAACTTTAATCAAGCACAATCCTCTAGACAATTCATATCTATCAACTCATGACTCTCATGAATTTGCATGGTTGGGATTATTATCCTTCCATCACATGAGAAAACAGAAACTGATGTATTACACCATTAGATAATATTTATACAGTTAGTAAGTGCTATAGCATTAAGTAAAGTGAGGTTTCTTCAATGCCAAATCCCTTGATCTTTCCTCTATATTGACATCTCTACAATGTATTCAATAGAATGGGTATTATGATAGGGAAAACGTTTGTTGGTTTTATTATTATTTTTTAAATTTTTATTTATTTATGGTTTTTTAAATTTTAAAAAAGATCTTTATTTATTTATTATTTGACACAGAGAGAGATAGCAAGAGAGGGAACACAAGCAAAGGGAGTAGGAGAGAGGAGTCAGCTTCCCACCGAGCAGGGAGCCTGATTCGGGGCTCAATCCCAGGACCCTGGAATCATAACCTGAGCTGAAGGGAGATGGTTCACCAACTGAGCCATCCAGGCGTCCCAGTGTTGGATATTATGATCCCCTCTCCCTTTTTTTTTTTTTTTGGGATTCCTCATGCTCATGTATTTTAAGCATCCTGAATAGGACTTTCAGTAAAGAAACCATATAGCCAGGAGTTTCCCAAACTTAATGATAATGGAACCCTTTATTCCAAAGAAAAAATTTGAAGAAATGCTATTTTGTGCTAGCGTATAAGTATAGAACAAATATTTCTTTTTAACTCCAGTTTCCCCAGTGAGAGTCGGAGGTAAGAGGGAGAAAGTTCCCTATTTTTCATGCCCAAATTCCTTCCACAATGAATACTGATCTTCACTTGGATTTGGGAGCAGAGAACTGGACTCTACCAGCTGGCAGGATTACTGTGTTAAAAGTTGATGGCTACGTTTTACCTCTTCTCTTCTGAAGCTACCTTCCTTATGTCTGAAGTGATAGAGTGGACTAGAGCCTTCTTTCCTACTACACCACTCTGGCTATCTTGTTCTCTCTTCTCTCTTTGCTGTGCTAGGCTTTGGTAAGACCGCCGAATTTGAGTTTGGACTTAAATCACATCCCTGCATTCCCTGCATTGGGGTTTGGATAAAAGCCAGGCACGTGTTATACTCGTAGCTTACTTTCCTTTGCCATTTTTCCTTTGCCATTGAATCTGGTACTTGTGTTTTTGTCAGGGAGTCTCTGGGACAAAGGTGGTTATGGTGGGGTATTGAATTTTAATACTCTTAGGTCCTTAATCTAATATTGCCAAAAGTTGTTATCTTTTTTTTTTTTTTTTTTAGGATTTTATTTCTTTGAGAGAGAGGGCACAAATGCGGGAAGGAGCAGAGGGAGAGGGAGAAGCAGGCTCCCTGCTGAGTTTAGAGCCTGACAAGGGGCTCTATCTCAGGATCCCAAGATCATGACCTGAGCCAAAGTCAGAAGCTTAAGCAGCTGAGCCACCCAAGCACCCCAAAAGCTGTTATCTTTTACATGGCTTTATTTTGCATTTTAAACAATGTCTGGGGGAACTTAAAAAGTCCTTCCAGATATTTCTACAATTTGCAGTGTATAGGGGAATAAAAAGAAAAACATTCAACTTTTTTTTTTTTTAAGATATTATTTATTTATTTGACAAGAGAGAGAGAGACACACAGCGAGAGAGGGAACAGAAGCAGGGGACTGCGAGAGGAAGAAGCAGGCTTCCTGCTGAGCAGGGAACTCCATGCGAGGCTTGATCCCAGGACTCCGGGATCCTGACCTGAGCCGAAGGCAGACGCTTAATGAGTGAGCCACCCAGGCACCCTTCAAAATTCAACTTCTTAATTTCAACTTCTTAAAGTTGAAATTCAACTTCTTAAATTACTAATATGCTTTTGTTCACTCATTTTATATTATTTTTTATTTATATTATTACTTATATATGTATATATATATGTGTGTATATATATATATATATATATATATACACGTATATATATATGTAAGGAGAGAGACATGACACCCACATTGTATGAAGTACTATTTTGGGTATAGAATATAAAATAGCAGTACCCTTGTCCTAGGAGTTTATGTCTACAATGCCAGATAATCATATGCCCTAGTAAAACAACAAACCTTTAGTCATGCCGGCCTGATTCAGGCATTTCTCCATTATATGACCTTGGGAATACTACCTAACATTTCAGAGCCTTGGTATCCTCTTCAGCAGTGGTAAGGTTTAACACTTCGCAGGGTCTCTGTGAGAATTAAATGGGGTGATATCTTTTGTGTTTTGCAGACAGAAATATGTGTTACCCCATGGGCATGAAGCAAAAAGCCAGAGGATAACCACTGGGGGCAAATGTCTCCCTGTGAAGTCAAGTTTACTTGAAAATTGGAGGAAATAATTTTTCGAATAAAACAGACATGAAATATATTAAGGAGTAGAAAGAAACACCCACGTGAATTTTTAGGGGCCCATGTGAAGCTTCAGTCACCTTCTGTTGTTGTTCTTGTAGTGGGCTGCTGCAGGAGAGGCTGCCAGGAGCCCTGGAGGGATGTGCTTTCACTCACCTCTGCACTACAGATATTTCAGTGGGGAAAAATTCTGAAATGCAATGAGATCTGTGAAAATTCTACAAATCTGTAAGCACTTTGCATTGTTGTTATTACTCATATTCAGGGAGTATGGGAAAATGAGGGAAATAAATACAAAAGGAGACTCCAGGGGCATAAAGGAGAGGATGGAGGAAAGCAGCAACTCGACCACAGGCTGCCCACAGCAGAGTTCACAGGTGATTACTCTTGGAACAGTGGTAGGGGACAGGTGTGTTCATGTCATTTCCATACAGCAGTGATTCTTTCTTTTATTTTATTTTAATTAAAAAAATTTTTTTATTGTGTTCTGTTAGTCACCATAAAATACATAATTAGTTTTTGATGCAGTGTTCCAAGATTCATTGTTCACGCATCACACCCAGTGCTCCATGCAATACGTGCCCCCCTTATCACCCACTACCGGGCTCACCCCTCCCCCACCCCTCCCTTCCAAAACCCTCAGTTTGTTTCTCAGAGTCCACAGTCTGTCATGGTTTGCCTCTCCCTCCAATTTCCCCCAATTCACTTTTCCTTTCCTTCTCCTAATGTCCTCCATGTTATTCCTTATGCTCCACAAGTAAGTGAAACCATATGATAATTTACTTTCTCTGCTTGACTTATCTGACTCAGTATAATCTCCTCCACTCCCGTCCATGTTGATACAAAAGTTGGGTATTCATCCTTTCTGATGGCTGAGTAATATTCCATTGTATATATGGACCACATCTTCTTTATCCATTTGTCTGTTGAAGGGCATCTCAGCTCTTTCCACACTTTGGCTATTGTGGACATCGCTGCTATGAATATTAGGATACATATGGCCCTTCCTTTCACTACATCTGTAACTTTGGGGTAAATACCCAGTAGTGCAGTTGCCAAGTCATAGGATAGCTCTATTTTTAATTTTTTTAGTAACTTCCACACTGATTTTCAAAGTGACTGCACCAACTTGCATTCCCACCAACAGTGTAAGAGAGTTCCCCTTTCTCCACATCCTCTCCAACATTTGTGGTTTCCTGCTTTGTTAATCTTTGTCATTCTAACTGGTATAAGGTGGTATCTCAATGTGGCTTTTATTTGAATTTCCCTGATGGCTAATGATGAACATTTTTTCATGTGTCTGCTAGCCATTTGTATGTCTTCATTGGAGAAGTGTCTGTTCATGTCTTCTGCCCATTTTCTGACTTGATTATCTGTTTTTTAGGTGTTGAGCTTGAGAAGTTCTTTATAGATCTTGGATATCAGCCCTTTGTCTATAGTGTCATTTGTGAATATCTTTTCCCATTCTGTTGTTTGCCTCTTTGTTTTGTTGACTGTTTCCTTTCATACAGCTGTGATTCTTGAGTTCACATCAGAATCATCTAGAGGACTGATTAAAACAGATTTGGGGGGGGCGCCTGGGTGGCTCAGTTGGTTAGGCGACTGCCTTCGGCTCAGGTTATGATCCCGGAGTCCTGGGATCGAGTCCCATATCGGACTCCCGGCTCTGCGGGAAGTCTGCTTCTCCCTCTGACCTTCTCCCCTCTCATTCTCAGTCTCCTTCTCTCTAATAAATAAATAAAATCTTTAAAAAAATAAAAAAAAAAAACAGATTTGGGGGCATCAGCCCCAGAGACTCTGATTTAGTAGGTGTGGGGTGAGGTTGGAGTATTTGTATTTCTTTTTCTTTCTTTTTTTTTTTTAGTATTTGTATTTCTAACAAGGATCCAGGTGATGCTTATGCTGTTGGATCAGAAAGAAGCAAATGCTTTTGAACAATGTTTTCTGACTCCAGCAACCTCAAAAAAATATATTGATGTTTGGGTCCCACTTCTATATTTAATTGATCAGATTATAAATATTACAAATGATCCAAGGAGTTTCTACTCTTTAGGTTGGTAGAGTTATGGTGACCCACCCTTCCAGTTTGCCCAGGACTGAGGTAGTCTTCTGAGATGGAGGATTTTCAGTGCTAAACCTGGACACTCCCACCCAAAGGAGGGCAGTTGGTCAATGTAGCTATGGAGTCAAGGTCAAATAGATAAATTACTTGCTTTATCTATCTTGTGGAGGTTGGAGATAAATAGTTTATCTTGCTGTTATCTTGTCATTGCTTAGCACAAAAAGTGGGTATTCAAGAACTAGTAGTTTGAATCCATTTAACATTACGAGGGGGAAAAAAGATACTTTTAAAATTGAAGTATAGTTGAGGACAGTGTTTTATTAGTTTCAGGTGTACGACAAGTGATTTGACAGTTGTAAACATTGCACAGTGCTCACCATGGATGTGTAATTTTTCATATAATTATGGTGTTTCGGAGAGAACATTGAAAAATGGAACGAATATAAACTTTAGAGTTGGAACGGGACATGGCAGATGGTGATTCCCACATGAATTATTAGCTTTACAACTTTGGGCAAGGTATTGAAAATATTTGAGACTGTTTCTTTTTATGTAAAGTGTGGAAATAATAGCTCACAGAGTTTTTGGAGGAATCCATGAAATTGTTGAGCATAAACATGTGTAGTATAATAAGATCTCAGTTAACACTGGTGTGCATATATGTGTGTTTCTTTCCTTATCTACTGAAGCGGGCAATACAAATATGCAGAAGCCTTTGGGGAGTAGTATGGTCTCTCTAGTTGGAAGAGGTATATTAAGATGAAGGCTCAACCTGAAAAAAGATTAGCAGCTCTAAAATGGCATGGTCTTTTGGGATTAAATAGACTACTGTGGTCTGAACGTTTATGCCCACCCCAAATTCATATGTTGAAATACTACCCCCCAAAGATGATGGTATTAAGAGGGAAGGCCTTAGGGAGGTGCTAAGGTCATGAATGGTGTTAGTGTTCTCACAGAAGAGGTTCCTGAGAGATCCCTGGCCCTTTCCGCCATGTGAGGAAACAGAATCTTTGAGTCCAGTCTCTAGAACTGAACAATAACTATTTGTTGTTTATAAACCACCCAGTTTATGATATTCTGTTACAACAGCCTGGACAAAAACACAATTATATATCATTAAATGTTGTATATAATTTAAATGACACCTCAGGGAAATGTGCTAATCTTTTCTGAATTCTTGACTTCCACTTTCAAAAATAACTTAAATCACAGTAGTATTTTCAGATTGGGGCAACATTTATTTCTTTAAAATTATTTCTTTGATTATTTAAAAAGTTACCTTGAATAAGGGAGACTACTAATAGACTATGCAAACTATAGCAATACCTACCAAATGTAGTTTTGTAAACATAAATCCAACATTTCTTTCGTATTTATACAAAAACTACAAACTATAATCTCATATCAAATTCACTTATTTCCTTTTATTAATCATGCTTTTGTTTCTAAGAGTGACAAATTTCTCATGAAAAATGTTGATATCTCAAAAGAGTGATTAAGACCATCAAGTGCAGTCAAGCTATTACACATAAATCAATGGAACCACAATATGGTCATTATTACAAGAATGTCAAAATAGCCTGAGTACTGTGCTATCCTGTAACTGGTTGTTAGGAATGTGAATTTCTAATTTTCTCTGTTTCATAAGATTTCCTGAATCTTATTTAGAAATTATTGTGGGCATTGTCCATTCTCTCGGGAGAAGAAAAGCAACACAATAGAACTGATTAGCGTGGTGAGCGCAGATGCACCTGTAGGGTAGAGGAGGAGGCAGGAGAGGGTCACCACCAGAGGTTGAGTCATTTGGTGTGTTCTCTCTTAATATGCGGAAGGAATTATACAAAAAGAACTTAAGAACATAGGCATGCACAGAAAAGGAGTAAAAAAGAAAGAAATGAGGTCAAGGAAAGTTTTGGTCCTGGCCAAGAAAAAGAAAAAAGATAGCAAATTGAACAGTGGGAATCCACCTTGAAGCAATTGCACAGAAAGGTGAATAGTGCAGTTGGAAACTATAGCCCTTAAAACATCACAACAGTTCTAATTAACTCCAGGAAACAAACAAAGAGTTACCATATTCCAGATGTTTTATGAGGAAGTAAAGTAACCATCTTTGGATCCTATTTAGTTTTGGCCACCATGTTTTGTATAAGATTTTAATCAATGGGATGGAAAATGTAATTAGAAGTTACAAACTATGAAAGGTATAGAACCATTCCAGTCCCTGGTGTCCTGACTAGACAATAAATGGGACTTGGTAATTTTCCTGGCTGAGTAAAGTTCCAGGAAGCCCTACTACATGGCTTATTCCCTCTTTGTTTTGAGGCTCCATGCCTCATGACCTTGAGATCAAGATATCTGATACCTTAATACCTGATATCAAGAGTCAGATGCTTAACCTACTAAGCCACCCAGGTGCCCCCTTAATTCACTTTTTGAATATTAGGGTTGCTACCTCTGTCAGATTCCTTATCCTGTAGTCACTGTCCTTGTTCCCACTGGTCAGTAAGTTTGTAAGTTCAGGCGATCCTGATACCCCATCGGCAGCCCTAAAGAAGGTGGAACCTCAATAGAAGCAGTTTTGTGCATGCTAGGGGAGAGTTGCTTACTGCAGGAACCAGAGTTCTAACATTGAACCCCAGTAAGGTATAAATAGACTCTATGTATTAGTTTCCTCAGTCTTCTATAACAAAGTACTGTGAATTTAGTGACTTAAAACAATAGTGTATTTATTCTGTCACGGTTCTTGAGGCTAGATAATCTAAAAATCAAGGTGGTATTAGGGTCATGCTGCCTTGGAAGCCTCTGTGGGAGGATTGGGCCTCTGCCTGTGTCTCAGAGTCTGTGGCTCTTGGCGTCAGAAGAGCACCAGTCATATTGGATTAGGGCCTACCCTAGCGACCTCATCTTAACCTGATTATGTCTGCGAAGAGGATTTCCAAACAAAGCCACACTCACAGGAACCAGGGTTAGGACTTCAACAGATCTCTTCTGGGAACACAACTCAAGCCACAACACTCCTTCCTTTAGAAGCCTCACGTCTGACTAGATGGTTTCAAGGGTGAAAGCTTTTGGTTCTAGACAATCCACAAAATTTGCGAAGCACAATATGAGGGTCTGTAATGATATTTGGAAGTAGTTTTGATAAGATCACCTTTACCTACCCTCTGCCTACATGGACCAGATTTTAGCACCCACAAATGGAATTGCCGTGGAGTGAGTATTGTCTCTGCAAGATACCTTCTAACGCCTAGCAATAATTGGAAGAGATAGCACAGGCCTTACTGCAAAAGCTGAAGTGCCAAGTTCTCACAATTCTTCATAAAACAATTCTATGTGAAATACCCCGTATCAGATAATATTAAGAAATAATCATTACCGAGTAGAACAATTATTCAACATCATGAAGGTCGAATAATTCTATGAATACTGAGTTACTTTCAGTAATTCTAGAAGCTGCTCCTTGACTCAGGTAACTACTTCTCTTCATCAGAGTGGCTCCCCAATCTTTTTTTTTTTTGAACTATGCAAAAAACATTTGCTTTGGATTTATACAAATTCCGACTCCAAGAATTTTCTCTTTATTTTGATTTTTATTTCTGTTTATTTTTAAATGATTCAGTCTTTGGAGTCCTTATCAAAAGGAAGGCTCAGAAGAAACTGCTGTATTTTTTTTGAAAGATACTATTTATTTGAGAGCGAGAACGCAGAGCAAGAGAGAGCACGAGCTGGGGGCGGGGCCAGAGGCAGAAGGAGAAGCAGACTGCCTGCTGAGCAGGGAGCCGAACATGGGACTTGATCCTAGTACCACAAGATCATGACCTGAGCCAAAGGCAGACGCTTAACTGAGCTACCCTGGTGCCCCAAGAAACTGTTGATTTTTGACAGACGTTCTCCATAGTGAATACATGCATTCCTTTGAATAAATTGAATTGAGACTATCAGAAAATTCTGGAAGTTCCTTCATCTCTGAGAACTCCTAAAGCACTGACTGAGGACTGAGCGAAGCTGTATTTGTTAGGAAACAAGGACCTCTTGTTTTAAGTACTGAGATTGTGATTGCTCTTTAAAAGGTCATCTTTTTGAAGTGACACCAACGAGGGACATGCTTAAAATGTCCTTTATGTGTCTCGAAGCTTTGTTGTTGGGTGAGTACTGCAAGATAATTGTCTTCTTGATGAATTGACTCTTGCATTTTGTGAAATGCTTTTCTCTGTCATTGGTGAGCCTCTGGAAGTGCTATGTCTGTCACAAATAGACCCATACCAGCTTTCTTTGCTGAGCATTTCCGTGATAACAACTCCTTTTATCCTTTTGTTTGCAACCTATATGTTTCTTTATATTTAGTGTGTGGGTGTTGTAGTCATCATATACATGCATTTTAGAAACACCATTCCTTTTGATAGGTGGATGATGGTTTCTGATTAGGATGTAGAGGGAAGAAGGCAACATTGGAAACAAGAGAGTAAGTTAGGAGGATATGGAAATGGGGGAGGAGGAGGAGTAGGATGAATGGGGGTCAGAAAGAAAAAGTAATAAAGGGAAAGAGGAATGGTTGGGCAAAAGCAATAAGAGATAGCATTATAAGAATTATCCCAATGTCAGTGAGTTTCAGAAGAGTCACCAAAGCTTGAGAACAAAGCAACAGTTGTCAAATAAAAATAAAAACAGCATTTTAAAGAGGGATCCTAGTTCATTTTTGCAGCACTTGCAAAGGGAAGGACACAAGCTGATTCTGCCAGTAATAGCCTGCCAACCATATTCCTAAGAAAAGGCTTAGAATTCACGCTGAGGTTGAAGAAGCCAAGGAGTCACATGTATTTGAAGAGAGTTGCAGAAGTGCTTTGGGTTAGGAGAGGACTCCCTGCCTCAAGTCAAGTGAGGGATGCTTCAAGACTGTGACATGTGTTCCCTGGAGTTTTAAGGGATACAGGGACTATTACGTGGCTCACCTCTGAGAAGTTGGAAGTAAAAAAGCGATGGCTTAAACTCCTATATTTCTGCAGATTATAGACCCAGGGCTGCACAGGGAATGGCCAAACTCCCAGAGTTTGCTGCTGAAACAAGTGGGGTTTTATTTTTGAGGGCCAGATGCAGAGCCCACAGGAAGGGAGACAGACTAAGTCATCTTAGTTAGGGATTCTACCTGAAAAGGCTATTGGAGAATGAGGTGATCCCAGAAGAGCAATCACCCAGCAAAGAGATCAGAGAAAACCTTCACTAGAATCTGAAAGTGAATGCAAAACCAGTTGGAGCTGCCCAACTATGTTATCTATAGGTGTTAAAACCAGTTTGAAGAGTGAGTTTGAAGCAGCAAGTGAAAGGAAAGAATGAAGTCATAGTCTGCTTGCGTCCTGCATACACCTGTAGGTTTCTGACCTGGATACAGGCTAGAACCTGAGAAATACTGCAGGAGGGCTGCAATAAGAGGGACCCTGGAATAAAAGGATGTGAAGTTGAGGAGAGAGCACGTGTGCACGAGTGTGTGTTTAGCTGGTAAGTTCAGTTTCCTACATCTTGACTTTGAGAAGGCTGTGGACCATCGAGGTGAAGATTACCAGTACACAGTTGTAGAAGCAGATGTGGAGCTTAGGAGACACATTTGGCTCAATATTTAGAGTTTGTTGTTACTGTATTTACCCACATCAAGTACAAAAAGTGATAAAAATAAAAATCTAGACAAACTCATAGAAGTGGCAATATTTATTTAGACTGATAGATGACTAATAATTCCAGAAAAGGACTAAGAAAGGATGGCCAAAGAAGCAGAAGACAAGAGTGATTTTTCAGTAGTTGTAAGAAAAAGGAACTGCAAAAAGAAGAAAATGGAAAATATCCAATACCTTGGAAGAGTCAATTAAGCTAAGGCCTAGTAAGCCGTTAAACTAGGACATGAGGAGGTCAGCACCAAAGTGGTTGGAGTGGAGGCAGGCAGGATGGACAAAAGACACAAGAGTGATTCTCAATCTGGCTAATATATGGAGCATAAAAAAAAAGATGTATTTATTTGAGAGAGAGAAAGAGAGGGAGGGAGAAAGGGCAGAAGGAGCAGAGGGATAGGGAGAGAGACCTTGAGCAGAGTCCAAGTTGAGTGTGGAGCCCGACGTGGGTCTCGATCTCAAGACCCTGAGATCACCACCACCTGAGCAGAAAACCAAAAGTTAGACGCTAAACCGAATATTCAACCCAGGCAAGGCACCCTGGACCTTTTTTGTTTTTCCTGCCCCTGGACCATTTTTTTTTTAAAGATTTTATTTATTTGAGATAGCACAAGCAGGGGGAGCAGGCGTAGGTGCCGGCACAGCAGGTTCCCCACTGAGCAGGGAGCCCAATGCTTCCAGGACCTTGAGACTATGACCTGAGCCAAAGGCAGACACTTCACCTACTGAGCCACCCAGGCGTCCTGCCCCTGGACCATTTTTAAAGGAATAATTATCATGTAACTTAAATTATTTTTAAGTTTTATTTTAATATATTTCCAAACCTAAAACGTGCATATGCTAGTTCCAAAAACATCTAATTAAACACATAAACACATAATTCAAATAATGCAATGATGTTGTTTTCCTGAAATCAAAATATATCTCAGAGCTAAAATATAGTTAATACAAAGTGCTTTGTCAAATTTTTTGAGCTTTGTAATGCTTCAGTTCTTCCATGACTTCTCCTTTCACACTTCTGTTTGCATGACCCAGCATCCTCTGATTTGTTCTTTGCAGAACCAGAACTCATTATCTTTATCATAAAGCTGTTACTTTGATTTGTACTGGACAACAAAAGGGGTACTCATTGGCATGAACTTGATTGAAAACACAATCGCAAACCTGATAGTGACCCCCTTTAAAACTAAAACACCAATGGGGCCCTGCAAGATCATATGTCCTAATAAGCTACATCTCCAAATGATCCAAAATGGGCTTGATATATTACTTAGAAAGTTTCAGAAGAGTCACACGTGGGCATGCACGTAATCTGATTGATTAACCTCTGAATCCTGAGGCAGTGTTCCTAGGTCCCGGTTTGAGAAGCAAGGCATTATATTCTTACATCCATATGTATATATTTCTTCCTACACTGTAATTTATGATGAGCATAGACTTTATGTTATTAGTCTTTGTATCTTGCCCTTTGTAATCACCACAGTTTTTGACGTAGATATTTTTGGTAAATGAATAAATAAATGCCTTTCTGTTTCCTAATATGAAACCTAGAGATTAAAGCGAACACATGGGTGGGAACCATTTCCTTTGAGCAACATTTTTTCCAATCATTTTGGTCCCGAATCAACTCATAAGGGAAATGACAATCATAGGCTGCAGTTAGATGCCCACGACACGGAGTCTCAGGACGTGGCTGCTTCGAGCAGGCACTTGTGATTTAGGTCGCATCCCAGAGTGAGACGCCATGGTTGTTTGCTGACACACACATCTGCAAGCAGCATTCTGAAGCACAGCTTCAGAACCTGGAATGGCACTCTTCTTAGCAACAACCTGAAACCGAGTTGCCCACTGGCTGAGCTTTTCCCAGCTGGAAGTTGCTTGCATGTATATTAAGCTGCAGCCTGTTGATGCTTTCACGGATTACTAGGAGCATCTAGCTAATTAAAACCTTTGGGAGAGGGGCACCTGGGTGGCTCACTGTGTTAAGCTTCTGACTCTTGATTTCAGCCAAGGTTTTGCTCTCAGGCTCATGAGTTCAAGCCCTGCATTGGGCTTCATGCTGGGCGTGGAGCCTACTAACTAAAGTAATAATAATAATAGTTAATAATAAGAAGAACTTGGGGCATGGTGGAAGTGTAAGAAATCAATGACCCTCGTGATGATGATACATCCTTGTGAAGGCTCCCAGAGGTTCACTGGAAGTAGGGTCACCATTCTGGAGATGAGAAGCCCTCCATGTGTTTCAATATGGCAGTGGGTTCCAGATGGCTAGTTCTTTTTGGCCTGCTTTCCTGTGTGCTTGGTCCTAGTTCAGGGCTTTTGCTGATACTTCCTGCCCCACTTTCCCATTTATCCCACCACTCTGGCTTCATATATGTCCACCTGGAAAGCCTTCTGCCATTTCAGATTTCTTACTTTCTTCCACAATTATGGTCTACCTCTTCACAGAGATTTTCTCAGACTGTCTTTGACTCCTTAACTCTCCTTCTTCAGTTTTAGGTAGAAGTTTTCTGAGTGGTAACCTGCAGTGAGAGCAGAAAATGGGCTTTGAAATGAAAGTGATATATGTTCAATTTCTAGCTGCAATAATTACATTTTGTGACACTGAGGAAGTGTCTTAAATTCATATTCTATCTCCTCATCGAAAATTTTAGAGTAACAGTCTCTACCTCCTATGATTGTTGTGAGGACTGAATGAAGTGATAGATGTGAATTATGCAGCTCAGCGTGTGGCACACAGTAGATGTTCAGGGACAGCTGTCTGTAGCTTTTGTTATTTTGTTAGTCTATTCCTTCAATCCTTCAGAAATAGGCAGTACATTTAATTGCTAAACCGATCTCACCTCCAAGCTTCTAGGTTAACCTATAACTAGGTAGGGATCTGCTTGAGAGCAAGAACTGTCCGATTTTTGTATCACCCCTAACTCCACATAGTGTCTGAGACATACAGGTACCTAGTAAATACTGAATGCATGGATGCAGGCATGCATGAACTGTGGAAAGTGATTCTGTGATTTATATCTGTGTCTAAATAACTAGCTAGGGGAGCCTGGGTAGCTCAGTCGGTTAAATGTCAGACTCTTGATTTTTGGCTCAGGTCATGATCTCAGAGTTTTGAGATCGAGCCCCACATGGGGCTCCATGCTGGGACTGGAGCCTGCTTAAGATTATCTTTCTAAGGGAAACCCTCTTACACTGTTGGTGGGAATGCAAGCTGGTACAGCCACTCTGGAAAACAGTATGGAGGTTCCTCATGATGTTATGAATAGAGCTACCCTACAACCCAGCAATTGCACTGTTAGGTATTTATCCCAAAGATACAGATGTAGTGAAAAGCAGGAGCACGTGCACCCCAATGTTCTTAGCAGCAATGTCCACAATAGCCAAACTGTGGAAGGAGCCGAGATGCCCTTCAACAGATAAATGGATAAAGAAGATGTGGACCATAGATACAATGGAATATTACTCAGCCATCAGAAAGGGTTAATATCCACCATTTGCACTGACATGGATGGAACTGGAGGGGATTATGCTAAGTGAAATAAGTCAAGCAGAGAAAGTCCACTATCATATGGTTTCACTTACTTGTGGAGCATCAGGAAAAACACGGAGAACATTAGGAGAAGGAAGGGAAAAACAAAGAGGGGGAATTGGGGAGATGAACCATGAGAGACTGTGGACTCTGAGAAATAGGGTATTGGAGGGGAGGGAGGTGGGGGATGGGTGAGCTTGGTGAAGGGAATTAAGGAGGGCACGGACTTCATGGAACATTACATCAAAAACTAATGATGTACTGTATGGTGACTAACATAACATAATAAAAAAAAAAATCTTAAAAAAATTCTACCTCTCTCTCTGCCCCTCCCCGATCCTTCTCTAAATAAATAAATCAACCAGTTAGCACTGTCTGTTGACTGGAGCATTCCTCACCATCTCTTTCCTTTGTCATACCAGTGTTAGTATATTATTTGTTAATATATAGGGTTTTTTGTTGTTATTTTTGATGAGCATCACACAATGCAGAAAGCTATATTTATCCACACCTTTCCAGAGAAAGGCAGGCTCACTTTTGTATGCTGTTGTCTTGGGCTTCTGCCAGTTCTCTCTCAATCCCTTTCGGTTCATCCTGCTTGTTTTTCTTTTCAGCTCTCTCTTCTTCCTTCCTCTTCTGCCTGAAGTCTCTGGTGGTAACGGAGTGCTTGGCTCTGTAGGCCACACCCAGGAACCCAGTGGAGCAGTGGCCGAGCTTGATGAGCAGATAGAACTGCACCATCTTGATTATCGCCTTATTGGAAAATCGCCCCGTTCCCACCTCCCCATACTACTGGGGATATCTGAAATACAAGAGCCATCCTCTTGCTGTAGAGTGATATTACTATATGTCATTAACATGAAACAATCTTAGCTCTGTATGTAAAGCTGCCAATATCGACCTTACCACTGTGCTGTCTCTGTTGGAATTTTATGAGTATTGACCTTTATTCAGCTTGGTTGAATACCTGGGAAGTCATTCCATTTGAGCTGCTTCCATGTCTCTATAAACTCTTCTGACGTTTGACTCCCCCCATTCCCCCAAGGTTATTCTACATTCCACCCATCTGGGTCTCCAGGACTACACAGAACCCTGCCACCATCCCCGCTATGAGTCTGGCTCACCCGGGCAGAAACCAAGACTTATATGTTGGAAACTGAACACTTCCTTATTTCTCCACATGGAGGTGGACTAATATACTTTCATTGGAAGTCACCATCTTTTACTTACACATCATTTTCAGATGTGTTTTTCTCTGTTTCTTTTCTAAGAGGAAGAATAATCACTTCCAGCCTTCTTTCTTTCCATCCACGAGTAGATTCTCGTGTAAGTATCTCTGAATACCATTATTGTAACTTGATTGTTCAGTTTCCTGATAACCACGTAGCTCATCACAGCCCCTAGTTACTGGTGGTAGAACGTCAGATTCATTCTAGATTATTTGATGTCCATACTTCCCCACCCATCCAATCAGCTAAATCCCATTGGTCCTGTCTTCGAAATATCATTCATGTCAGTCCCAGGTGTCACCTTCCTTTCTATTCAAATTGCCACTATGTTCCCTCACACAGATTTCCTTTTGGACTAACCAGCATCCCTTTCTTCATTCTCTTCTATCTTCAGATCAATCCTCAGGCTTTTTTTTTTTTTTTTAAATTTTTGGCTATAAATTTATTCAACACAAAACAATCTCCAACTTTACTGAGGTGGCTGACCACGTCCATGACCAAGTCCGCCTCTAAACTGGAACTCAGTTGCTGACTCAGCCCGGGCCTCAGCATTCTTGTCGGTACCAGGGGGCACAGCGCTTCGTCTGTAGGGATCTGTTGGCTTCCCCTCGTGTGAGACTTGCAGGTCGCTCTCCTTCCAGACCTTTGGGCCGTGGTCTGCCAGTGTCAGGGCGGCTGCAGTGCAGAGTGGCAGGCACAGTCTCTGGGGCAGGTGGAGGTAATCACAGAGAGACTGGATACCCTCGTTGGTAAGGTACCAGTAGAAATGTCTTTAAGCAAACTTCCTTTCCTTTGTGTAACCTCGTGATTTGAGAGACTGCATGACCTTCATGACGTGAAGGTTGGGTACATTCTTGTTTGCCAGTTCAGGGCATTTGGACATGTGGACATCCTTCTTGGCCACCATCACTCCCTCCTTAAAAAGGAGTTCATAAGTGGCAATTTGGTTCTTCTTGGGCATCAACATCTTGACAGCTGCTATGGCCAGGGCCAGGGCTGGAAAGGAATGACCGTTTTTTGTTTTGTTTAAGACTTATTTATTGGAGCGCCTAGGTGGCTCGGCTGGTTGGGCATCTGCCTTCAGCTAGGGTCATGGTCCCAGGGTCCGGGGATTGAGCACCACATTGG
The DNA here is from genome assembly GCA_028533885.1 of Nasua narica. Lineage (NCBI taxonomy): Eukaryota > Metazoa > Chordata > Mammalia > Carnivora > Procyonidae > Nasua > Nasua narica. The sequence goes on along the minus strand of CM052801.1, from coordinate 94,135,547 downwards.
GCTCTCTGCTCAGCGGGGAGTCTGCTTCTACCTCTCCCTCTGCCCCTGCTTATGCTTTCTCTCTCTCTGTCTCAAATAAAGAAATGAAATCTTAAAGAAACCCTTATTTATTTATAGGGGGGGGGGAAGGAAGAGGGGGAGAAAGCGTCTTAAGCACATTTCCCAGCATGAGGCTCAGTCTCCTGACCCTGAGATCCTGACCTGAGCCTAAACTAAAAGTTGGATGCTTAACCAGCTGAGCCACCCAGGTGCCCCTCCCTCATGTCGTTTTTGGAATTGTCTTTATAAAGCAAAGGTTAATAAAGCAGACATCTCAAATCCGATTTGTTAAAATTTGTTGATGACTCCCAATTTGTTTCAAGATAAACTCTAAACTTCATAGCATGATCCTAAATCACTTTTTCAGTTTCAGATCCAAATTTGCCCTTTGAATATCATATTCAAGCCTTGCAAAATATTTACTCTCTGTTGACCTTAAACACTTTTCCGCCTCAGCATTTCTGTTTAGACTGTTCCCTCTGCCTGGATGGTTTGGTTTCTGCCTACTAGAATCTTCTTAGAGGCTCAGATTTAGTGCTCTGGTCTCTCTGTTCAGAATTAATCATTTCTCGTTCTGCACCCAGAGTGCAATCCTTATACCCGGACATAACATTTACTTCATACTCACATTTATTTCATTATGTCTCATTTATCTATGTGTTGTCTAGATGCATAAGCCCCTAGAGGGCAAAGACCATCTCTGTACTCCCATAGCACATAGAACAATGACTGGTACATTAAGTGAATACAAGACATGTTTATTTCATTTAACCAGATAGCATGTAACATTTTCAACTTTATCGGAAAACATAAAGGGTTCTTTTTTACATGCTTTGATGCCAAAATCTGTTCAATTGTGTGAATTGCTAGTCTGTCTAGTCTGAGAACAGAGCTTCTGGCAAAATTTTTCCGCAAGATCAAATTTTCTTCTCAGTATCAAAAAGCTCCCTCTTGGTCTCATTGGATTCGAAGCACTTGGGGTTATATATAAGATTCTGTATATTTTTTACATTAATAATATCCTGACACTCCCCCCCCCCCAAAAAAAAAGATATCCTGACACCCTATGGCATTGCTAGAGTGGGTTCTCTTTTAGACTGATGGACTGTGAATGATTCAGTTAAACTATTCCTGTGCCAGAAAATAACCAATAGCAGATCCATTACCAAGCAGCATGCCCTGATTTCAGAAGTTTAAGAAATTGAAACAAAGAGGAATTTGGAGCAAGAGAACTGAACTGTAATGAAAGAAAATGCAACATCTCGGGCATCTCACCATATGATTGGGAGAGAGAGAATATATTTAACATCACATTCTTGAAGACACTGAAATAGATTTTTTAAAGATTTTTTATTTTTAATTTTTTAAAGATTTTATTTATTTATATGACAGAGACACAGCGAGAGGGGGAATATAAGCAGTGGGAGTGGGAGAGGGAGAAGCAGGCTTCCCTCTGAGGAGGAAGCCCTATGCGGGGCTCGATCCCAGGACCCTGGGATCATGATCCGAGCCGAAGGCAGACACTTAACCATCTGAGCTACCCAGGCACCCCTGAAACAGATTTTTAAATTTAAGTCCTGCATTTTAACCACAGGTGGGGACGTGTACTAATTCATGTAGAGTAAAACAAAACCAAACCCAAAGCATAAAGTGTTAAGAGTTTCCTCCTTATATATTTATGTAGATATAAATGGATCATATCAGAATTTCCATGTTTTAGTACTTTAAAATGCAGACATGACTTTTGCCTTTAATAGAGAAACATGGTTGTTAACTGCTACATTTAGGGAAACTTGACTCGTTTTTTTTAGAAAAAAAATATCAGACTCTCTAAGGCATCTGAATAGATTAACTCAGTGCATATTTATGGAACTTTGTTTTAACAACACCTCACATTTCCGTAGATTTCCAGTTGCCAGAGCTCTTTTGCATTTATCGTTCTATTTGAACCTCAAAATAACCCTGTGAGAAAGTATTATTATCCCCATTTTCCAATGAGCTCATTGAAAATCAAAGAATCAAAATGATTCTTCTAAGCTATTAAATGGGAATGGAAGCCATATATTGTAACTGCTAGTCATGTTATTTGTGGTTTGGTTTGTTCTGCTTAGCTCCATACAATGTATCTGGTTCTGTCTTAGGCACTGAGAAGGATACAAAGCTTGAGAACAAGGATGCTTGCCTTCAAGTAGCTTATTTGTTTCACTTGATAAAATATATTCAATTGATTAGTATTTGGGACTATATAAATGAGTAACTGTAGGTAGAAAGGAGTGGGTTGGTAGGGATATGGAGTCATTATCCAGCTAATTTTAATTGACTTGTGTTAAATCTTGGCCTGTATGTGTACAACCTGGATAATAATTTATTCAAAAAAATAAAGCAGGACAAATCAACATGGGCTTGGCTAAGAATAATGGTCATTTAAAAGTAATTAAAGGACATGTGTAGGCTTACCCTAACCCTATATCTTTTTTTTTTTTAAGATTTTATTTATTTATTTGACAGAGGGAGAGTGAGCTCAGCAGTGGGGAGAGGAAGAAGCAGGCTTCCCACTGAGCAGGGAGCCTGACGTGGGGCTCGATTCCAGGACTCTAGGATCATGACCTGAGCTGAAGGCAGACGCTTAACCAACTGAGCCTCCCAGGCATCTCACTAACCTTATTTCTTACTCATCTCTGATGTGCCTCCCATCCCCAGTGCATACCTGAGCCTCACTCTCCTCTCAGCTTTTTCCCTGAACTTCACTTCAGCGGGCTATCTCTTATCTCATCCATGTCTAAGCATTTGTGTAGGTCGGCGCCGGAGATAGGAGAGTTTGAATTTGTGTAATCCACGTATTTGGTTATTTTTCATAAATTTTAAACAGACTTGCTGAAATGTACCTACATAAACATGTCTGTGGCAAAGTGACTGAAAAAAACTATCTACGACCTCAAGTTGGTTGTGTCAAGATGGTAATCTGTAGTGTATTATTTATTGCCCTGTAAACAATTAATCTGAAAGCTTAGCAACTTAAACACACAAATATTTATTACCTCACATTTTCTGTGGGTGACGAGTTTAGGTGTTGCTTAGCTGACGGCTGAGCTGACAGCTGAGTGGTTCTGGCAGAGGGGATGCAATTAAGCTCCCTTCTGGGATGCAGTCATCTCCAGGCTTGACTGAAGCTGGTGGATTCATTCACCTCCAAAATGGCTCAATCACGTGGCTGTTGGCAGGAAGCCCGTGGTGCCTTACTACCTGCACCACTTGCTTGTCTTCACAATATGACATATGCCTTCCCCGAAGCAAGTGATCTAAGAAGGAGGGTGAAAGCAAGGCAGGTAGCACAATGTCTTTTATAATCTAGGCTCAGATAACACATCCTTCTACCACATTCTATTGATCGCTCATAACAATGCTGGTACACTGTGGGCAGGGACAACGCAAAGTTGTGAATGCCTGGAGGGGGAGGGGATTGGTGCCATCTTGGAAGCTGGCTATCACAAGGGATCATATACTCTCAAAAGCACAGAACGATAGGTCTAACCCTAGAGACCCTAACACTCTGATATCAGAAAAGCTTGGGTTAGGAGGAGTAGGAAGCTTTTTGAGACCATTTAAACCTTGTCCTTCAGTTTGATGCTGAGTCCTTTGATAAGCTTTGAAGCTGCTACCATAGATCAGAGGTCAGCCAACTCCAGCCTGGGGGTTAGATTGGCTCTGCAGCTCGTTTTTTGTGTGGTTACTGAGTTAAGAGGTGTGTGGGCGTGTTTTTTGTTTTGTTTCTTTATAGTTGGAAAGAGCTAGAAAGTAAGTATGTACATGGATAGATACATGTGACAGAGATCATGTAGCAAAGTTTAAAATATTTACTAAGTTGCCCTTCAAAAAAAATTGCCAGTTTTTTTCCACAGGTCATCAAAATGCATACAAAACATCTAATAAAAAGTAGAAATTTAAACTCTGCTACCTTGTCTGGTAGGAGATATGTACGTGGACCAAGATGTGTGTTTCTCCTAAGCTGGAAGGTTAGATCGTCATGGTTTCCTAGACCCTTACTAAAATGGTGAAATAGGTTTCAGAAGCACTACATAAAACATCTGTATATTGTATCCTGTTTTTGGAGAGTCAGAACTTTTGAGAATCTCTTCAATAATTCATTTATGACTACGTAATCCAGCAATTTCAAATCCAAGTTTTTATGGACCACTTTCATTTACATGTTAACACCTACTGATGCCATCTGTGTAACTAGCATATATCATCCCCCCTGCCCCACTTCAGGGAACTCTAAGAGGCTTAGTTCAAACCTCGCTTATGCTGGTGTAGTTGTGGGACTCTGTTGGCAGCTACATTCCAGATGTCCAGAAGTCCCCTTTGGGCTTGCAAGGATCTTGGAGACATTGTCTTGACAGGGGTATATGGGCTGAGCCAGGAGTCCTGGCTCCCCTAGGAGATGGGCTCTTGAGGACACTAAGTCCTGAGTGAGTCATGTTCGGTTCATGTTATCTCACTGGCATATCTCTTAAAATTGGGATAAGAGGTTGATTAGACCTTTCATTCAACTGGCCTCCTGGACGCTTGTAATGCTGCCTGTTGCAATCCCATGTTCCCATTTTCAGGCCATTTTCCTTTTCTTGTGAATGGGACAGGGATCTCTACTTTAATAACATCTTAGCTGATTCAGATGTAGGTAGATTCCCGAGCAGCTTTTGAAAACATAGTTTTCAAAAAACTGCTTCATTAACAATGCCAGTTTTGCTGACGGCATTCAATTCAGTTTTTGGCCTTTTTTTCCATTCTAATCCACATAATAATGTCATTTACATGTATGGCGCATTCCCCTAAGAAAGTATATTCCATTACAAATGCATAAGTGTGCTGATATTTTAGGGATAACCTGAATCTACTCTAATTCATATAAAAATGGAAACCATTCTCCAAACTTGAATGCAGTAATACTTCAGAAGCATGCAGGAATTGACCTGTATAAGCCAGGAAAACTGGAAGTGAGCGTTTCTTCCGAATTGCATATTCTGACTTCACAAGAGTAGCCTGAAAGTGACCGTGGGAGGGGGTATCTGTATGGCAGAAGTAAGCAAATGCTACAGGTCAGGAAATTTAAAAACGGTGATCAGCGCATCCCTGTCTGAGGTGCATATCCAAAGGAATTGTGACACCTTGGTCTCTGTTAGGGCGCTGAGGCTGAGGATGTATGCTTCGCGCTGTTTCGGTTGTTTTCAGTCAAGTACCGTAGCGGATCAAAAACACCAATCTCAGTACATGGGCTGCTGTTTGCCTTCGCTTTGTGATGCTTTGGCATTTATTCTGAGAATCAGATCGACAAGATAGAATGTGCGTGGTAACATGAATTCTTGGGATACGTATGTGGGTGCCGTGGATAGCTTACCGGAATGATACTCCACAGTATGTGACAAGTGGCAGGCTCTTAAATACACAGTAGCTCTTGTTAGTCTTCTCTCTAGGGAAGGAACAGTGATGTCACCTGGAGCCTAAGCTGTGCATCTCTGCTAAAATATCCTCACTGTTTCCCTCACTGTCCAGCATCTGTCCACAGGATTCACTCTAGGGCCTCTCTAGAACTGCTAACTCCCAAGTACCATGGCCACATGTTCTTAGGTCACCTGGGAGACATTCTGCTCCCTCGCAGTCTGAAATGAGGGGTGAAGGTTGGAATGAAAGTAGTTTTGGGGTGATAAGCCCCGTTGGATTGGTTGTGCCTTACATGCTATCCTGTTCCTGTCACACACGAGTTCTCACAATAGAAAGGTACATTGGAGAAGAGTAACAGACAAGGCATATTTTCAAATATCTCGAAGGCTCTCTTGGGAAGGTTTTGAATTACGTATTGTATTTACAAATCCTCAGTCAGGAGCTGACCTTGGACACCTTGACAATCCAGACAGAATTTTCTGGTTTTGTTTGTTTTCCCTCTCTTTTTAAGCGCAAGCTACATCCTTGACCCACCTCTACCAGCGGACCCACAGGTATTTGCTGTTGACTGTAACAAGAATTAATTCTGTTCCAGTCAATAGGCATTTGCTAAGTGCCTGTGTGCATTTTTAACTTCAGTTTCCTTTTTGGAAAATGCAAATAAATTATTTTGGGCTTCAGGGGGATTATTTGAGATGTAATTGTTACTTTCCAGCCTAGCTGTGCTGCTATTTATTTTTATGTAACTACACAAACACAGGTGTGTATTTGCTGATATTTTGCTTGTTTGGATGAGAAAATCAGAATCGTTTCCAAAATAGCAGAGTTTTACAAGCTCTTGGGACCAGGAACTGGGTCTTAGTCACCTTTCTGTTTCCTCATAACTGAGCAGAGTGCCTTGTACAAGGAAGTGCTTAGTAAATGTTTGTTGCATTGAATCATTCTCTGTACCTCAGGTGTCTTGAGTGAAGATGCTTTCTTTACGTTGAAACCCATCATCTAATGTCCTGAATGTACTGTCATCATTGGAGACACAGCGAAAGTTCATGTTGAGGTCCTTGAGAGTTTCACAATGTTATTAGATGGGAAAGTATATATTGTTTGATGTTTTCAGTATTTGCCTGGATTCTTACACCTGTATACCGCTATTATAGGCAGATAAGCTGTCTCCTTACCTGATTCTGGCCCTAAACATGAAGCATATTGGAAACATCTGCTTTAGCAAAGGTTGGCTCAGTATCTGTGCGTGGTCGTTCTAGTTTGCTGCACATACTCTCTACCTGGGATATAATCTTAATTAATTATTCTGTATGGATTCCTGTTAATAAGTTCCTCTGGGCATGGGTCCCTTTCTTCCTCCTTCCATTTCTCCCTCTCTCCCTTCCTTCCTCTCTTCCTTCCACAGACTATTTTGGAACACCTGTATGTGTCCCAGGCTTGTGTGAAACACTGGGGATTCGGTGACAAGTACCATAGCATTGACATTGAGGAACCCCCAGCCTAAAAGAGAAAAACATAACAATTAACTGTGGTGTAACATTGACAACTCACTAATGTGCTTTAACTGTGGTGTAACATTGACAACTCACTAATGTGCTTTTGCAGGAAGGAAAATATGTCTATGGCCATACCACCCTGAATGTGCCCGATCTCGTCTGATCTCGGAAGCTAAGCAGGGTCGGGCCTGGTTAGTACTTGAATGGGAGGAAGGAAAATATGTTGGGAAGGTACTGGTGTTATTATACTTTGGCACATTCATTATTTTCAATTTTCTAGGGCTGCCATAGCAAAGTACTACAAGCCTGCGTGCTTTAGACAAGAGAAATGTATTTCCTCATAGTTCTGGAAGCTAGAAGTCTAAGATCAAGGCATTTGACAGGGCTGGTTTCTTCTAAGGCCTCTCTCCTTGGCTTGTAGGTTGCTTTCTTCTACTATCTTCAGATGTTCTTATCCTTCTGTCTTTCTATGTCCTAATCTGTTTTTATAAAGAAACATAGTCATATTGGATAAGGATCCCTCTAGTGACCTCATACTCATTAATTACCTCTTTAGAGGTCCTGTCTCCAAATGCAGTCCCTTTGTGAGATACGAAGTTAGGACTTCAGCATATGAATTTTAGAAGACACGGTTCAGCCCATAATGGCACACTAAAAATTCAGCACCTGATAAATTATATAACCTCCCAAGATATCCTGGTAAGTAAAGAGTAGAAGTAGGATATAATATGATTCTAGAACGCAGATTCGTTCTAAACCACTGTGCTATCTTTCCAAGTCCCTGTTACAAGACTGCTGAAACTGGACCTTGCCCCTTATACTCTGTCACTTTCTTCTTAATAGGATAGTTTTAGCCCCAGTGTTTTCTAGGGCTTGATTTCAACCCATCAGAATCTGATTTCGCCTGTCTCCTCATAGCTTAAATGTTTACCGGCTTTGCTCTACTTTTAACGGTCGTCCTCTATTGCAGATCAGACTTAGGGTCAGAGGTACTGCTTCCCAGGATACAGGTACTTCCGCTGCTTCCCAGCGTCACTGCGGTGAGGTAGAGCCCCATCATTGGTTCTAGGCTGTGGTCTATCAGTGGAAATGATGTGGACTCATTCTGCACCTATTCTGAACCTGTATTGTAGGCTCCCACGCTGCTTTCTCTTCCCTTGTTCTAGAGACCTGTAGGCTATATATTGAAATGATCACATTGTAAGATCAGATCTGCCAGGATTGCTGAGTACTTGCATTGAGATTTGAGGAAGGAAAAAGCACACCTCTGTTGTGTTAAGCCAGTGAGATGGTTTTTGGATTAATTTGTTAACACAGCATGGACTCATCCTGACTAATGGAGCTCAGTCAGATTGGAATTGTGTTATCTTTCTGTATTCCCTTGAATCACTGACCCACAGAGCCTCTGAGGTTACTCCTCCTCCTCCATCTTGTCACCCTCCCCTTCTTCCTCCTCCTCCTCCTCTTCTTCATTTTCTTCTTCTTCTTCTTCCTTCCTCTTCCTCTTCCTCCTTCCTCCTTCCTCCTTCCTCCTCCTCTTCTTCTTTTTAGATTTATTTATTTTTAGAGAGAGAGTACCCATGAGTTGGGGGGGGCAGGGGCAGAGAGAGAGCATCCCAAGCAGACTCCTCACTGAGTGGGGAGCCTGACGTGGGACTTGATCTCATGATTCTGAGATCAGGACCTGAGCCAAAATCAAGAGTTGGCTGGTCAACAGACTGCACCACCCAGGTGCCCCTGGATTTATTCTTCTTACCTAGAGAGAGAAGAGTACTTGCACGCTCTCCCTGAAGGAACTGACCTTCTGAGCTTACGTTCTGCTGCGACACTATCCCATCAGATCCCTCTGACGTCATTAGACTGCCACTTCTAGCCCTGCCTTGGCTGGCTGCTACCAAGGTCCAGTTCTGAGAGTAGGATACCCCTAATACCTGGATGCTCTGTCTCCTGAATCCTACACCTTAATGGAGTTGCATTTTGCTTTTAAAATCATGCAAAAACCTGCCAGGAAAAAGCTGCAGAAAGAATATTCCCAGTTGTTAATTTAGTGAGAGTGAAGTTATGTTAGCTCATTGAAATTTAATTGCTAATGGGTTATAAGATCTTAGGAACTACAGGCCCAGCATCTGTCTCTTTTTAGTGTCTCAATTATCACCACAATAATTTAATGGCATCCTGTTGAAGAAGCATCGTTGACATGCTAATGAATGGCACCCTGCTCATTTCTATGAACTTCATATTCCCTAGGTAATCATTTAAGCCAGGCATTTTAGATTTCCATCATTACTTGGCCACACAGCCTGCCTTAAAGGTTGACCAATATATGTAACAAGCACACACACACACACACACACACACACACACACACACACTTAACACTAAATTGCAGATGTCTTAAACTGTAGTCACTTAAAATTTTATAAATATGCACAATAGTGAGACAAGCCATGAGAATTTTAGTATCTACTTTATTATCTAATTTAATCCTGACCTATTGTACGTAAGGTTATTTATTTGGCTGTTTCGTCAGTGTTTAATGACTGGCCCCATCTGTATTATTTTGCTCTTCCAGTTTATTTTCTTTGTTTCATTTTAATGTTTTCACGTTGTACTAAGTTATTTGATTTTTATTCATTTTGCTTAATTTATTCCACATGCAATTACACTATGCTCTGACTTTGTATTGAACACCGAGTAGTAATAGCCTCAATTTCTAGCCACCTTACAGCCTTTTTAGACGGAGGGAAGATTGAAATAAATAAACATAAATACATTTAATTCTCACTTCACTAATTCTAATAACATAGAAGCTGTTGCAATTTAAATTGAGATTTGTAACTGGCTTAGGAATACACAAAAGTAATTTTTTCGAGGTTTTTACTTGACATATTTAATGAACATAAAAAACAGAGATGATCTGCTTAGAAAGCACTAAGCATTTTTTTCTCTTTTTTTAGTACAGTTGTACATCTCAGTTGCCATTGGGATTAATTTAGCATGGATTTTAAAAGTCTTTGCAAAATAGAGATTTGTGTGGTCAGAAGAGAATAAGAAAAGAACAAGCTACAAACTGAGGGAGTTAGGTTGGAAAGAAAGAAGCATTTCTTGATGGTGAAGTTCACTTAGTTCTAACAGAAATTGCTAAAGGTTTGGGAATTTCCTGCCCAGCAGACCTTGAAAAAAAGAAGATAAATACTAATTTGTCTGGAAATATTTCCATGACATCCTGTCTGAATTTGGTCAATTAGCTGATTAGATGTCTCCTCGTGATTGGGCACAGTTGCTGAAATGGTAAACAGGAGAGAACTGCTGTCACGGGGCATGTTTCGACCTTAATCAGCGAATCTAATGTGACCTGTGTGTGGAGCAGGTTTCCACCTTCATACAGTGGCCCGGAAGCCTGTGTATCCTGGCAACTCAGACTCATGATGTGAAGAACATGAACCTTATTATCTGGAGTGCATCCAATCTGAAGAAAATCCATTTCTTCGGACTCTTGAAGGCAATGTAAAGTAAGAGCCAGGCAATTACCTAGAGAGTTTTGGAGAGTTCATGAAGACCCCTAAGCTACTTCTCCTCCATGGGTGACAGAAGTTAAAAGTGGAGGAGAAGGAGGGGGGTGCATGTGTTCACAGCTCTCCTAGACCCCACAGATCGCTGTGTCAAAGTTCCTGAGAAACATACTAGAGGGCCGGGCTCCTTGCACCACAGGTAGCGGGCTAGAATACGTGCACATGTGTACACACCCACACACACGCACCCCCACAATGGCTCCCTGGAGTCTAGTGCAGACTTCCCCTACCCGGCTACCCCCAAACTTCCCCTTTCCAGGGAGAAACAACATTAAATTCATTCTTTCTAGGCCTGGTAAAGAGAGGACAATAAGTCTCTCAGTTTCTGCAGGGGAATTGAATGGGGTATGGAAAAAATGCTAGATGCAAAAGCATTTATTCTGGAAATGCAAAAAATGAAAATCACAGACCATGAAAATAGTTGTCAGTAAAACACAATTCACCAAAAAAGTACCACTTGGCTACAGAGGAATGATGCCAATGTTAAGTACGAAGAATGATTTATGTAACTCAGCTTACCCAACATACGTATGATTTGGGATCACAGCCCATCATGGCAGTTAAAAATGAGTGCTTATTATGTACTTAATTCTATTTAAATAAATAAATACTACTCACCTACCATATATATGGTAATGTACAGTAAGCTGTCAGGGCTATGGAGACAATACTCCAAAGGGATTTAGAATTTGGCGAGGGGGAGGGAGGAAAGAAGTAACATTTGTTGAAATTTAACTGCGTGCCACCTATTGCACTAGGCACCTTTCATCCATTATTTCATTTAACCCTTGCAAGTAAATAATGTCTTCCATTTCCCTACCTCATTGCAGAGGAAACTGAGGCTCAGAGAGATTAAACGGTTTGCCCAGCATTACACTTTAGTATGTGTTCCAGTCAGGAAAGCATGCAGATTGCAGATGACTCTATCAGCAATAATGTGGCTAATAGAGTGGGAAAATAAATAAAACAGACTATTATACATTCCATCTCCTTTAACATAGTGATTTAGCTTATTGATGCAGTCCTTAGCCCATCAAGCTGGGGGATTTTCCTGGCCCTCTGTCTGGGACTAAAGCTGGTCCCAGTTTTCATCTCAAAAAAATTCCTCCTCCAGTTTTCCTAATCTTGTTAAATGACAACTCCGTGATTCCGACTGATCAAATGAAGAGGCTTAGTTATTCCTGACTCTTGTCTTTCTTTAGCATCACATATTCAGCCACTTAACAACTCTTGGCAGTTTTACCCTCAAAATAAAGTACATTTAAAATGTGAGGCCTCTTACCTACTGGCAGCGCTCTGTTCGAAGTCACTACCATTTCGTGTGTCTTTTTCTCTACTCCTGCAGTGGTCTCTCAACATGGCTGCCCGAGTCAGCCTGCTAACACATGTCATGCCATGTGTATTCTCTGCTCGGAACATTCCATTGGCGCTCCATCTTACTTGGAGTCAAAGGCAAAGTTCTTACGTTGTCCTTCAGGCTGCCCCACCATCTGGCCCTGCTCCCACTATGACTTCATTTCCTACCACTTCTGTTTCACTCAATGCAAACCACACTGCCCACCTTATCATTCCTCATATACATCAAACATATACTTAGCACCTAGTCTCAGGTTCTATCTCCCAGGAACACTCTTCCATCCAATATTTTCCTGGTTTTATTCATTTCTGCATAAAATAGAAATTGACACAATCTATTTGGAGGGAAAGATGTATGAGATGCCTTAAAATATTCATATTATCTGAACCGTCAAGTTATCTTCGAAGAATTCCCCTTAAGGAAAGAACACATTATAAATGTAAAGAGTTACAGGAGAGGTACATAAGTAGTACAGTATATTTGTGAATACTGTCGAGATCTAGGAAATATAAGTGCCAAAATGATGGGATTCTTTAGTTATGATACCTTGATACCACAGACTACTGTTCATTTGTTGAAAATCATGTTGTAGGCCAGAATTTGTTGAAAATATTCCAGCAGATTACCATTTTATAAAATGACAAAAATATGTCGGAGCCAAACAAAGGGGCAAACCAGCCAGATAACGCCTGACATATCAATATATATGGGACACTAAGCATCACTGTGAATATAATGAAACTGAGAAAAGCATGTTTATTAGGGTGCCTTTGAGGATGAGGACTGTTTTGAGAGAATCCATACTTCAGTGTGACAGGTCTGGAGTTGTGAGATCCCCAAGATCATGCTCCAGTACTAAAATATGGCCATGAAACTTCCTTTTAAGTAGAGTAGGTCCAATTACTATGACTTTTGTGTGGATCCATGAGGTGTGCAAGTTTGGGGACCTGAGTGGTGCAAAGAGTAGATGAAACCTGATCCATGACCTTGAGATCTTGTCTGATCTTCTCTCACCTGATCCTTAGACACTCGCTTCTAAAGAAATGCTGATGTGAAGGGGATGCCCAATGATTTTTTTGCCTGCGACACCCAGGAGTCTCAGCCATCTCGATCTATACATGTTACATGAGAAGTTTTTAGGATTCTAGGATTTTCATTATCTTTAGTTATGATTTTCAGGTTAGTTCCTTTGGTGTTTGACACAGACTAATTTTGAATTGAGGAAGAAAACTATTATTAAAGCAAAGAAAGCCTTTAGATTTGAGAGCAGAAGGTTGAAAGCAACCTTGAAAAGGTGGACAGCTTAGTGGCCAAAGCAAGCCTGCAACACACTGATGACTAGAAGATAAGATAATTTTAACAAAAAAAAACAAACAAATAAGGGGCGCCTGGGTGGCTCGGTTGGTTACATATCTGCCTTCAGCTTAGGTCATGATCTCCAGGTCCTGGGACTGAGCTTTGAGTAGGGCTCAGTGGGGAGCCTGCTGCTCCCCCTGCTGTGCTCTCTCTCTCTCTTTGACCAATCAAGCAATCAATCTAAAAAAAAAAAGAACAAATGAATTTCTGAGCAGTATTAAGGATAAAATTGCCTTTTCTGAAATACTGATGGATGGGTATTTTAGATCTAGGAAGAAATAAATAATAACTGACAGTGTATCCAACAAACACTGATTATACCTGCTGTGTGCCCGGCATTGTATAAAACCATTTACAAATAATAATTAACTTAATCCTCATGCCTCATAACAACAACCATATGAGGTTAGGCATTATTACCCACATTTTACATATGACAAGCTGAGACAGAGAGCCAATCACATGCCTCAGCTAACACAGTTAGTAAATGGTAAGGATAAGATTTGAATGTAGATACTTTAGACAGTGTAACCATTACACAGAATTGCTTCTCCAATTCAGTCAAAATGAACAGGGATAATAGTCTGGTTTTGGGAATGCTTTACACAGAAAACATGATTGTCAGTAAAAGATCTAAAAAAGGAAGTCCCTGTGGGGATGAGACTATAAAACGGGGGATATCTTAATGCCAGAGTGACTTGTGAGAAAGGCACGTTTTCAGACTGGGGTGTACACTGGGCTTGTGTCACATCTAGGGAAGAGGAATTGAGTGGGGATTTCTAAGAAAAAAACACAAAGCAAATCTGTAGAGTGATGGCTTGCTGGCCAGGCAAGACAGAAGCAAAAGGTCATATTGTGCAGAGATTCAGGGATGGAATTTTTTCCGACTGAGAACCCTAATTGAAAATGGGAAGAAAAGTACTGACAGGCTTTTGACAAACTAGAAGGGAGAAGTTAAATGAGTTTCCATTGTAATATGTTTATTTACCCGCAAAAATGAGCTCTTGCATCTTTCTAAGAGGTTTTTAGTGTATCCACACTGAGGTTGAAGACAGTGCCTCATTTCAGGGTAGCTGATTTCCATGCGGGGCTCTGGATGTTCACTATCCGAATCATTGAGGAACTTGCTAGAAATGCAAACTATTTTCACTGTCCCGCAAGACCTATGGAATCAGAAACTCTTGGACTGGGACCCAAGAATCTCTGTGTTAACAAGCCCTCCAGGTCATTCTGATGAAAATCAGGTTTGATACCCACCAGTCTGGAAAACCATGACTCCATTAGCTTGTAGGGAATCCTGGAGGAGAATAACTTACCCATTCCCTCAGCCTACCCTCACAGTCTTTATGCAATCTAGACCTGTGTGCCTGGCCTGGCTGAATCCAGATTCTCGAAAAGGGCAATTAAATTAAAGAGATTAAATAGATCAAACTGATGAGAAAGGGGGAAAATTTTGGTGCAAGTGCATCTAAAGAGCCACATTCAAATTTTTTTTTCCTTTTACATTCAAGGAATGTGTACTCATTGTTTACATCTTACCTCCTCGATGGTCCTCACAAAATGTCACAGATCTCTAGTATGGGTAAAACTCAGGGATGAAAGGAGAGCCGAGGGTGTACATTGCTGGTGTTACTTGATAGGAAAAATGTTTTCACACAACTTACCATAGCTGTTTTGACTCAGCCGTGTCAAAATCATCATGGCTAAAAAAAAAAAAAATCATCATGGCTAATTGGCCATTTCAAATCGCCATGTTTCAGAAGCAGGATCTAGGAATCCAACAAATAAAATACTTCAGAAAGGTGAAGTTGGCTCATTGCAAGAATCCAAGTAAAAGAGTTTTCAACGTAATTAAATCCCAACCCCTTTTGGCAACAGGACCCAATTTGTGTTTTCTGGTGCTAGATTAAAAATAAAAGAATAGCGTTCATTAACTGTCATCGCTATTCTGAACATGCCAGAAGATATTATAATAGACCTATCTGGAGGTTTGAGATGAGACTCTTCTCTCACGGTCAGCGGTATAAATCTGGTGTAGGTTGATTGGAGAGGAGTGAAAGTAATCACTACTGGAGGCTCTCTCTGATGGATTAATTAGCTGTGAATGAAGCGGCGCCTTGCAGTAAACCGTATTTTATAAGCAGTTTCTATTAGATGGATGATCAGTTGCATACAAAAATCACTTCTTCAGGTAGGACCAGTGTCCCTCTATAGGAAGGTGATGATATCAATGGGCAGAGAGTCTTGAAATTTTCCACTGCAGCTTCCTAAAGGCATAGGAGAGTCTATGGGTATGGTAATCTAGGGGTGTCTCGGAGCTTTTCCACATCAGTCTGCCATAAACAAAAAGCTTCTGTCAATCTTTTTTATTTTAAAAATTTAAGAGGAGATTGCCTTTCACTTAAAAATTTATCCATGTTTATTTTGATCTAAAAATAATGATTTAACTCTCTACCTTAAAGAAAAATGGATACTTCAGAAGGATGGATTACTTCTGTCCTCTGGCTCAGGATCTATTGCCATACTTCCTCAAAGACTCAGGGTTAAGTAGTAGGAAGAAAAGTGCGTTTGAACTTTAGTATTTGCTAATGATTTGGCACAATTATCCTCAACTGTCACAATTTCTGTGAATAAGGAGATGCCAATAATTCCTCTATCATCATAATTTTACTATGTAATTTTAAAATACTATGCATACAAACTATTTTGTAAATTACAAAGTACTGTAAAAATATTCAAGGCACTATGGGTCTGATCATGTATATCCAGATACTGATCAGCTCACCCAACTCTATTTGATATGTATTGGCTATCAGGTGTTTGGTTGTATAAGGAAACAGAGCAAGATGCATGTGGATATTTACCAAGATATAAACAAAAGCAGGAGTATGATTTAACCTAACCTTTCTCCCACTTAAAAGAATTCCCTTTTCTTTCTTTATATATTTTTTAAAGATTTTATTTATTTATTTCAGAGAGAGAGGGCACTCTCATGAGTAGGGAGAGGGGCAGAGGGAGAGAGAGAAAGAGACTCCCCGCCTAGCAGGGAGCCTGACAGGGGGATCCATGCCAGGACCCTGAGATCATGACCTGAGCCGAAGGCAGAGGCTTAACCGACTGAGCCACCCAGGTGCCCCACGAATTCCCTTTTCAACAATTCCAGCTCTTGCTTGATCAGTTCCAGTAACAGGAAGCCTACCCACACATCGGGGCAGCCCATGCCAGCTTTTCTCATCTCCAACTTTGTTGAAGTTTTTTGTTTGTTGTTTTGAGGTCATTCACTGTTATGACATGGATGGTGTCACTCTCAAAATTCATATATTAAAGTCTTAATTCCCAGCATCTCAGACTGTGGCTATAATTCAGCATAGGTGAGTGAAAACGAGCTCACTGGATTTTAACTGGACAAGCAGCTACTGCCACACATGTGATGTCCCTTAGTCCACACATGACCTTATGATTCAATACCAATATTCTTCTCTCATTCTACACATAGAGCTCATGTGCAACAAAATGAAGGAACAAGTTGAAAGTCGTATGTATCTATGAAATAAATGGTTGAAATAGCAATTCAACCTAGTTGACTAACTCCAGAGTCTGGACACCTCACTATCCCACGCTACCCCCACCACTGCCGCTGCCGCCGCCGCCGCCGCTGCCGCTACTGCACACATCTACTACTACATACGTGGTAATAAGCTTGAAACCAGAGAGTATGTTTTATTCATCCCTGAACATCAGTGCTAGGTGTAAGACTAGGCCCTAAATAATGTCATTGAATGAATGAAGAGTGAATGAGTGAGTGCTGATGAGCTAACTCAAGCAATTAAAAATTCACTTGACTTGACTGTCATTTAGTTTGTTTTTCTCTTTCATTTAGATGTATATGAAAAGATCTCTCTCAGTTCACTTGTTTGCACCAAGGGAAAAATAAATGCACACAATACAATTCTATATGTGTATAAAATACACATGTATTAACCAATCCAGTAATCTAATATTGTTACTGTGACCTGGTATTATTTTATTTTTTTAAAGATTTAATTTTTAAGTAATCTCTACACCCAGCGTGGGGCTCATACTTACAACCCGGAGATCAAGAGTTGCACATTCCACCAACTGAGCCGGCCAGGCGTCCCTGGGATTATGAACCTTTTCTAGCTGCTACTAATCTCTGTTTTATTAGGGTTAGCAAGCCACCTGCTTGGCAGTCTGTCTGGGAATTTTCTTTGCATTGATATGAAAATCATAGGTCTGGAATTTCTGGGTTTCAGCATTTTGGGGAAAGAAGAGATTCAGTATTGCCTATCTTTAGTCTTTTGTCGGTGTGTGCAGATTTATTTATGGAGTGGACCCAGGATAGAGGCCACTAGACAAGCAGAGATAACAAAAGTGATCTTAGGGGTGCCTCAGTGGCTCAGTCGTTAAGCGTCCTGGGATCGAGCCCCACATCGGGCTCCCTGCTCGGCGGGAAGCCTGCTTCTCCCTCTCCCACTCCCCCTGCTTGTATTCACTCTCTCACTGTGTCTCTGTCAAATAAATAAAATCTTTAAAAAAAAAAGGGCTCTTAGAAAAAAAATCTATAATTCCAAAGGAAACACAGCATGAGAATTGGTTACCAAGAAAAACCTCAGGATTTTGGTTTGTATTTCCTTAGTAATTATTTTGTTGTCCAGGATCTCTTTTATTCTCATTAAAAATGGGAGCAGTAGGTATCACCATCTCAGCAGTGTTTACCAGCTTCTAAAAGTTATATCCCATCTTCCCACTCTCCTTTTATTCCACACACATCTTTAAGTACCACTGATAAAGATTTGTGTTCACATGTGAAAGCTCCTCTGAGGGTACTTGAATGCATTTCAAGTTTTGACAGAAAGCACTTGCATTCCAAGATAAACTATTGTGTTTTAAATTGGTGTTTTAATGACAGGTCCTAATTCTAACTCATAACATCACACTGCATTCTTTGTTGTTTTGGTTGTTAATTTATAGCATTTATGCATTTGATCAAATTATGTGATTCAGTCATTACATGAAGATAATTAATTTTGGAAATTTTTTTCAAATCGTAACTAGAATCTGTGATCTATTTACTTAGCGTTCTCTAAAATTCCTTCCAATAAACAAACGTTTTTCAAACCAAGAAGATTTATGTTGAATTTGAGGATGTGAAGATATTAACTAGAAAACAATCAATAGGTTTTTTTTTTTTAAAGATTTTATTTATTTATTTGACAGAGGAGAGAGATCACAAGTAGGCAGAAAGGCAGGCAGAGAGAGAAGGGGGAAGCAGGCTCCCTGCTGAGCAGAGAGCCTGATGTGGGGCTCGATCCCAGGACCCTGAGATCATCACCTGAGCCAAAGGCAGAGGCTTTAACCCACTGAGCCACCCAGGCGCCCCGCAATCATAGGTTTTAAAGTTTTTAAATCTTTTTCTAACAAAGCCCATCATGAAATTTACTTCTAACTTTATTTTTGACATGTAAATTATCAATATGAAAGAAATAGAAGGCCAACTAGCTGTATATTTTAAATACAAATGAGTCTCAAGTAAGATGGAATTAAGGGAATGTAAGTTGAAAGATGTAATAATAAGAATGCTTTCTTAAGGGTGCCTGGGTGGCTCAGTTGGTTAAGCAACTGCCTTTGGCTCAGGTCATGATCTTGGAGTCCTGAGATCGAGTCCCACATCGGGCTCCCAGCCCCATGGGGAGTCCACTCTGACCTTCTCCCTTCTCATGCTCTCTCTCTCTCTCTCTCTCTCTCTCTCCTAATAAATAAATAAATAAAATCTTTAAAAAAAAAAAAAGAATGCTTTCTTAATAACACAATATTAACCTTTGTGTTCCATAATAATTTGAGCTCTACTTCATTTAAATTAAAAAAATCCATGTTTTAATCTCAGTTAATTGATCTTGAGGTGATTAATATCGCTCTATAAAAATATAACCTTCACAATACTGATGCAGCATCAGATTTTAGTTAGAATTTTTCAGAGATACATCTCACTGTTAGAGCTGACATCAGAAACATCCTCTGGATATTCAAGATAAGAGTATGTGCAAAAGTGCACTACAATTCAAGTAGGAGCTTGTCTCCTGCTGACCTCAATTTACAATATTAAATTGTAAAATCCACAAATGTACTTACAAAATTCCAAGTGTTTAACATTGTTAAAACAACTAGAATGGGATCAAGCAAGTATTATTGAGAATGGCATCATGGTAGCAGACCTTTTAAAGGTCAGTCATTTAAGGAAATAAGTTATTTATTTATTTATTTATTTTTACATATTTTATTTTATTTATTTGACATACAGAGATAGTGCGAGAGAGAGCACAGGCAGGGGGAGCAGTAGGCAGGCAGGCAGGCAGGCAGAGGAAGAGGGAGAAGCAGGCTCCCCGCTGAGCAAGGAGCCTGATGCGGGGCTCGATCCCAGAACTCTGGGATCCTATCTGAGTCAAAGGCAGCCACTTAACTGATTGAGCCACCCAGGCGCCCCAGGGAATAAGTTATTTAATCAGAGAAGATCAAGAAATATTATATTTTTGAAATCACTCATTTACTTTTCTAAAGCATCACACAAGCCCTAACAGGGTTTGGAAAAGGATAAAACGTCCTAGAGTAAATAACATTTAAATGGAAATTTTGACAATCACTTTAAGCTAATAAAATCCATTGTTGAAAATAATTATTAAATAGATATTAATAGTGTGCACATAAAACAAATCTGATAAAATATTCCAGCGCTATAATTTGCTAAATAAAGTATAATAATACTTAGACAGATAATTTTTAGCTGACTATAGACATTATATGCAAGTAGCTATCCTTTATTGTATGCTAGATAATCTATGATGTGGCTTAAATGATTTGAATGGCAGATATGGCCTCCTGTTCTGTAAGCATTCCACTCCACATCAGAGAAGCCATCAAAGCAAGAGTAGCTCCATGTTCTAGGAATCCTAATCAAGGCAGATGCCTTTCCTTAAAAAGAAGCAGGATGGGTTCATTTCCTGATTGTTCTATTATTCTGTTGTCATTAACCATTCGACTTTTTTTTGTCATACACAGTCTTGGCTTTTTTTCCTTTCTTAAAAGGCATGGAAATGCTCACAATTTGCATTTGTAGAAGAGCACGAAATATTCTATAAAGTCTGTCAGTGCATTAAAAAAAAAGTCTGTCAGTGCATTTTGAGATGACATGAGCACATCATCAGTGATTAATGATGAGTTAAAATGTTAAGGCCATTTAGATTAAAATGCAATTAACCTATGGTAGCATTCCCTCTGCTTTTTAGGTGATAGTTTAATTCTTATTCATATTTACAGTTGGAAAAGGGATTCCTGTACAAATGTAACCACCATGATGGACTTTTGATTTCAGATATATATTCTATTTTTGCAACATACTAGGTGAGACAGATGCTTTTCCTTGCCTGGCAGCTTCCCTCCACTCCCCTCCCAACCCTTCCCTTCCCTTTCCAACCCCACCCTGAGCTGAGAGTTGGCCAAGGAATAGAATGGCCATATTTCTTTCCATCAAAATACTACACATAAAACTAATATCCTAGTTAACTTCCATCCCCATCCTGATTTTTCTTCTCTCTCAGCTCCCCATACAGATAAACATCAGTATAAATTTGAAAAGCATTCTTCCACTCTTCAGTTTTTACATAAACCGCCGTAGAATACAGATTTTTCTTTTTAAACATTTCATATAAGTGACAAGCTTTAGAAGTCCTTCTGCAACTTTTCAAATTCATTAATATGTTTGTGAGATTCATCTGTGCTGGAGTGCATTCTACTTCATTTAATGTCATAGCCATATAGTATTGTATGAATATACAGGACGTTGTTGATCTAGTTCAGTCTATTTCCCATTTTTAACTATGGTAAACGATACTAAAATGAATACTATTTGTGTCTCTTTGCCCAGTGTGGGAGATATTCTGTAATGAGGATTTCCTGGGTTGTACAAGTTTGGACATTTTCAGCTCTTCAAGGTATTGATTGCTAAATCGCTCTTGGGAGTGGGTATACCAGTTTATGTTTCCATCAAATGTATATGAGCATGCCATCCCTCACGCCTTTGCCAAATTGGATGTTATATTTAATTTGACTTAGATACTTTTTATTATTTTAGTTGTTGTAATAAACATCAGGGTTTTGGAATTCAGTGTGCAAAATAAAATTTAGGGTAAGGTAAGAAAAGCTCATGCCATTTGGACAGAAATTTTGTATCTGAAATCTGTCTTAAGAAAATATTGTAGGGGCACCTGGATGGCTCAATCGGTTAAGCATCTGACTTTTGATTTCTGCTCAGGTCATGATCTAATGGGTCCTGGGATCCAGCAATACTTTAGGCTCTGTGCTCAGCAGGGAGTCTGCTTGAAGAGTCTATCCCTCTGCCCCTACCCCCACTCATGCACACATGCTCGCTCTCTCTCAAATAAATACATCTTAAAAAAAACATTCTCTCTCCCTCTCTCTGTGCCCCCCTTCACACATGCACATGCTCTAGCTAAAAAACAAAACAAAACAAAACAAAACAAAACCCAACAAAAACAAACCGGGATTGGAAAATTGAGGTTGCAATGTTAGACTTAGATGGATGGCAAAGGTGACATTGGTGGAAAGAGAAAAGAAGAAGGATACAGCAGAAAATGACAAGTTTTTAGAAATTGCATATATAATTTTTGATGTATTTATATGAGTAACATTTTACCAGTACAAATTTAATTTTAGAGAATGATAAGCATTTGTTTAATTTGACAGTGTTAAATAGGACCATGATTCAGTGAGAAATGATACTTGACTACCTTTTGAAACAAAATGAGACTAAGAGATTTGCAAAGTAAGTCTAGGAGGTAACAGAATTGTAATAAAACCTCAACTTTTGAAAATGAGAAGCCTTGGTTCTCTTAAATAATCAAGGACATGACAAAGTCAACATAAAGCACAGGAAATTATTCTGATAAAACTCAATATCTTTGTTCTCTAAGTAGATTACTCAGAAGGTAAAGACAGACCCTTTATAACCTCTTCATTAAGAGTAGACCGATAATTCACCAAAGTGTCATTTTCACAAAGAGAAAACAAAGTTTTATGTCAGTATATTTGACATTAAAGGTCTTCTTTTTTACATTATAAAATGTTTTATTAACAAAAACCCAAACTTTGAAAAACCTGGAGCATTATAAAAACTAAGAAACTCACTCATGAAGCACTGCTCATGTGCACCACAGATCACAGACTTTTCCCAAGTAACATTCTATGTTAATCAGTTTAGAAACAGAGCACTAAATTCAGAGGGTTCTTTCTTCTCACTGCTTAAATTGTTTTTTAAGAAATATGCAGCAAAGCACATTGTAAACCACTAATATTTACAACGGCAAAAATAATAACATTGCATTTAGTCCATGTTTCAAAGAATACTTAACACGTCGACGTCGTTTTCTGTTATTATTGGTCTTGTGTCTTGCACATGGTAGATGCCTAACAAATGTCTAATGACCAAGAACTGCAAGTGAATTATGTAACCACTCTCTTCAGTTCTAACATGTGCCAATTGTAGACAGAAACTTTAGATACTGATACAGAAACCACAGTATGATATGACGGATGGTATGATAAACCGCCCCCCCCAAATCTCTAAGACTGAAAGTATTTGTTTTCCAGGTCTTTTATAAAGATCTCATAAATAAACTAACTCCTAGCCAATTTTGGCCAACACAAATCAAGTTCCTTTTCTGTGAACCTTTTAAAACTTTTGATATCCATTTAGGTTTTTTCTTAGATAGTTTTGAAATGTTTTTGGGCAAAACTCAATGTTTGTGAAAGTATTACTCATAGTTTTTGTTTTTTAAAGATTTTATTTATGTATTTATTGGAGAGAGGGAGAGAGAGAGCGAGCAGGCATGAGTGCATGCCTGTTTTAAAGCGGGAGGAAGGGCAGAGGGAGAGTGAGATCATGACCTGAGCCCATTGAGAGTCACTTAACAACTGAGCCATCCGGTCACTCTTACTCGTAGTTTTTTTTTTAAGATTTTATGTATTTGACAGAGACACAGAGAGAGAGGGAATACAAGCTGGGGGAGTGGGAGAGGGAGAAGCAGGCTTCCCACAGAGTGGGGAGCCCGATGCAGGAGTCAATGCAGGGCTCGATCCCAGGACCCTGGGATCATGACCTGAGCTGAAGGCAGATGCTTAACGACTGAGCCACCCAGGTTCCCCAACTTGTAGTTTTTAAAAGTATATACTTCCTTGTAGTATACTCTCTCAATGTGGCAAAAAGAACATGTTTATTAAAAGATCCAAATATGTATAGCCTCTCTATACCATATAAAATAAAAAGTTATATAAATTTAAACTTATTCTGAGTAGTTCATGTTTCAGTATTTTATCTTAGAAATGTCTAGATATTTAATAATATATAATATTTAATTTAGCATAAATCTAAAGGTAAGTTACCAAAAGGATACCCAAAAACTTTTTTAAGCTGACATTATTAAACATAATTGCCATTGAATTAAATTTTGTCAGAAGAGTGAGTCAGTTTATTTAAACAGAAATTTATATTTTTCATTATTGTAAATATCTAGGAGACAAAATGCTAACTTATTTGATCAGTAAACTTGAGTTAAGTTCAGGAAGAATAAACCCGGGGTGCTCGTTAAGCGTCTGCTTTCGGCTCACGTGGTGATCTCACCGTCCTAGGATCAAGCCCCTGCATTGGGCTCCCTGCTCTGTGGAGAGCGTGTTTCTCCCTCTGCCACTCTCCCTGCTTGTGTTCCCTCTCTCACTGTGTCTCTCTCTGTCAAATACATACATACATACATAAATACCTTTTTTTTAAAAAAAGGAAGAATAAGCCCAAGCCCAACTATCATAAAAATATATCATTGTAATGTTGATAACAGAAGACCCAGCTTTTTTTTTTTTTTAAGATTTTATTTATTTATTTGACGAAGAGAGCAGGAGAGCACAAGCAGCCGGGGAGTGGCAGAAGGAGAGGGAGAAGCTGGCTCCCTGAGCCTGACATGAAGCTTGATCCCAGGACCCTGGTTAGCCAAAGGCAGTTGCTTAACCAACTGAGCCACCCAGGTACTCCAAAGACCTAGCTGTTTTTATTAAACTAACAATATTAAACTAGTCTTATTTGCCAACAATTTACCTAAAGTTTGTGAACTTGAATTCTTAAAACATTTGGGTTAATTTTTATGAAAATGTTTAATTTTTTTTTTAAGATTTTATTTTTTTAAGTAATCTCTACACCCAATGTGGGGCTCAGACCTAAACCCCAAGATTGAGAGTCACATACTCTACTGACTGAGCCGCCAGGAGCCCCAGAATGCTTTTTTTTAGTATGTGGAAATATTAGAAGCTCAGTTTTATCTACTTCTGAGTCTTAATATACATACACGGAAACATAAACATATAGATAGATACAAATAGTTGATAGCTTTCACACAGAAATACAAAACTCACTGGTATATATAAAAATATTGGCTCTCATTTTGGCCCTGCTTCTATAATTTAGTAGGATTGTGTTTCTGGCAGATGGGATAGGTTGAGGTTACCTGCTCAATATGGCTAAAATGTTCACAACCACATTTGTGGAGGATTCCAGGATTTTTTCCTCTCAGGTATAATCTTATGGAGACTGTGGACTGAATTTGGGGTGAGGGACTGAGGAGACACCAAGCAGCCCTGTGTCTCCAAGGCACATCTGAGGGGGTACATAATACAGTATTTCCAGTTAGTTTTAAGTGATTTTATTTTTAGGTGGTAGCTTTTAGTGTCTCTGAGGACCTTAAGAGCCCATGATTGGGGGTAGAGAGATATAAAGTTCCAATGATTATTGGGAGTTGAGGGGTTGGGGTGGGAAAAGAAAGCTATGGCCAGAGTGGATGGAAAGGTAGAGGAGGTAGAGTTATTGAATAAAGACAGATCAAATGATTCAAGGTAGCTAAAGGGAAGGTTAAGGAGGGGTTAAAAGGAGGAGGGGTGATGAGAAGGGCTGAAATGAGCCAGTTTAAGTATAGAGCCGATTTCACAAAGAGGCTATTGAAGTTCCAGATTATCCTTTGTGAAATTTCGCCATGTTTGGAGACATTGGACCAAATGTGTTGATGCAGTGGAAGAGCATATAGTCAACAGTGAAGGATTAGCTGATATGCCTTGTTAAGGGAGAATCCCTCATGGGATTAGGTTAATACTCAAACACGAGGGACCTCACAAAACAGCCCTGAAATCAGTCTTGCTCAGTGTAGAATCATGTATTAAAGCCCCCCTTAAAAAGCTCAAAAAACTTCGGTCCAGGAATTAAGCAGGCAAATACCAGGAAGAACCCCCATTTAATAAAACCAAAATCAAAATACCCCACTATTGTGTTCCAACAAATGTCTAGAGGACTGGATAAGGACTTGGAATTTAACGTATGAACCCTATTTCCCCAACCGGGAAGGACACAAAGGGTCTGAGAACCTGGCATAAGTGCCTGAGTGAAGACAGCAGAGTCCAGCGAGTAGACAGCACTCAAATTAAGTCATGGCACCCAAAACTGTCAAAACAAATTTACACTTAGATAATTAGATAAGAAAAGACATCATTCAAAAGGACTATTGCAATTGGGAGAAGGTTCCCATCTCAGAAATATCCAAGTATCTCAAGATCAAACACAGAAAGGCTTCTCTTTTACATGGGGCAGGGGGAGGGTAAACAGTAAATAAGGAGAGGTTGGGAGTTGAGGGAGTGTGGCTGTGGGTTGCTGTGTGTCAGCTGTGTGTCTATTAGAGAGGACAGAGGCTGAAAATAAAATATCTAAGTATCCATGTCAAGAAGTTAGGCCAGACGCTGCAAATGAAATCTAATGAAAGCAGAAAGTATTAAATAATAAAGATAAAGGAGTATACCAGATGATACGAAGATATTATGACTAATATTTAATACTTTTGAACTTTTAGATAAAATGGACAGATTCTTGAACCGTGCACACAATTTACTAAATAAGATGTAAGAAGAAATAAGAAATCTGAATTCCTATAGACATTGGACTTGTTATTAACAATATTCTTACAAACTAAAGCACAATCCCATATGGCTTCATTAGTGAATTCTTTCAAATATTTAGATAAGAAAAAAAAAACTATACAAATACTTCCAGAGGATATAGGCTGAGGGAATATTTGCCTACTCTTTTCGTAAGTCTGGAATAACCTTAGTACCAACATTTGACAAAGATATTACTAGAAAAGAAATTCTGTCATTATGTCTTATGAAAATAGATTCAATACCATAAGCAAAATAGTACCAAATTAATCTTAGTAATAAAGAAGATAATACATAGGGACCTATAGGGTTTTTTTTTTTTAAGATTTTATTTATTTATTTGACAGAGAGAGAGAGAGTACAAGCAGGCAGAGTGGTAGGCAGAGGCAGAGAGAGAAGCAGGCTCCCTGCCAGGCAAGGAGCCCCATGTGGGACTCTATCCCAGGACCCGGGGATCATGACCTGAGCCGAACTCAGCTGCTCAACCAACTGAGTCACCCAGGCGTCCCTATAGGTTTTATTCTAGAACTACGTGTTGTTTACCTTTGCAAAATCTATCAATTTAATTTACTATGTTAACAGAAAACAAGAAAAATCTCTATAGATTCAGAAAAAAGTATTTGATAAAAGTCAAAACCAATACATGTAAACAATTCTTACAAATCCAGGAACAAAAGGGAATTTTCTTAATCTAAAAAGAGTGTCTACAGAAAGAAGTAAAAATGCAAAGCAAATGTATTACTTCACTGTGATTTTAATGCCTCCATTGTGATATTAGGTCTAAAACTAAAGGCTCTTATCACTAGTTCTATTTAACATTTTATTGATGGCGATAACCAGTGCAAAAAGCAAGGAAAATAAATAAACCTCATAAGCATTTGAAAGGAAGAAATAAATCATGTTTTTTGCAGGTAATATGATTATGTATGTATGAAGAAAGAATCCTATCTTCAGACATTCTTAGAATTAATAGAATTTGGAAATGATGCTAAGTGCAAGGTCAATATTGATAATAAAGCAATGGTATTTCTATATAGTAAATACCAAATGATTAGGAAAAAATAAAAATGTCATTAAGGAGAGTATTTAAAAATTTAAATATCTAGTAATGAATTTAAAGAAAACATAACTGTCCTTAGGTGAAAATTCCAAAACACTGAGATAAATTGATAAATATAAAGTGAAGGATCTACCATTTTTTTTTTTTAAGATTTTATTTTATTTATTTTAACAGAGAGTGAACACAAGCAGGCAGAGAGGCAGGCAGAGGCAGCGAGAGGAGCAGGCTCCCCGCTGAGCAAGGAGCCCGATGTGGGACTCGATCCCAGGACGCCGGGACCATGACCCGAGTCGAAGGCAACTGCTCAACCAACTGAGCCACCCAGGTGTCCCGGATCTACCTTTTTTTTTTTTCAAAGATTTTATGTTTACATAATCTCTACATCCAGTGTGGGGCTCAAACTTAGAATCCTAAGATCAAGAGTTGCATACTCGGGACGCCTGGGTAGCTCAGTTGGTTGAGCAGCTGCCTTCGGCTCAGGTCATGATTCCAGCATCCTGGGATCGAGTCCCGCATTGGGCTCCTTGCTCGGCAGGGAGCCTGCTCCTCTCTCTCTGCCTCTGCCTCCCTCTGCCTGCTTGTGTTCTCTCTCTGTTAAATGAATAAATAAAAATCTTTAAAAAAAAAAAAAAGAGGTGCATACTCTACCAACTGAGCCAGCCAGGCACCCCAGGGTCTACCATTGTTGTGGATTAAAGACCCAGTGTTGGGGCGCCTGCGTGGCTCAGCAGGTTATATGTTTGCCTTTGGCTCAGGTTATGATCCCAGGGTCCTCGGATCGAGTTCCGCATCAGGCTCCCTGCTCAGCGTGGAGTGTGCTTGTCCTTCTGCCTCTCCCCCTGGCTCGTGCTCGCTCTCTCTTAACAAATAAATAAATTAAAATCTTTTAAAAAGTTAAAAAAATAAAAGATCCAATGTTATAAATTCTTCCAAAGTTAAATAAAATTTCAATAACAATTCTAGCAAGGGGAGAGTGTGTGTGTGTGTATGTGTGTGCGTGTGCGCATGTGTGTGTATGAATGAGTGTGGTAATTCTACAGCTTATGAAAATGCAGCAGAACAAGATTAGCTAAGAGTATCAAAATAATGTGAAGAAAATCAAAGCTGGAATATATACATTTATATTTATTGAGAATTAGAAATCCATAGTAATTTGGACAGTATGGTCTCTGTGCAATGATTTAAAAAAAAAAATAGCCCAGTGGAGAGCCCAGAGAGTGCCCATATATGTTATATATATGACATATATGTTAACTTGGTTTATGGCAAAGTGCCCATACAGTGTAGTGGGAAAAGTTTGCTATTTTTAGTAGGTGGTACTGGGCCAATTAACTACCCACATGTAAATGGTATCTCATTTGATACCTAAAAATGAATTCCAAGTCTAACATAGATCTAAAAGTGAAAGTTAAACAATAAAGCATTTGAGGGGTGCCTGCCTGGCTCAGCTGGAAGAGCATGCAACTGTTGATCTTGGGGTCCCGAGTTCGAGCTGCTTGTTGGGCTTAGAGTCTACTTTAAAAACAAACAAACAAAGCATTTGAGAGAAAGCATGGCAGAATGCCTTCATGATGTGGACTATGCTAAAGTTTCTTCAACATTACACAAATAGCATTTTCAGTGCATACAAACATTGACACAATGTACCTTATTAAAATTTAGAATTTCTGCTCTACAAAATCCACATTTAAAAGAATGAAGGGGTAAGCTCCAATGTTGGGAAAGGTATTTGCAATATATATTCAACAAAGGACACGAATCCAAACTATATGAAGAATTACAAAGAAAAAAAGGGCAAACAATCCAAAAGAAAAATGACCAAAATAGGCGTATTACAAAGGAAGATATGCAAATGACCAAGAACATGTGAAAATGATACTTAAATTACTCAAATGTATATTGAAACTCAGTGTGAAATCACTCTACCTCACAGTGGCTAAATGAAAAAGATTGGCAATTCCAAGTTTTGGGAAGACAGTGAGCCACCTGGATTCGTCTACGTCACTGGCAGAAGTGTAAATTATTGCAACCATTTTGGAACACTGAGGATATATACTAAAGATGAGTGTAGGAAAACTCAATTATCTGAGCAATACTATTCCTGGATGTATACCGCTCCCCCCAAATGAATGAGTATTTCTATTGAAAGAAATGTACAGGCATGTCCATAGCAGCATTATTTGTAAGAACTCAAAAGTTGAAAGTTCAGTACATCAACAAATAGAATACATACATATTGTACTATAATGATGAAATGAACTAGCATACAGCAGTGCAAATGAACAAACTGTAAGAACCTGTCATAGCATGTTGAGCAAAGGAATTGAGACACAAGAGTCCATAATTTACATAGTTGATGATTCTATGTGGTGTCCACTGGGAACCATTAGTGGGTTATGTTGAAAGCACTTCACATAATAGGATGTCAAATAGCCTCATGAAGATGATAGGAATGTCTCCGCATTTATTCTTATTTATTAGCTCTCTGGCTATCTGCAGTTGAGCTACATTGTTCCTCTTTTTTTTCTTAAAGGAGGGAAGTTTTATCTGTTCCAAAACCTTCACACATGCTGTTGTTTCTGCCTGGAACACTTTTTCCCACTATTCTTGCCTTGCCTGTGTTCTGCCTGTCCTTCATATCACAGCATAAATAGAATTTCTTTAAGTCCTCAAGTCCAATCTAAATTAAGTAAGCATTGTTACTAGCTTTTCTTAGTACTTATCATGGTTTTTGATTTTTAATTTTTTTCAAGATTTTATTTATTTATTTTAGAGAGAATGCCCACGAGAGAGAGGTGTAGAGAGCGCACGAGCAGGGGAAGGGGCAGAGGGAGAAGCAGGCTCCCTGCTGAGCAGGGAGCTGGATGTGGGGCTCCATCCCAGGACTGTAGGACCATGACATGAGCTGAAGGCAGACAGACGCTTAACTGAGATACGCAACTGCCCTTAATTTTTTGTTTATATAATTATTTGTTAACTTCCATTTTCTCCACTGGACTGTGTTCCATCAGGGCCGGACCGCTCACATTCTTGTGCTGTTCTATCTCAGAGCTTATCCTGGGGTCTGACACTTGTAGATTCTAAATATATTTGGAAATTGAATGACTGATTGACCACAAGAATATAAGAGGGAAGGTCTCAAGTGGATAGCTTCTGGCATCATTTAAAATTGTTCCTCCATCAATTACCAGCTCTCTAACCTTGTACAAGTCCTTTTAACTCTGATTCTCTATCTTATTTACAAATAGGGGAAGCAGATCTTTTCTTAATAACTTACCCAATTTTCCACCTTATTTCCGGCTCAAGTTCCAGAATCCTAGCCTTTAATCATCATTTATCTTTATCCTTTACAACCACCTGCGACCTTGTATTTGGTAAAACAATCCAGAACTTAATTTTACTTTAGCTCTGTGAAAACGTCTAAAATCAACGGTCGAGAAAAAAATAAAATCAACGAATGAAGGAACGGTAACCCTACCCTAAGTATCCATTCAATACCTAGAGTAAGTACACTGTGGTACTGGTTGTTCAAAAGCTCTTTACAGAGATGACAGAATACTCTAATTTTAGAAAAAGAAAGGTTCTTAAAGATCATCTAGTTCACTTCCTTATTACACAGATCAGGTGACTGTATATGAAAAGAGGGAGCTAGGACTCGCTCTGGGCTTTACTACTAGTCAGTCCCACAAGTGC
This sequence comes from Nasua narica, assembly GCA_028533885.1. NCBI lineage: Eukaryota > Metazoa > Chordata > Mammalia > Carnivora > Procyonidae > Nasua > Nasua narica. The sequence goes on along the minus strand of CM052801.1, from coordinate 94,104,482 downwards.
TCCTGGTCTGCTTCAACCCTGCTGTATTAAGCCAACTTCCATCAGCAGAGTAATCATTAAGGGATCGGGAAGGAAAAAAAAATCCAGCATGTGCCTGTGGATGCCACTTGTGAAAGAAGTGGCTCTGTCAGTTTAGCAACAGGGAGGGACTCTTTTATTTTTATTTCTTTTTATTTAAAAAATATTTTATTTTTTTGAGAGAGAGATAGTGAGGTAGAGCACAAGCGGGAAGGATGGGGAGAGGCAGGCTCCTTACTGAGCAGGGAGCCAGGTGCGTGGCTCCATCCCAAGACCCTGGGATCATGACCTCAGCCAAAAGCAGATGCCTAACGGCTGAGCCACCCAGAGGCACCCTAGAGGGACTGGTTTAAATTATGCTTTTATAGACATACTTTCAACAGGGGCAGGATGTAGCTTCTAGAGGTACCAAAGGAATGATAGTTTTACACTTCATTTGGAACTGCAAAGCAGTCACTTCATCAGACTCCATTTTTGTTATTTATCCATTTTTATTAGGTGTAACATTAATGAACCATTTTAAAGTTTACACTCCCGTGGCCTTTAGCCCCTTCACAATGTTGTGCAACCACCAATTTCATATAGTCCCACATATCATCACTCAAAGAGGAAATCTTGCACCTACTAAGCAGTTACTCCCCACATGTATTTTAACATAATAATGAATTTAAATGTGTGATTAGTGCTTATACTAGGTCTGCCTTTAGGAGGAGACAAAATTCAATTGAAATCTTTGAAATGGTTGCAACAAAATCCCTTTTACTGTTGCCATTGACCATGAGTTTTTAATGAACTCTTTTATACATGTATTTAGAGTTCAGTGTTACTTGGCTAAGATAACTAATCCAGGAGTGACTCAATGAAAAAGAAGAGCACATTGAAGCACCGAGTTTCTTACAATGAAAACATCTGAACCGCAAATATTTTTGGAGCTCTCTAGTCTGCAGTCTGCAGTGCCTTTGAAAACACTCAGTATACAAGAATCCATACAGACACACACGCACACACACATTCCCCCAACCCCTGCCTAGGTGGGCACTTTTCATTTCCCTGTGAAGCTGGGAGCTTCTGCAGGAGAAAGGAACCTCTATTAGTTTTAGCTAGTGAAGCATTTCCTTTTGATAACCGGCAAAGCCTTGGATCCGGAAGCTCTGAAAATCTCAGCACAGTAGGGCTTTGCACTAAACAACTTAGTAATTGGTAATGGCCTTTGGTGTTGTATGTATAGCAAGAGAATGTGATAGCCAGAAGGGATGTTTCCCTTTTCGAAACAAAATGGTGCAAAGTGAAAAATACAGTCACGTTTACTTACACTTACCCCTCTCTACTGATCTCATCAGTTGGTGGAATAATCACCATACTGCCCGGTTCATCTCTCCTGGGAGAGACCAAAGGAAACTGTGCAGATCCCTTGATTCTTCATTCCTCCCTCACTTACTCTTAACGAAGTTCCCTTTCCATTTTAATTCTTCCAAATGGTCCCTCCCTAAACTGTTTCAGTCTCTAAGCAAATGCATATTTCTTGTGGGGTGTGTTCGGTGTGCCAGATCAACGCCTTCTGTCTTAGTGCCTTACAGAAATGGAGCTAATTTTAACGTCCTCCCCCTGGAGTGGGGAACTTGAGAATATATTTTTATCTGTTATGATTTAGGTTTACCTTTACTCTTGGAACTGAGCTATTTAAGCATATTATTTATAAAGGAATTACATAGTCAATGAGATTTAATGCATGTATGAGTTTGTCAAATAAGAGGGAGCCAGTTCATAGAATCACAGAATCCAAATGCTAGCAGGGATCTTTGGAATGCATCGAATCCAACCTTCTCATTTGATGTTCAAGGAAACAAAAGGCCTGTTGTGGGAGGGAGTTGGTCAAGTTCTTGTAGGAAGTTCAGGGTCAGAGGTGAACAGATAGTCTCTTCTATGGGAAATTAAATTTGGCTGAAGAACCTGAGTGGATTATCTGTGGGGAACCTAACTTACTAAATAAATGATGGTATAAAATACTCAGCGAAGCCCTTATTAGGAGGCAGGCCCTCTTCAAAATGTTTTTGCATAAATTTAGTGTAATTCCTCTTCACCTTAACCTACTAAAAGGTAGGTGTCATATCACCCTACTTTACAGTGAGGAAGTGGAGGAATAGAGGGGTTAAGTGGCTTGACTGAAGTGACACAAATGGAAACAGTAGATTTAGGATTTGAGCCCAGGCATCCTGGCTCCCAAGTCCAGGCTCTTAACTACTGGGAATAGTAGACTTGGGAGCAGACCTATATGTGCACACAGTGAAAGCAGTCCGCAGGGACGCAAGAACAAGGCTGATGTGGAAGGAGGAAAGCAGAGAAGAGACACAGTGTCACCTCAGAAAAAGAAGATGAAGGGTGGTTATTGGGATTGAGAAAGGGAGAGGAATGGGGGGGAGAAGGAAAAATGTACAGAAATGGCCTGATCATTTTCAGTTTTTTTGTAAAGTCCCTTCTCATCTTTTCACCCTCATTGGCTGTCGTTAGTCTACATCTTTATTTCTCCCTTTGCCACACCTCGATGTTGCCAAGTCTTGAAAATGAAACTAACGAACTGGCCATGTAAGGAGAAAAATATGTCCTGTATCAACACCCCAGTTTCAGGGCCACTGTATTGTCTGTACGGGGTCTCACGTTAATACGCGGCTATGTGCTCAGCAACCTAGGATTCACAGAATACTTTCACATAAGCCCTTTCATTAGATTCTCACCATGCATGGATAAGGTAAATAGGGCAGGTTTTTAAAGTTGAAGAAAGTTTGGAATTTTATTCACTTACCTGAAAGCACTTTCTGGGAAAGGGACTGTCTTGGACCAATTTTTATAACTCCTGAAGTGACTGGAGTCTAGTGAGCTTTTCATTTTGTTTTAAAAAATAGAAGGTAGGTAAGGGAAGGAAGGAAGGAAGGAAAGAAGGGGTGAATAGATGGCATTATTAAGTGGTTTAGTCGCATTTCCTTGATGTTGTTACAAAGCCAAACCAGTTCTAGAATCGAAGTGTCTGAAGTTCTCATTATACCAGCCTGCCAACACTAAGCATGAACCTTTTTATACACCTCAAATGCGAAGGAACTTTTAATGCTATCTTAGCTCCATTAAGTGGGAAAGAGTATATCCAACCTGATACTTCAAAGGCATTTTTTCTCAACATTACATTTATTTTAAGGAAAATCTGCAGATAGGCATTACAAAGACATATAAGAGCACAGAGCAGACATGAGTAAAAATAATTGTGGACATTTTAAAAGTAAACAAATCAGAATTGATACATCTAAATAAGTGCTAGCCTTCTAAGTCACCCCCCTGGGAGAATACCCACATATTTCAGTGATGGTGCGTTGCTCAAAATGCTTTGGGAACTCTTGAATGGTAAATGGCTCCTAAGACAGACTGGAAAAAAAAAACAACACAAGGAATTCCATTTTATGTGTTTATATTCACACTTTACATTAAAGACAAATCTCTTTGAACCCATCCTGAAGAATGTTAGGTAAAATTCTAAGTAGATACACATTAATTTCTCTTAATATACCATGAATTTTCTTTTTTTTTTTTAAAAAAGATTATTTATTTATTAATTTCACAGAGAGAAAGAGGGAGATCCCAAGTAGGCAGAGAGGCAGGCAGAGAGAGAGGGAAGCAGGCTCCCCACTGAGCAGAGAGCCCGATGCGGGGCTCAATCCCAGGTGAGCTCTCAATCCCATGATCTCAAACCCTGAGATCATGACCTGAGCCGAAGGCAGAGGCTTTAACCCACTGAGCCACCCAGGTGCCCCTGAATTTTCTCTTAATAATCAAGCATAGCTTGAAAAATTAATATTTTACATACGTGGTGACCATTTGTCAGAGCCACTAAATATTATCCAAATTAAAAGTCGGCATTTCAGATGCAAGTTAAATATTTCTATCCTTTTCAACTTGTGGTTCCTGTAAACATATCATCTATGATAAGAAACCAAAACGCTGGTTTAGGAACTGTGTGCCTTTCTGATGACTTCCTAGAAATCGACTGTGTCTGCTATGCTCTTCCAATCTGTTGATAACAGCTGCTTTTGGCTGCTGTGGTTTTTAAAATGAAAATAGCTGCAAGAACCATCAAGAATTTTGATCTCAATCATACTTTCTGCAGTGGATTTTAGTGGCGTTTGTATTGGAAAGAGAAAGACACCTGGTGCTATGTTCCTTTATATATTTGGTCCAGTATTTTTTTTGGTCCATTTATTCCAGATTGTTCCTGGCATTTTTGTAAGATTGAATCCTTGGCATTAAGAAGTTCCAACAGTGAAAATTTGCCTGTGAAATACGGTAACAGCATTGAAGGATGAATACTCGGGGGCGGGGGGCAGCTGTCATAGAGTGAAAAGAATAAATTTAGGGCGCCTGGGTGGCTCAGTTGGTTGGGCGACTGCCTTCGGCTCAGGTCATGATCCCGGAGTCCCGGGATCGAGTCCCATGTCGGAGTCCCGGGATCGAGTCCCATGTCGGACTCCCGGCTCTGCGGGAAGTCGGCTTCTCCCTCTGACCTTCTCCCCTCTCATTCTCAGTCTCTCTCTCTAATAAATAAATAAAAAATCTTTAAAAAAAAAAAAAGAAAGAAAAGAAAAGAATAAATTTAGAACCCAGCAAATAGGCTGTGAGACCTTGGGCCAATAATTTTCTTTCCTGAGTCTGCTTCTTAATTTATGGAATGAGAAGTGTTACACTGACCTGGAAGATTTTGTGTGTGCAGATAATGAGATACCTTTTTTGTAAAGTGCTCAGCACCATGCCCAGACATATCATATGGTCCACAAAAGCGGTAATTGCTGCTGTGATTATTATTATTAGTTGTAGTAGTATTATTATTATTATCTAAAGGTATTACTTTTTTCAGGATATGCTGAGATAAGAAATAACTCCTCCCAAACATTAGTGACTCCAAACAGATGTATTTCTTATACCACAGTCCAATGAGTCCCTTCTGCTAAGTGACTCAGGGATCTCTGTCTTGGCCATTTTGTCCTGCTGCCGTCACTGAGCGCTCTGCATCCACTTTGGCCCAAAGTTGTGAGGGAGTCAGCTTAGAGAAGACACTTTCACTCTTATGTGCATCACAGTAGAGGTATCATTTCCACTAACCAGAACTCAGTCACGTGGTCCCCACAAAAACTATATGGAGACCAGGGAAGCACAGGAAGAGGCAGTGGCGGGCGGACTTACTGCATAGGAGTTTTTTTGGTCACTGATAGTTTCCTTATATTGATAAGAAAATAAGCGTCTGTGTGACTGACAATAACCGCTTGCTTTGTCACGTGTCATGTGATTCCCTATCTCGTTTCCCTTCTTCGGATGGAATGATAGTTGTGTCATCTTGGAGACTGCACTCGGCTGCAGCCTCCCGAGTGTGTTTCCCTGGGAACGTTCTTTAAACCTCCGGAACTGATTTTTGTCTGAAAGTGCAATGACCTTGCCGTGTAGGGTCGAAGCCTACCTTTCCAATCAGGAACTCAGCCTGGATGAATGAGCCTGCGCGAACTCAAGATATCCATGCAGGGCTTCTCCAAACCTTCCAGTGCAGATGACAGGTTCATCGGGGTGTCTGTGGGTGCCAACTGGGGGTCCCTATTCCAGGACAAAATTCCAAGTGGTAGCATTAGCGTTTCTAGAAATAATTCATAACAGGTCAGTTTGTCATCATGAGAAGGAATCGGGGCCACAGCGACAGCTGATACCTGAGAAGAATCATTCACAGAGAAATTCATTAGGAGGAACGTTTCCATTCAGAGAAATACTTTATAAAGAACGCCCACCAAAGAGTGAATCCTGCCAAATTAACAATCACTATAAAAAGCACTCTGCTCAAATGGAAGCTGAGGCTCACTTTGAATCTAAATTTATATATAAATTGTCAGGCATGACAGACTATTTCTATTCAAATATAACTGCAATGTTAATAGGAATATCCTAAGCCCTACTCTTCTGTTTTATGAACCACTGTTTTAAAATCACTAGTTGCTCACCACTGTGTATAAATAAGTATATTAATCATACAAACCCATAGTTTATGCAGCTCAACCATTCACTCAGATTTGCCTTTTTGTTAAGCTAGCCAAACAGCAAATTAATCTGCATTTCGATGCAATACTATCTGCGAACAGTGAGGGACATAGAAGAGACAGTGGTATAAATGTTAAGCTGTGTTAACTCTTTAGTTTTATTTCCTATATATCTCTTAATTCTGCTTACTTTTCTCAGACTCTATTGCCACAGACTCAGCTGCTATCATCTTTTACCCGGGGCCACAACAAAACTTCATTTGCACCAGAGCATAAAAGTAATACAGGGCGGGGCGCCTGTGTGGCTCAGTTGGTTAGGTGACTGCCTTTGGCTCAGGTCATGATCCTGGAGTCCCGGGATCGAGGCCCACATCAGGCTCCCAGCTCCGCGGGGAGTCTGCTTCTCTCTCTGACCTTCTCTCCTCTCATGCTCTCTCTCACTCTCTCTCTCTCTCTCTCTCAAATAAATAAAAAAAACAAAACAGAACAACAACAACAAAAAAAGTAATACAGGGCGTGTCACTCCTGCTTTAAACCAATAGCTTTTCTTCTATTTAGAATAAATCTGAATTCCCTACCATGACCTCTGGTAGCATTCTAGCTCCTCCTTCTGATCACCACAACATGACCTATTTACTACTTGGACAAAACCACGAAGCTCAAATACATTTTGATTATAAAAGAAAATGATCACAATGTGTGTATCCACATGTGTGTTCTCCCAATGTGAGGAGGCTCATTGGGAAGCTTCATATTTATACATTCTATCCTGCTTTTGCCCCAACCTTTCTTGGGGATCCCTTTTGAAGTCCCATCAGAGCTAATTCTTTGGCCATGTAAGAAATAAGTTTCATTACTTTATAATCTTACATCATTTTGAGTTCTAAAGTATTATTAACTTATTGAAAACAGCTGGTTAATTTGTTGAAAATTTGTCTATGGCAAATAATCTACTTGAAAGTTAAGAATGACCTGTGTCTGCGCCCTATTAGTCTTCCTGCTCAGTGGGGAGCCTGCTTGTGCTCTCTCTCTCTCTCTCTTTCTACATCAAGCAAATAAGTAAAATCATTTTGTTTTCTTTTTTAAAGGAATGTCCTGTATCTGATATAGAGAATATCAATAGAATATAAGTTAATCTCCAAAAGGGATTCCAGAAATGATCTGTGCACTTCTGACATTGGTGAAAGAAACCTAAATTTCCAGAGAGGACTGCTTTTTGAAAAGGAGATACCTCTCACGGGGAAATCCTTTCTCATCTTTGACAAACACTGTCATTACTTTACCATCTGGCCTTCCTCAGCAGTTTGGGGACAAAATCATAGAGTGAGTTAGGTCATAGTTTATGCCTTCTAAACACCCTGTAGTCATCCCATAGCATTGGCCAGGGCAATGAATCTCTAGGTCCTACCCCGAAGAGCAGACAGACATACGTGGGGATTCTGGGTTTCTTTCTTTCTTTTTTTTTTTTTTTTTTTAATTTTTTTTTTGGGTTTCTATACTGCCATCAAAACTGGTCTCCATGGCCCAATGGTCAAGTGAAGAAGTGGTGTGCCAGTAGGACCGTGGAGTGCAATGACTTTCCAGCAAACACTTTTCAGATCATAGAAGAAACATACCTCCTGCTTATTCATATCTAGTAGAATGTTTTTTCCATTTAATATAGGCAACACTTCGAGGGCCCATGCTGCTTACCCAGGACTTCCCAAGAATATTATTAAGTGGATCATTCACAGCAACTCTAAAGTCAAGACAAGCAAGATGCTATGCACACTTCCCAATCTGTCTTTGACAGCTCCCAGACAGTCTTCACAGCATCTCTGTGTGACTTCTGGGCTGTTAACAAGCTCTTCTGCTCCATTCATTGACTTAGCTTTCAGCTCTGCTGGTTTCTCCGTCGGAGTCAGCAGTCACGCATGTGCCTTGCCTGTTCATTATGCCACCTTCCCCAAAGAGTCGCATGGGCCTAGAAAAGAAAGACACGTTGGACAAGCAGCAGTTTTAAGGGTGACTTCCTTGACTGAGAATACATCCCACTACGTCAGAATAAGTAATGTGATCTCTGAAATAACACCTGCTGCTTTTTACACACTGGGTTTACAAGCTCCCCTCAAATGCGAGGGCAGTAGTAGATAGTCAGAGACCATTAGGATTAATTGAGTGACTCTGTGAGAAAATAAAAACAGTAAGTGCTGCCTTGAAGGGGATTTGTGATATCCAGGAACCGGGGGTGGGAGGGTGGGGGTGAGACTTTTGAAAGGCCAAAGATCAACTTTGATAGCATCGAATGCTAGAGAATGCCAGCTCAGCTTTCCTCTGAGGAACGTCTGTCTTAGTCTCCTTAGTTCCTATAACAATATAGCATAGATTGGCTGGCTTAATCAAAAGCAATTTATTTTCTCACAGTTCTGGAAGAAGGAGGTGTCACATTCGGGTGCCAACTTGGTCAGTTTCTGGTGAGAGCTCTTTTTCCTGATGTATAGGTGACTGTCTGCCTTCTTGCTGTGTGCTCACATGGCCTCTTTTTTATTTTTTTTTGGGTGAATGTGCACAAAGAGTGAGTTTCTTCATCTCTCTTATAAGGACACTAATCCTATTGGATCAGGGCCCCACTCTTGGGGCCTCCTTTTACCTTAATTATCTCCTTATCAACCCTATTCCAAATACAGTCACACTGGGGGTTAAGGGTTCAACATATGCATTTTAAGAGGACAGAATTCAGTCTGTAGAGGTATCTTCAGGAATATCCTGGGTGAGTTGGGCTACTGTTTCTGAACATCAGTAGATCTGATTATTTCAATAACAACCTCATTGGCCTCCACTACTGATGGAAGAGATAAGCCAGACAAGAAAAGAAATGAGATGAAGTGCATAATATAATATAATATGTGACCCATAAGCTTAAAATATTTACTATCTGGCTCTTTACAGAGAAGAGTTTGCTGACCCTGAGTTCAGACGATCTGCTTTAGAAATCTGCATGATTAACTCCTTCATTCACTTCAGTTCTTGTTCTTCAGGTCCCAGATGTGCCTTCTGGCCCCACAGGCTAGATCAAATGCTCCTCTAATGTGCCTCCACATTGTGCTTGTGCTTACTCCTCCCTGTCATATTCTAAGGTTGCATGTTACTGTAAATGTTTCTTTACTTGGCTCATTTGTACCTGCAGGAGGAAGTGGGGAATGTAGTGGTGATGTCAGGTCTTCGCCACTGTATCCCCAGTACCTAACATAGTGTTTGCAACATCAAGTGTTTAATAAGTATTTGCTGAGTGATTGAATGAATGAATGAATGAGAAATGCATTCAGTATTCAATTCATCAAGTATTTATTTCATACCAGACACTTTTGAAGCCCTAAAGATACCGTAGAAACAGAAGAAACAAAAAACATAGCCCTGGTGGAGTTGACATGAAGGTGGGGGAAGCAGATCACAAACAAGTTGACAAAGATTTTAAAAATAGATGTTTGTGTATGATAATTACTCAGGAGAAAAACAAAACCAGGAAGGACCAGATGAAATACTGGTGTTGGGAGCATGGGAGGAGTTGGATTAAAACTTGAGATAAGGTCCGCTGAGAAGAGTTCAACTGGAAAGGTATGCAAAAGTCTTTGAATAAAGATCTGAAGTTGGATGTAAATACCGCTAATAAGAATTTAAGTTGGAGCTGACTGACCCCATGAGTAGGGAGAAGAGAGATCCAGGCAAAGAGGAGAAATTTCCGTCAAAGTTTATAAATAACAGAAGTAAAATGAATGAACCACTCAGGTAGTACTTAGTAAAAGTTTATTGTGCACACACTGAAAAGACAGTTTGCCAACCAGGAGCACTCCATCCAAAACATGGAATGAAGCTCAGTGGGGGCATTGTTATAAAGCAGCTTATGTAGTGAGGAGGCAGTGACTGTTTATTCTTCACAGTGATTGGTCATATTAGAATTTTCTTTTTTCTTTTTTTAAAACGATTTTATTATAGGAGAAAGCACGAGCGAGTGAGGGGAGGGGCAAATGGAGAGACAGATGGGATTAGCGCTAGAGCTGCCATTATGAAGATAAGGAGAACAACAGCCAGGGACCCAGAAATTTCCCAGAGCAGAGATTCCAAGGACCCAAAATTTAGCCAGTCAAATAACTCAAATGTGCTATAATTTTTTTCTTTTTTTTTTTTTCTTAAAGATTTTACCCATCTATTCGACATAGAGAGAGAGATCACAAATAGGCAGAGAGGCAAGCAGAGAGAGAGAAGCAGAGAGAGAGGGGGAAGCAGGCTCCTCGCTGAGCAGAGAGCCTGATCCGGGACTCGATCCCAGGACCCTGGGATCATGACCTGAGCCGAAGGCAGAGGCTTTAATCCACTGAGCCATCCAGGGGCCCCTGTGCTATAATTTTTTAAAAGTTATTTATATGGGTACCACATAATGTATTAGACACACGGCCACGTGACTACTGAGGACAGGAGCAACAGGAGGGTGTTTTATTTCATGAGACAGTGTTCCAGGTGAGTTTCTACCTAAATTAGGCCTCTGATGTGAGCAATCACATCATTTAATTAGAGACATTTCTATAGAAACAAGAAAACAGGCGCCTGGGGGTGTCTCTTGGTTTCTGCTCAGGGCGTGATCTCAGGGTCATGAGATTGAGCCCTGCCTTTGCCTCCTAGGTCAATGCAGAGGCTGCTTGAGATTCTTTCTCTCCCTCTCCCTCTGCCCCTTCCCGACCTCCCTGAAATAAATAAATAAATAATTTAAAAAAAAGGGGAAACAAAAAACAAGTTAATATTTGGAGCAAATTATAAATTCAGTTGAAAAAATTTCTAGATGTTGGGTTCAAAGCATCTTCAGTCGGAGTGAGGGCTGGCAGTGGCAATCTGACACTTTTTCCAGGTTTGCACAGTGAATGTCTCTGGTGACCTTTCTAATTGTCTACATAGCAAACGGCATGAAGATTGTCCACACAGCACTGTTGCGATTTCTCTTAAGTTTATATCAAGTTGTCTAGCTTGAGCATGCATGGCTTAAGGAAGAGGGCAGTTTTAGTCTCAGAGTGACTCCAAGTCAAAATAGTGGGGGAAAATTGGGGGAAAATTGGCTCCATGCCCCAATTAGTTTGATGGGTTCTAGGCAAATATTAAAGGAAACTAGAATTCAGGTTCCAGTCCAGCTTATAAGTAGAAAACACAATCTCAAAGACAATAAACAGCGCTAGGATCTGAGATCTACAAAGGCGTATTACTGTAATATTTTTCTCTCTGTAATCATCCCCATTTCTGTCAAAGATAACCACAGTAAGACTAATTTGTTTGCAGATCTAATCTGGTTTCAATAAATTTGGCCTGCAGTAAGAATTTTAAAAAGCCTGTATCGACCATACAGGCTTTTTAAAATCTTCTGTGCTAGAATTTTTCATAACGAATTTCAAATTGGACTTTCAAAAGTTCAAAAGGCTAGGAAGCCAAGTAAAGGACTTGTCCTATTGTGTCCTTTACAAGGACAGATTCTTACTGAATTTAGGCAAATTCATATACTGTCATGAAAAAAATAACATTTAATGAGAGTTTCTGAATTCTGGAAAGATCAGGTAGGAAGAAAAAGATAAATGTTTTCAACCTTTGTTGCAAAGATACACTTTACCAAATTGCTGTGAGTTATAGGTAGCATAGAAGAAGAAACGGCTTCCTTGGCTTGGGGTTAGTTTGTGCTCCACAAAGATCGGAAGTGTCTCTGAACACAGGACCTGTTATGTATGGTACCTCCCTCAGGAAAATAAGAAGAAAATAGAAAATAAGCCAGCACACCCAGTATACTTGCTCCTTCTATGGCAAAATTCAGATGAAAAAATGGCAGCTTGACACTGGGGTTCCCGCGGGAAAATGGTAGACAGCCGTGTCTGGAGCCACAGTCTAGTGAGCCATCAGACGCCTGAAGGAGGTGAAAGACAGGAGAGGCCCCATCATTTGAAACATTGGTAGCCTGTACCAAATGGCTAAGTTTAACAACAAGATCACTTCGGTTTGTTGTTAAATTTATTAATTACACATTCTGATTTACATTGTGTTAATTTCACTTTCTTGAAAAACACTTGGAAATAAAAATCCTTCTAATGTTTATTGGGTAAAAAAGTAGAAAAAGGGTTCTTTAAATTTGGAAAACAAGACATTAAGGAACTAGCTGTGTTTTAAATGAAGCCATAAAAATTACAGTCCTCTTTATTGTTTCATTCAGTCTTATGTGATTAATTCTTGTTTCCCTTGACGGTGAGGTTAGCAGTTTTATGCATCAATTAGTTTTCTATTAAAATTTTAGATTTTTTTTTAAAGTAGGCTCCATGCCCCACCAAGGGGCTTGAGCTCACAACCTTGAGCTAAAGATTTGCAAGCGCCATGGGGCGCCTGGGTGGTGCAGTCCATTGAGCACCTGACTTGGGGTTTCAGTTTAGGTCCTGATCTTAGGACCCTGAAATTGAGCCCTGTTGTGGGCTCTGCACTCAGCATGGACTGCTTGAGGGTCTCTCTGCCCTTCCTGCTCATGCTCTTTCTCTCTCTAAAATAGATAAATAAAATTTAAAAAAGCGTTGCATCTATTTACTGAGTCAGCCAAGTTCCATTCTTATCCAGTTCAATGTTATGATCTTAAAGTTAATAGAAACTTGCATTTTAGAGTACTTGTCACATTCTTTTTCATGGATCTCTTTGAAGATGAAGCATTTTTTTCAGGAACACTTTTGCAAAAGAATCAGTAAAAGACTAACTGTAAATGACAAAAGACACCGGGGTGTCTCAGTTAAGCAACTGACTTTGGCTCAGGTCATGATCTTTTGGTCCTGGGATCCAGCCCCTTTGTGGGCTCCAGTCTGAGAGGAGTCTGTTTGTCCCTCTCCCTCTCCCCTTCCTCCCACTTGTGCCCTCCTCTCTCTCTCTCTCTCTCTCTCTCTCTTTCTCTCTCTCTCTCTCCCTCTCCCTCCCTCCCTTTCTCTGAAGGGTGGATAAAATCTTTAATTAAAAAAAATAGCCATGATCAATGATCTGATGCGAGTTCCTACAGACACGAAATGATGCAATTGACTTAATTATCCATTTACCCAAACTGACAAAAGATTTCAAAGGGAAAAACAGAAAGCTACAAAGTTGTAAAACAAACAAAAACAAAAAAGCTTTAGCTCTTATAATATTGAAAAGACTCAGGTTTTTTTCTCTAAGTAATCAAAGACCTCATAAGGACAATGTGAAGCACAGGAAATAATTTTTATGAGACACAATGTTTGTTTCCTGGGAAGATCACATTAAATGTAAAGAAAAACCTTTGCTTGTAATTTCTTATTAAGAGCAGACTAATAGGTGCACCTTGGCGGCTCAGTTGGTTACATGTCCATCTCTTTAGGTCAGGTCCTGATCTCAGGGTTGTGAGGTCAAGCCTTGCATCTGGGCTCTGTGCCTAGGCTTATGGCTTGCTTGGGATTCTCTCTCTCTTCCTGTGCTCTCCCCTCACCCCCCTTGCCTATTCTATCTCCCTCAAAAAAAAAAAAAAAAAAAAAAGAGCAGACTGATCATCTAAAAAATTTTTGATTTTAACAGAGAGAAAACCACATTCTAATTTTGTACCAGTATAATACTTTTGATATTAAAGCTCTTGTTTTTAAACTTAAATCCATTCTAGCTCTAGTTTAACCACACATAAAATCCCTTTCTCAGAATTCCTTTTCACAACCTTCTGTAACCATTTATGTTTTTTTTTTTTTAAAGATTTTATTTATTTATTTGACAGAGAGAGACAGCCAGAGAGGGAACACAAGGAGGGAGAGTGGGTGAAGGAGAAGCGGGCTTCCCGCTGAGCAGGGAACCCAATGCGGGGCTCAATCCCAGGACCCAGGGATCATGATCTGAGCCGAAGGCAGACGCTTAATGACTGAGCCACCCAGGCGTCCCTCCATTTATGTTCTGTCCTCTCTTTTTTCCTTTTTTATTCTGAAATAATTTTACTTTCTTACTTAAGAGAACAAAATTACTTCTTTTTTTTCCTTACCAAACTACAAGAACAACACTCCTCCCCCATGTCCTTTATACCTTTTCTTATCCAAAACACACATTTTATTTTCCATATCTAGTCATTTTCTTTCACAGTTATTTCTAATAGTTTTAATTACATATGTGTATATATTTTGAAGATTTTATTTATTTATTTGAAATAGAGAGCACGTGCACACGTGGGTGGTGAAGGGCAGAGGGAGAAGCACACTGTCTGCTGAGCAGGGAGCCTGATGTGGGGCTCAATCCCAAGACCCTGGGATCATGACCTGAGCTGAAGGCTAACACTTCACCCACTGAGCCACCCAGGCATCCCCTTAATTGCATATATTAATTAGAATTTTTAACCCTTAGAATCCTTAATTCCTAGTGAAAACTAAGGTAAGCGATGTGGAGTGGCTTATTTATAAATATTTTTCTCAATTTATGCAAGTATATTCTTCATAGCCAAACTTTCAGTGTGGCATAGAACAGATTTATTAATAGACCCACATATCTCTTTCTCTCTGCAAAAATTTTAAGAGCCAAAGTAGATAAACTTGTCTTTAGAATTTAGAATGTTTATCTTATTTGGAAATGATATAGGTATTCAATGAATACCCATATTTAATTTAACTTAGTGTAAACTTATTTACATTCATTTAAATTACTTGCTTATAAAAGTTGTGCTCAGATTAGACATTAAACAGCTAACCAACATCTTAAGTTATTGTTGAAAAATTTTGAAGATATAGAGGTGGCATAAATTTATTTAATTAGTGGTAAACCCAGGTAGAAAAAGTGGTGTTAGCATTACATTTAGCATTGACAACGCTGCAGACATGTCTTTATTAAACCAACAAACTTAAACTAACTTTTTATCAAAGATTATTCCAGATTATATGAACTTGAAAATCATTTGGGTTAGTTTCTATATTTCTGAGTATACTTGATTCATGTAAATGCTTAATTTTCTTTAATCCAGTTAAATGGAGCTCTTTACAATTAAATTTGGCAACCATCTAGAGGGAAAAAAATACCAAGTATCTATGACATACATATATAGACATACATAAATACATAGACAAACACAGAGATCCTGAAGCTTTTGTTTGGAAAAATTTAGCCAAGTCTCAGGGGGCACTAAACTCTAAAGAACAGTTAGGTCCAAATTGTGTATCTGGCAGATGGACTATTGTCCCTATTCAGATGGCCAAAATTTTTTACCAAAGATTTTTTTTTTTTATTTGCCTGCTGTGAGGATCCTTTTAGAGCTATTTTTGGAGTCATTTTGTCTTTTAGAAGCTTCTGCATACCAATCAAAGAATGCATTCCATTGTCCCTGAGAGGTTTGAAATCCTCTCTTTTAAGGATGTTCCTTAAGGTAGACTTGCCTAAGTTAAAGTTTCCCCAAAGTGGCCACAACAGTTCCAAAAGTTCATCCATTTTCCAAAAGGCATAAGGTCCAGGTCAATAGACCAACTTATCTTGGCCTTCAGACCTCTTAATTATGATGGGAACCTGTTTTCCAATAGTTGTTCTAAAACACAGGGAATCAGAAGTTTTCCCCTTTTGTGAAAAGAATGGAGTGACTTCTTCACCAAGCATTAATGCACAATCAAGTCAGAGAGCTCAAAACGCAGAATAGAGTTCAGATCCAATAGAGACTTCGCCTCAAATTCCGGATCAGCAAGAAAGCAGTGATGTCAGTGGGCAGAGTGGGTATCAGTACCTGTTTGTTCACCTGTTTGTTCTTTGGATCGTACTTCGCATACCATAAAATAGCAAGAGTTTATAAATAAAGTAAGACCAATGAATCACTGAAGTAGTAAAAGTTAATTGTGCCCACACCAACAAGACAGTTGGCCAACCAGGAGCACTCAGACAAAAACATGGAATGAGGCTCAGGGGGTTATTTTGACATAAAGAAGCTCATATACTGAGTGGCAGTGACTCTTTGTTTATTTTTAACAGTGATTGATTTTAATATTAGAATTGTCTTCAGAAGGTAGGGAACTGATCAGTGGTTATTTCCTATCAACCTTGGGAAAGTTTAAGTTTGCTTCTGATTTCCAGAAGTATAAGCAAGAAATGACCTAGTTAAAGTTGGTCTTGCCAAATTAGCTAAATTAAGCTTTGTTTGTATGATTAAACAGATTTTTTTTCTCCCCAGAGAACTTTTAAGTCAGGTCTCTGTTTGTTTTTAATTTTTTTAATTATTTTTTTACCTCAAATATGTTTATTTTATTTTTTCAGTGTTACAAGATTGATCGTTGGGAGAGATCTTGGCACATACACAGAATTGAAAGACATCCAGAAAGCCTGCAGTTATATGGTGCTATAATTCTTAAAAAAAGACGAGTGATAGAGAAAGGGACTCAAATGTATCAAGTTTCCAGTGCTTTCAGCAAAGATAAGGGATCACAGAGTAAATGGTTACAGATAACACGTAAAATGTGAACTCTAGCGTTCCACATTAGAATCTAGTGGGAACTGGGATATGTTGAAATGGTGTCCAAAGGCTGTTGCTTATTGTTTTCTTTTGTTTATTTTAAGATTTTATATGTCTCTAGAAAAGAATGCATACATGAAAAGAAGAAATTGGTAAACGGTAGTTTCTACCGATAAACTACATTAACACTGCCTTCACGATATCAGCTTCCTTAAGGTAACTCAATAGTATTGTGTGAGAGCCTAGTAGAGTCCTGTGGGAGAGAAAAATGTAGGCATCCATTTTTTTTTTAAAGATTTTATTTATTTATTTGACAGAGAGAAAGATCACAAGTAAGCAGAAAGGCAGGCAAAGGAAGAGGGGGAAGCAGGCTCCCTGCCGAGCGGAGAGCCTGACCTGGGGCTTGATCCCAGGACCCTGAGATCATGACCTGAGCCGAAGGCAGAGGCTGAACCCACTGAGCCATCCAGGCGCCCTGTAGGCATCCATTCTTAAATTCTTTTATTTGTATATGTTGTTGTGGAGACAAAAAAAAAAAAAAATGTGCTCTCTTCCAATCAAAGCCTATGTTTTTTTTTTAATCTATGTACATATGTTCTCCCTTATATTAGAGGAGAAAGTTCTTGAAGGCATATTCCTCCCTGAGTTGTCTCCACAACAACATATACAAATAAAATATATATTCCTCCCAGCAAAGTACGTGGGTTCTGGAACCAGCACTCCTGGGTTCAGACCTTGTGTATGTGAACTTGATCATTAATATAGCCACTCTTTGTCTCAGTTTTTTAAAATGTAAAATGGCAGAAATGCTATCTGCCTCCTAAGTTTATGTGTGATCTTAGAGGAGTGTCTGGCTTGTGGTAAGCACTGTATTAGTGTTTTTTCTGAATTTATCATTGACAATGTTTCTACTGAACTGTTCATTAAGTAACCAGATAGAGTCAAAAATTAAGTAGTTGGGGTTCCCAGGAGAGGTGCAAGGTAGAGAAGTAATTTTGGTTGTTATATGCACATAGTTGTCCTTTAAAAAAATTGCACCAAGGGGCGCCTAGGTGGCTCAGTGGGTTAAAGCCTCTGCCTTTGGCTCAGGTCATGATTGGGATCAAGCCCCTAGTCTTTGGGCTCCCTGCTGGGCGGGGAGCCTGATTCCTCTTCTCTCTCTGCCTACCTCTCTGCCTACTTGTGATCTCTCTCTTTCTCTCTGTCAAATAAATAATTAAAATCTTTAAAAAAAATCGGACTAAATTCCCTTAGGGAATGACTGTGGATTGAAAAGGGGCTGTGCCTAAGTTCCATCTAAGGATAGAACTCTGGAGCACTGTAGCATTTATAGGTCTGAAAGATGAATGGAAGGCATCAAAAATGATTTAGAAATGAAGCTTTGCTGTCATGGACTCAATTGTCACCCCCCCCCCCCAATTCATATGTGGAAGCCTTAACCCGCAGTACCTCAGACCATGACTGTATTTGGAGATAAGGCACTTAAGGGGGTGATTACGTTAAAATGAGGCTGTTAGGTTGGGTCCTAAGCCAACAAAGTGAGAAACTGCAGTTCGCAAGCCAAGAGGAGGACCTCAGGAACAACAAACCTGCTGATACCTTGATCTTGGGCTTTTATTTATTTAGTTTTTAAGGATTTATTTATTTATTTATTTATTTGAGAGAGACAGAGAGAGAGAAAATGGGGGGAGAGGCAGTGGACAGAGGGAGAGAATGTTAAACAGATTCCCCGCTGAGCATGGAGCCCCCATGCAGGGAGCGATCAGAGGGCCCTGAGATCATGACCTGAGCTGAAGTCAAGAGCTGGGTGCTCAACTGACTGTGCCCCCCTGACACTGACTGTGCCCCTGATCTTGGGCTTTTTAGCTTTCAGATGATGAGAAAATAAATATCTGTTGTTTAAGCCACCTAGTCTGTTGTGTTTTACACAGCAGCTCTACAAACGAATATAATTGGACATACTTGTTTTTTCAGAGACAAAATGAAAGCACTTTTAGCAATGCGGCAATGATCTGAGTGAGGTGGTGCTGATAGGTTTGAATAACTTAGAAACCGAGAAAGCTATGTCGCAATATGGCAATATGGAAGTTATCACATAGAATTCTGATTAGATTTCTTTGAGGAGAAAAGCAGGGGTGAGGATTCTTTCGCAATGAGAATAGACAGCCCTCAGTAAGTTTTGCTATGAATGGGAGTTGAGAAATGGGGCTGTAACTGGAAATGGCTATGGGGTCCCTGGAGGGCTCGTCCATGTATAGGCTGACAGTGTTCGGGGTTTCTGGCTTGAGCCACCAGCTAGCGGGTCAAAACGGTGACTGAGATAGGGAACGCGAGAATTGGAATGTATTTAGGAGTCAGGTGATCACAAATGCTTCTTCAGTCTTCAAAAATTCAGTACTACGTTGGTCTCTACGTAAGCGTCATTTATGTGTATCAGGATAGGAGTAAGACAAAGACTGAATACGGCCTGTACATACTGCACAAACTGTAACCAAGTGCAAAAGTCAACCGTCTGCTTAGGAGATGGAACACAAATCTGGCAAACGTCCGTAACTGACTTTTCACCTACAAATGGGTGTACTGTGAACGTGAATTCGTGTGCACAGAAATTTTAAGACCTCCCTCATTACTCATCCTATACAAGTCCCAACGCAACAAACTAAGTCTCTCCTGCTTGCATGCAAAGCATTGTCTTTCTAAACAGAACCCTGGAATGGAGTTAGGAAATAATAGAAAGGATTTACCTAGTTCCGCTTTGTTCTGGAGTCGCATGATGCACACTGACTCATGTCTGTGTTCTGCTTTCCCCCCCTTTGGCTAGGGGACCAGTCTCAGCTCTCCTGGTATCTAAACAGATGCTGTCCTGAAACCTAGATGACAAATGGTGAAGGAGATGGAAAACATGCATATTATTCTATCTAGTAATTCTACTTTTCCACTCAAAAATATACACCAGTAGAGTAATTTTAAATGTACAGATTTTTATACAATATAATTATCAATCTATTATCCCTTATGTCAGACAATCTTTTAAAATCCTATTTCTTCAGGAAGAAATAAATGATTAAAGAGATCATGAGATACTGTGTATCTATTGAAATGGTATTTTAAAAGACTTCTGGACATGAAAATAATCAAATAGTCTGCTGTCTTTATTATTTGATAATTCAGAAATTTATATTTCATTTTATTTATTAGGTTTGTTTGTTTATTTATTTATTTATTTATTTATTTATTTATTTATTTAAGAGAGCTTGTGTGAACAGAGGAGGAAAGACAGAGGGAGAGGAAGAGGGAAAGAATCTCAAGCAGACTCCCTGCAGAGCTCAGAGCCTGATGTTGGGCTCAGTCCCTGGACACTGAGATCATGATCTGAGCCAAAATCAAGAGTTGGATGCTTAACCAACTGAACTGCCCAGGCACGCTATTTTATTTTATTAAAGATTTAATTTATTTATTTGACAGAGAGAGACAGTGAGAAAGGGAACACAAGCAGGGAGAGTGGGAGAGGGAGAGCAGGCTGCCTGCCGAGCAGGGAGCCTGATGTGGGGCTCGATCCCAGGACCCTGGGATCATGACCTGAGCCAAAGGCTGACGCTCAACCGACTGAGCCACCCAGGTGCCCCTCATTTTATTTTTTGATGGAGGTAAAATTTATATTTGGTAAAACACATAGTAAGGGTATAGATTTGATGAGTTATGAAAAATGTGTATACACCCAAGCAGTGCTCACCTAAATCAAGACCTATTCCTATCACCACAGACATTTTCTTCAGGTTCCCTTCCAGTAACTCTTAGAGGCAACCACTTCTGTAGTCTCTTTCATCATCAGTTTTGTTTCTTCTGGAACTTCATTTGAATAGAATCATGCATTTGTTTTGTTTTGTTTCTTTTAAACTTCTTTGTACAACTCTTTAAAAAGGCTCATCAAATTCGTGGTACATGTGATTTTTCAGAATATATATATATATCTAGATATATAGATATATATATATAATAGGGAGAGGGGTTTTTTTTTTTAAGATTTTATTTATGAGAGAGAGAGAGATAGAAAGAGAGCGTGCAGTAGAGAGAGAGGGAGAATCAGGCTCCACGCCAAGCAGGGAGTCCGATGTGGGGCTCCATCCCAGAACCCTGGGATCCTGACCTGAGCTGAAGGCAGATGCGCAACCGACTGAGCCACCCAGGTGCCCCAGGAGAGGGATTTTGAAGTAAGGATTAGAGTTTCTGTTTTCTTTATACTTTTATTTAATGTTTTAGAAGCACTTGATGAAAAAATCATTTATTTCTCCATTGAACTTTCTTGGCACAATTGTTGAAAATCAGTTGACCATATATACAGCTCTATTTCTGAATTCCCTATTCTGTTTTATTGATCTGTGTGTCTAACTTTGTGGTACTCTAATAACCTCCTTGGTTACTGTAGCTTTCTAGTAAGTATTGAAATGAGAGTAGTTATTCCTCCAAATTTATTCTTTTCAAGATTGTTTTACGTATATTATTTTGTTTTTCCATATAAATTTTAGAGTTACCTTGTCAATTTCTACTTATCCCAAAACGTTGTAATTGATATCTTAGCATTGATTCTTCCAATATTTGATCATAGTGGATCTCTCCATTTATCTTCATCTACTTCAATTTCTTTATCTAATGCTTTGTAGTTTTCTGTTTAGAGATCTTTAACATCATTTGTTAAATATATATCTTTTTTTTTGTTAAATATATTTCTATTTATTATTATCTTTTTTTTTTATAAAGATTTTTTTTTTTTTTTTTTTTTTTATTTATTAGAGAGCGAGAGACTGAGAATGAGAGGAGAGAAGGTCAGAGGGAGAAGCAGACTTCCCGCAGAGCCGGGAGTCCGATATGGGACTCGATCCCGGGACTCCGGGATCATGACCTGAGCCGAAGGCAGTTGCTCAACCAACTGAGCCACCCAGGCGCCCTCTATTTATTATTATCTTAATGTTATTGTAGATGTGGTTTTCAAATTTTTACTTTCCACTTGTTTGGTTGTAGTATAGAGAAATACAATTGATTGTGGGGGGGTTTTGTTGTTTTTTTGTTTTTTGGGGGGGGTATTTACTTTGTATCCAGTCAGTAATTTGCTAATTTCACTCATTTGTAGTGGTCCTTTGATACACTCATTAGAATTTTCTACATAAACAATCATGTCTGCCTATTGACACTTTGACCACCTTTTGTATAGGTGTTCTCCATGTGCTCTAATATGTGATCTTTAAAAATAAGTCTATTCTTGGTCTTTGTTAGTGCTATTTGCTATTGTATACTAAGTTCAATTTATTGTTTTATATCCTATATGGTCAAAAATAGTGTTTAACATTTACAGCTGATTTAAAAAAAAATTTACATCAAATTACATTTTTCTCCTCCTTTAGCAACTTGGGAGCTCACTTCCAGCCCTTAAGGTCCTTAATTTCCGTGGCTTAGGTCAGGTATAGCACATCTCGGAGTTTTTGTTTTTGTTTCTTTTCTCCAGTGTGTTTATGAGGAGCATGATTTCTGAGCACTTATATATCTGAAAATAATATTCTTTTCCCCCTCAGTGATGGAATACCACTGTATATTTAATTCCTGGATCACAAAGTTTTATCTTCAGACTGCATAGGAACATCCTTAGCTGCTTCTATCAATTGATATCCAACTATGGGCAATCTTTTTTGTGTGTGTGTGTGTGTGTTTGTGCCTCAAGCATTTCAATTACAACTTCATGTGAAGATTTGTTAAGGTATAGACCTTTTTACACTGATTTTGCCTGAAACTTGATTAAATATTTCAATCTCTGTACTCTGCTTTTTTTTTGTTTTTTGTTGGTTACTTTTATGACATCAGGAAATTTTCTACTTAGATTGTGGGTTTTTACATTTTTTTTTTTTATTTTTAAGATTCCATTTATTTATATGAGACAGAGAGAGAAAGAGCAGGAGTAGGGGAGGAGGCAGAGGGAGAGAGAGAGAAAAAACAGACTCCCCGCCAGAGAGGGAGCAGGGAGCCTGATGTAGGACTTGATATCAGGATCCTGAAATATTGACCTGAGCTGAAGGCAGATGCTTAACTGACTGAGTCACCCAGGTGCCCTTTGAATTGTGTTTATTTTATTTATTATTTGTTTATTAATTCCCATTTCACCTCTTTTTTTCCCTTAAAGATTTGTTTATTTATTTTAGAGAAAGAGAGAAACAGAGATGGGGGGAAGGGGCAGAGGGAGAAGAGAATCTTAAGCAGGTTCCACTATGAGCACTGAGCCCCATGCAGGGCTTGATCTCACAATCCTGAGATTGGGACCTGAACCAAAAGAGTTGGACACTTAACCAACTATGCCACCCAGGCCCTGCTCACTTGGTCCTTTTTAAAAAAAAAACTCAAAATAGAGAATCTGTATAATAGATCTCTGTCCTCTGATGTACATGTCTATTATCTTCTCTATCATTTTTTGAGTCTGACCTTTTTCTCTGCATTCAGACTTGAGTATTTCAAACCTGTGTTTGACTGCTATATTTACGTGATTGATTCATTCCATTTATTGCCTCAAAAAATTTTTCTGTGTAGTGAAGTGATTGTTGCCCTACGTGCTGGTTGTACAGACCCTGTGATTTTGACCAAAGGTCAGTCGTTGATGGGGTGCTGAAGTTTCTTTTACTAGTGAGCACATGTAAGCAGACTCTGTTTCATGAGGTAAAAGTTGGATAGATTTTATTGTTTTTAAGTCTGAGTCCATCTGCCTTATACATGGTGAAAAGTCCTGTGAGTGTGATCTTTATTTGCCCATTTATATTATGTTTTAGTGTTGTTTTGAGTTTTTAGACATTTTATTTATTTTATTTATTTTTATTTTTTTAAGATTTTATTTACTTATTTCATAGACAGATCACAGGTAGGCAGAGAGGCAGGCAGAAAGAGAGAGGGAAGCAGGCTCCCCACTGAGCAGAGAGCTGGATGCTGGGGACCCTGAGACCATGACCTGAGCTGAAGGCAGAGGCTTTAACCCACTGAGCCACCCAGGCGCCCCAAGTTTTTAAGCATTTTAAAAGCCTTTTCATATGCATTTGAATAAGGGGATTGGAGAGGCTACCTCAAATCTGCTAGGCAAGTACTCTTTTTTTGAATGCAACTTGAATTGTTTGTTTATTACTGAAGTATAGTTGACATACAGTGCTGTATATAGTTTCAGGTACAAAATAGACTAATTGGACAACACTACAAATTACGCTATGCTTAGCATGATCAGTGCAGTCAGTATATGTTACCATACAATGCCATTGATATTATTTACTGTTCCCCATGCTGCACCATTCAGACCCATGACTTATGCATTCTATCAATGGAAATTTATTCTTCTTTATCCCCTTCACCTATTTCACCCATCTCTCCCACCCCTCTCCATTCTGGCCAGCACCGGTTTGTTGTCTGAATTTATGTTGTTTGTATTACGTATTATGTTGCGTGTTTCCAGTTTGGTTTGTTTGGTTTTCAGGTTTTTTTTTTTTTTTTTTGGTTTCCTGCTTCATCTATGTCCATTTTTTATTCTTTCTTAAACTTTATATTCAAGTTCCATGATTTATTGAAATATGAATATATGAATTTATCTACTGGGAGCTGTCTAAAATTTCTTCCTCTGTAATTTGCACTTTGAAATTTGAATATAAGATTTCTATCCTTTTTCCTTTAGAATTTTCACAGGCCCTTGCAATGATTATTCATTTTCCCTGTTCCCATATTTTAAGTTTCATGCAGATAAGGACCATGTCTTTTTTTTAAATTTTTTATTTATTTTATTTTTTTAATTTTTAATTTTATTTTTATTTATTTGACAGAGAGAGAGATCACAAGTAGGCAGAGAGGCAGTGGGGGAGAGAGTAGGGGGAGCAGGCTCCCCGCTGAACAGAGAGCCGGATGTGGAGCTCGATCCCAGGACCCTGAGACCATGACCTGAGTCTAAGGCAGAGGCTTAACCCATTGAGCCAGCCAGGTGCCCCAGGACCATGTCTTTTTAACTGAAGAATAATTGACATACAATGTGGTATGAGTTTCATGTGTACTACATAGTGATCTGATATTTATATTCATTATGAAATAATCACCACCATAAATCTAGTTACCATCTTCCCACCATACAAAGTTCTTACAATAGTATCGATTGTAAGGACTGTGTTTTGTTCATTGCTGTATCCCCATCCCACAGCACCATCCCTGGTACATAGTAACATAAAAGAGCAGGTATAAGATTGCCAGCACGTGGGGTGCCTGGGTGGCTCAGTTGGCTAAGCTACTGACTCTGATTTCGGCTCAGGTCCTGATCTCAGAGTTGCGAGATCAAGGCCCCCGTCCGTCTCTACACATCCATCTCTGTGTTCAGCAGGGAATCTGCTTGTCCCTGTCTCTCTGCTCTTCCCCTTGCTTTCTCTCTCTCCCTCTCTCATAAATAAATAAATAAGATCTTAAAAATAAAATAAAATTGCCGGCACTAGCTTTCTTGGCTCCAGTGGTTAGTGACAATACAGATCTCCAATTACGTTGGATATATAGCAATAGTGAGGAATAGAACACGATATATTAAACTAGTGAAATATATTTGTAAAAGGGAAATAATTATAATAGTCATCCAGATAAGTAGTTAATCCCATTATGCCTAATACTGCAGCATGCATTCTTAGTAACAGATTTCTGAAGACATGTTTTATAAAGTGAACTAGAGCTAACTTTATGAGTAGCAGTGAGATTTGTGTGTGGAAAATTTCTTTACCCGCCATTCCTACATGTTAATTGTAATACCACCAGTAAAAATAAATAAATCTGATCTAAGTGAAGAACTGTTGGTATATATGCCTATTTGAACTTTGTTCAGAGGAAGATGCTTTTTTAACTGATTAGGGAACTGATGAAGTGTTCTTCCTGAAAAGAGGTGTTAATTGGTGATAATTCTCAGAAAGTGCTCTAAAATTTAACAGCTTGAATCCCAACATTACCGTGCATCATCAAGTATTTTTCACCAAGTCTTGTGTGATACCAAAATAAGGGTTACAGGGCAGAAAAACCAAAAGTGGAATGGCATGAGTAACAAATGATATAAGAAAATATTTTTATAAGACCTGCTCTCTGGAAGGCATTTCAAAAGCAATGACATTCCTCCCACTAGATTTTATCCATTAGAAATAGTTGAAATTCAGATAGGGTGTGATTTACTTGATATTGGCTATTAGAACTCCACATGGAATTCAAGATTTCCAATTGCTATTCTGAGTTCTATCATTAAATTACAAAATTACTTAAAACATGAAAATAATAGCTAAGTCACAATGTAATTGTTATTATTATTTTTTTTTTTGCTAAGTAGGTGGGTAAAATAAATGCACTATAAATATTTATATCTGATTTGGATTTGTCCTAGAACCCCCAGTGGCTATTAATTTGGTGGCATTCAATTTGACCCTACATCATCTAGCTTCATAAGTATTTCCTTCTGTTTTTCAGATACCATCATAAATTTCATTGCACTGCTAACGAAGGACATTATCATTACTTTTTAAAGATTTTATTTATTTATTTGACAGAGAGAGAAAGAGATCACAAGTAGGCCGAAAGGCAGGCAGAGAGAGAGGGGGAAGCAGGCTCCCTGCTGAGCAGAGAGCTCCATGTGGGGCATGATCCCAGCACCCTGAGATCATGACCAGAGGCTTAACCCACTGAGCCACTCAGGTGCCCTGTACTTTATTTTTGTTTTAAATTAACATATAATGTATTATTTGTTTCAGGGATACAGGTCTGTGAATCATTAGTCTTACACAATTCACAGTGCTCACCATAGCACATATCCTCCCCAATGTCCATCCCCCAGCCACCCCATCCCCCCACCCCCCACACTCACCCTCCTTCCCCCCGCAGCAACTCTGTTTGTTTCCTGAAGGACATTATTTTGAAAATTGATAATAGAACTTAGGCTGATACAGTTGGCTTTTCTTAAGCTATAACTGGCAAGGAAGCCCTAAGAATGTATTATATATTACATAATTTACATACATTTATAGGATGGTACAGGAGTTGTAAGTTTTTATTGAAATGCAAAGAAAACGTGCCAAGTCACAACTTAACCATCTAGAATGTGTGGTGTTGGTTAAGTTACTTACTCTCTCTGAGTTAGGTTTTTCATCCATAACATGTGAATAGTTCCTATTTCACAATATTGTTGTAGAGGATTAGATATTAAAAATAAAGGAAGAGCTCTTAGCACAATGCCTGGTATGTAGTCTTCAATAAGTCGTAGCTATTATTATATGAAAAGAGCGAATTGTTCCCAATTTCTTCTATAACTTGCAGTAGTATTGAGACTCTGTCTAGTAAAGGAGGGTCAGAAACACTAAGGTTCCTTTAAGAGTGAAAATTTTAAAGCATTTTCCTGAAATAACTTCAGAATGAATCTACATATTGAATTTTAACCACTTTGGGAAAACAATAAAGTCTTTGTTCTGTTGTCAGATCATATGGCAGGAATAAGCCTTCTTTCACAAAGGTAGCACCAAAGGTGAAGAAGGAGGTCCCTGCCCCTCACACAGCCAAAGCAAAGGCTTTGAAGGCCAAGAAAGCTGTGCTGAAAGGCATCCCCAGTCACACACAAGAGCCACACATCAATTACATTCCGACACTGCATCTCTGAAGGCAGCCCTAATATCCTTGAAAGAGCACCCCCAGGAGAAACAAGCACGGCCACTATGCCCTTAAATTCCCCCCTCACTCCTCTCAACCGTGAAGAAAATGGAAGGCAGCACCACAGTTGTTTTCATTGTGGATGTCAGTGCCAACAAGCACCAGATCAAAGGGACTGTGAGGAAGCTCTATGGCATGGATAAGGCCAGGGTCAGCACCATGATCAGACTCGATGGAGAGAAGAAGGTGTATGTTTGACTGGTTCCTGACTATGAAGCTCTGGATGTTGCTGATGAAATTGGAATCATCTAAACTAAGTCCAGCTGGCTAAATCTAAGTGTTTTCACCAGAAAAATAAAAAAAAATGGTTTTTTGAAAAATTTTCCTCAAGTAACTTCAGAAAGTCCACTAATCTGTGAGACTCAGTTGAAGAGAAACTTTGAGTTATGAGGCCAAAAAACCCCATGTTGTTTATGGAGTACTCTTTCAAATAGCCTTGTGCATTTCCTTTTAAAATTTGTAGGACTTTTTCTGGAATGTAGATTATAGTTTTGATACTCCAAAATCATGACTTTGACTTATCTTTCATGGCAAACATCAAAGTAGAAAAAACATACTTCAGTGTTTTTATTGTGACAAGTTTTTGAAGTTATTTGCAAGCATAACTTAGGACCTCATGGTTCGAAATGAAATTTTTAAAACTTTCTGAACAAACTAATTTTATTTGGGTCATTTAAAAAAATTGCCTAGACTCATACACTTTGTTCCACTTCTACTAATTCCATCTTAATAATCTAAGACATCATCCTTGCTCATTTAGATCATTGTAGTAAGCTCCTAACTCACCTTCCTGCTTTGGCCTTATCAACCTATAGTCAAATCTCCATCAAACTGTCAGAGGGCTCCCTATTAAGCATAAATGGAAGCATATAAATTCCACGCAAATATCTTCCATATCTTGCCATCACACTTAAAATATAAACTCCATAACCCTTACTATGGCCTATAGGCTCTGAGTGATGAAAATCCTGAGACTACAACTTTTTGTGTCCTTTCACTTTTTGAATATGCCAAGCTCTTTTGGCTTTAGACACTTTCAGAATGTTATTTCTTTGTAACTCAAAAACTTTTCTCTTTCATTTACATATGCAACCATATTTATTGACTGTCTACTATGTATTAGGTGTGATAGTAGTTGACTGAGATATGCTGGTCCTTGAGTGGGAGAATACCTGGCATTTTGGGGTAACAACTAGGGGGTCAGTGTAGCTTGAGCAGAGTGAGAAAGGGAGACAATAGCAGGAAACGTAGTGAGAGAAGTATGTCATGTCTATAGGGAAGTACTATGCCATATAGGACCTCATTAGGTCATTTTAAGAATTCTGGTTTTTTGCTGCACCTGGGTGCCTCAGGTAAGCATCCGACTCTTGGTTTTGGCTTAGGTCATGATTCCAGGGTCATGAAATCGAGTCCTTCCATGGGCTCTTCCATGGTGTGGAGCTGCTTAAGGTTCTCCTCCCCTCCTTCCACCCTACCCCCTGCTCGTGCTTTCTCTCTCAAAAAACAAAAAAACAAAAAAACAAAAAAACAATGAATTTTGGTTTTCACTCTGATTGAAGAAGGAACCACTGGAGGATTTGGGGCAGAGAAATTGCATAATACGATGGATTTTCTGGCTTCTCTGTAGAGAATGGACTACATGCAGGCAAAGGTGGAGTAGAGGGAACTAGTTTCTAGGATAGCACAGTAATATAGGCAAAATATGATGGTGGCTTAGACTGGTATAGGGACAGCAGAAGTGGTAAGAACTAGTCAGCTTGTGGATATATTTTGAAAGTAGAGGCAATAGAATTTCCAGTAAGATAGGATGTGAGATGTAAGATTTCATGACTCAAGCATTTTGGTCTGAGCAACTTGAAGGATGGCGTCATCATCAACTCCTAACGTTAATACAGTAGCAGTAGCGGTATTTGCATTAGGGACGGTAATCAGATCAGTTTAGGACTTTTTGAGTTACAGATGGGTGTATAGATAGAGAGGAAGGTCAAGTAACAAACTTTTGACACTTCATTGTTGCAACCTGAGGGAGAAAAAAGGAATGAAAAGAGAGGACTGAAAAAGAGCTATGAGTGAGGTGGCAGGAAAACCATGAAAGTGGAGTGTCCTGAAAGATAAGTGAGGAATGGATATCAAAGCTCCAGGAAATGAACAATGAAGTCAAATGATAGTGATAGGTCACGTAACAGAAGCACCACAAAGCGAATGTTGGGTTAGCAGCATGGAAGTTATTGGTGGTCTTGACAAAGCAGTTTTTATAGATTGAGGTGAAAAGGTTGATTGGAGTAGATTTAACAGTGATTGGAGGAAAAAGAAATTAGGGACCATGGATACAAGCAGTCATTTTTCATAGATTTCTGTAAATGGGAACAAAGACCAGGAACAGAGGCTCATGACAAACTGGGAAAGACTGAGGCACTAATTTGAGGGAGGAGAAGAAATGGAATTACTTCCCATGAGCAAAGAACAGATTTTTGGAGGGAGCAGAGAAAATTCATGTATAACACAGATGTGCAGATGAGTATATTGGCTTAGTGGGAAGAAGGAAGGTAGAATTTGTTTTTAGGATTTTATTTATTAGAGAGCATGCGGGCCAACAAGCAAGCGGAGAAGGAGAGGAGGAGGAAGAGGGAATCTGAAGTGGAATCCAGGGTTGAGCATGGACCCCAACGCGGGGCTCGATCGCATGACCCTGACATCATGACCTGAGCATTAATCCAAGAGTCAGACACTTAACCAACTGAGCCACCTAGGTGCCTCAGGTGGAGTAGTTTTGAGAGAATGCGGAAGTTCTCTTCTAATTTTGTTTCTCAAATTTCTCAGTGAAGTAGAAAGCAAAGACATCATGTAGAATAAGGATGAGAGTGAGTTTGTTGAAAGTTTAAAAAGAAAAAAAGATAAGTTAATTAGGAGAATGGGAGACTGAATAGATGAGGGAAATGTAGTATGTTGGGTGGATAGCATTATGGGCCTGCTCGAGCAGTGGTTCTCACTGTGTGGTTCCATTGCCAGCAGTCAATCAGCTTTACCTGAGAATTTCTTAAAGCAAATTCTTGGGCCCAATGGCAGACCCAGTGAATATGTAACCCTGAGAGTGGGGCCCAGAAATCTGTGTTTTAATAACCCCTCTCAGATATTCTGCACACTGAACTTGGATTAAAGGATTAAGTCTTTGAAGTTAAAATGAAACCAATCCATATGGTTTTGTATTTTTCTCTAGACTTGGGATGGTGTAGGAAGGCATAGGTGGAGCCTTGTTTTAACCAAGGCTGTGGTTTCACCAAGCAACTAAGTTAAAGTGAAAGAAGGGAAAGAGAATTGAGAGTAGACAGGAGGAGACACTTGAAATGATTGATTATGAACTTTAAATTGGAAAAGTAATAAAGGGAAAACATCAAAGGCATGAGGAAGAGTGGAAAAAGAGAAGGATAAGAGAATCCCGGTGGGACACTAGAAGGAGTGAGCTGGAAAGGGAGGAGGAGGTAGTCATCAGGGAGGAAAAGGTATTAAATTGAGATTCTGTAGGCTTTACTGTTACTAGTCATGAGAATGTCTGCAACAGCTACCCAATAGGTTTTATGAATCTCATTATACTTCTAATTGTAAATTTTCGAGTACCTGACATTTAAACAATATTTTAAATATCCAAATATGATCATTTTAACGTTAACAGATATAAAAATATTAATGAGATATTTTACATTTTTTCATATTAGATTTTGGAAATCCAGTGTGTATTCTACATTTTCAGTACATCTCAGATTGGACTAGCCACATTCGAAGCAGTAGCCACGTGTGGCGAGACATATAGGACAGTACGGGTCCCAAGTATGATTATCAGGGAGAGTACTGAAGTAGGTTGGTGGATAAACACCCTTGGGGAAAAGAAGGTTAAAGCTAGGGTGTTGGAAGAATTATCTAGTGCATATTTAAGTTGCCCTAGATTAAGGCAGGAGTAGTACTGGAGACAGTGTCAGTGAATCTGAAATGAATAGGGGATGGCACCTGGGCGGTTCAGTCTATGGTTAAGTGGATCCCTTCAGCTCAGGTCATGATCCCAGGGCTCAGGATCAAGCCCCAAGTTGGGCTCCTTGCCCAGTAGGGTTCCTGCTTCTCCCTCTTCCTCTCCCCCTCCTCCCTGTTTCTCACTTTCTCAAATAAATAAAATCTTTAATTAATTAATTATAAAAAAAGTAGAGTAGGAGATGGAAACAACACTGAGAGATTATGGGCGGTGTAATAGGATAACGTTAAGTCCAAAGCTGCATTATGTGAGATGGAGGAGGAATGATCTGGAAGCAGAGATGTGGAACAGGGAGGACACCTACTTCACTTCCAGGCCCAGTGGTAGGATAGGTGTGGAAGAGGAAACAGCCATCATTTGGAAAGTTTGCAGCAGTGTCCTCAGAGAAAGGAAAAAGTTGAAGATGAGATTGTATGTGCACACGTAGGACATTCTGGTGCTGACGGACCAGGAGTTGCAGAAGGCTCAATGGATGGGTTTCAGATGTTTAGGTGGAGTTAACAATAAGAACAAAAATGGGATATACAAAAGACTTCACGGGACTTGGAGTGTGCAAAATTAGGGAAGCTAGAAGCCTAGGGTTTCTTGCAGTGACTGACATAAATGAGGGAAGGGACTCAATGAAACTGAGCAGTTTCAGACAGGTGAGTGTGAGTTCCATGGTATAGGGAAGTATGGGTATCTGGGGTTATCTCTGGTTCTCTGAAAGTGAGTAATATTGTTCAAGGCTCACATTGTACCCTGTCCAGGGAAAAGCAGACGGAATTCCACTGATGGAATTGAGGCTATCTAGGAAGGTGAAGTATGTTATGTTATTCCAGTTGTGTAGGCCCCAACTTGACCTTGACCTTTAGTAATGAAGGTGTTGAGAGCCCAAGATAATATGATTTTATTCACACCAACGATAGATATAGATGTATCTGGAACAAATGAGGGAATGAAAAAATGTAAAAAATGGAATGCCCATAAATTATTGAGTAACGATATAGATAAAGAACTAAATTAAATAAGGGTCCCAATATTAAAGGATGGTAACATGTTAATTTAAATTTCTTTTGGAGTTTAATTTTGTTGGCAGCAGACTTCCAGATTTTAAAAGATGATACTGGCCTTCATTTTATGTTATATATCTGTGGTAATTAGAACAACAGCTTCCCCAAGAATGCTTAAAATTGTTACTCAGTGAAAGCAGCAGCTGCTGCTGCTTTGTGAGAGTATTTTGCAGTTGTTTGGATATCCCAAGGGTTCATTCTAGGTTTTCTTCATATATAGCCTTAATCCCTAGCTCTGTTCGGACTTCTGAGGGGATGCAAAACACTGTCATTCTTCACTGCTCTGTGCTTTGAAGGGATTACTGCTTGGTGATATGCACAAGGCTTAAAGACTGCAGGGAATACCAGTGATATGAGAACATTCTGAGGGCAAAAATAATGATAGTCGTGGACATTCTCCTGATTTTCGGACCTCTTAATTGCTAGGTTGACAGAAAATAGAGTCCATGCCAACTCTAATATCATATCAGAGTATAGTAATTTTGTTTAAGGATTATTTTAGTTTCTCACCAAACTTGGATCATGGATTACTGACACCTCTGTTGTAGGAGAATTTCAAATTGATTACTGTTTGGTTCCTAAACTTATACAAAAAATTTATAAATTGGTTCCACAAAATTTAAGCAGTTCTGAATTTTATAGTTTCAATGAGCAAAGTTACTTGACTAATTCTGACCTAGGGAAAACTATCTGAAACTCATACGATGCAGTACATTTTTTTTCTTTTTTAAAAAAATTAAATGTAATTTAAATTCAATTAATTAACATATAGTATATATTATTAGTTTCTTTCATAGGTAGAGTTCAGTGATTCATCAGTTGTATATAATACCCAGTGCTCATTACATCCCATGCTCTCCTTAATGTTTGTCCCCCAGTTATCCCATCCCTCTACCCCCTCCCTCCAGCAACCCTCAGTTTGTTTCTTATGGTTAAGAGTCCCTTACGGTTTGTCTCCCTCTCTGATTTCATCTTGTTTCATTTTTCCCTCCCTTCTCCTATGCTCCTCTGTTTTGTTTCTTAAATTCCACATACGAGTGGAATCATGATAATTGTCTTTCTCTGACTGACTTATTTCGCATAGCATAATACCCTCTAGTTCCATCAAGGTTGTTGGAAACGGCAAGATTTCATTCTTCTTGATGGCTAAGTAATATTCCATTGTATATATATAGAACATCTTCTTTATCCATTCATCTACTGATGGACATCTAGGCTCTTTCCATAGTTTGGCTATTATGGAGATTGCTGCTATGAACACTGGGGTGCTCGTGCCCCCACGGGTCACTGCATTTGTATCTTTAGGGTATGGAGATTATTTTTGAAGGTCAGGTATCTTTTTCTTCTGTTTCTTCATTCTTTTTTAAGATTTTATTTATTTATGTGACAGAGAGAAATCACAAGTAGGCAGAGAGGCAGGCAGAGGGAGAGGGGGAAGCAGGCTCCCTGCTGAGCAGAGAGCCCGATGCAGGGCTCTATCCCAGGACCCTGAGATCATGACCTGAGCTGAAGGCAGAGGCTTTAACCCACGGAGTCACCCAGGCGCCCCTGTTTCTTTATTCCATTCCAAAGTCCATTGTCCAAATTTCTATTCCTATTATGTCTGCCCCTCAACATCACTCTTGTTATTAATATTTATTTGATTATTCATTCAATGGCTAACAAACATCTGCTCTATACCAGGTATTATACTTTGCCAACCGTTTAAGGATGAATCCAGTATTGAGCATTTACTATTGATATTTACAGAGTAAGTATTTATTGAGCATCACTTCAGGGCCAGATACTGAACTAGGAAGAAGAACATTTGATGATGAGGCCAGAACTATTCCTTGAAGTCATGTGGTTTAGACGTAAGTAGGTAAGACAGACGTTAAGTACATAGCCAAAAAGTAGTTACTTCCCACTGTAATAAGTCTTAGAAGAAGTATGGAGTGATATGAGAGCACATAAGTAACAAAACCCAGTTAAAGTCTATAAAGTAAGGAAATGTTTGCCAGAGGCAGTGAAATGGTGTAATGGAGTTCCAAGAGATGAATGAGAGTTAGGTGAAAGTACTGTGGAGGATTTCAATCCTGTTCCAAACAGAGAAGCATGTTCAAGGGCTTTGAGAAGAGACAGAAAGATAGATACAGTCAGGCAGCTAAAAGAAATTTAGTTTTCAGCGCGCCTTGGTGGCTCAGTGGGTTAAGCCTCTGCCTCCGGCTCAGGTCATGATCTCAGGGTTCTGGGATTAAGCCCCATCGGGCTCTCTGCTCAGTGGGGAGCCTGCTTCCCTCTTCTCTCTGCCTGCCTCTCTGCCTACTTGTGGTCTGTCTCTGTCAAATAAATAAATAAAATCTTTAAAAATAAAAAAATAAAAGAAATTTAGTTTTCCTGCCATGTAGAGTATAAAAGAAATGATTAAAAATGAAAAAGATGAGGAAGAAAAGTAATAGCACATATTTGCTTCGTAATATAATTTCTTAAAGAGTTTCTTTTTAAATATTTATTTATTAGAGAGAACGCTTGTGTGCGCATGAGTGGAGGGAGGGTCAGAGGCAGAGGGAGAGAGAATATCGAGCAGATTCCGTGCTGAGTGTGGAGCCCAGTGTGGGGCTCTAGCTCATGACCCTAAGATCTTGACCTAAGTTGAAATAAAGTCGGTTACTTAACTGACTGAGCTACCCAGGTGCTCCTAAAAGAGTTTGTTTTTTATAATTGTGTCTAACAGATAAGCAATTCAACTACCTTATTTTATTCCTTTGCATTTTTGGGAAATTACTTAAAGTTAGCACTGAATACGTCTATCAGTGTGATATGTTCTCACAGTGGTATTTTGTTCTTTAAAAGAAAAAATTGAGAAAGCACCCATAATAGGAGAAAGCTGTTGAAGGCCTCAAACATATGGGTTCAATTTTTCTCAGCAGAAAATTTTTCTGAACAAAACAAGCCTTGTGTAATATTGGAATATATAATAAGTTCCAAATATTTTATGTACTCTGTGGTTTATATTTTAGCTTTTCTTACAGCATCTTTTACCCTACCAAAGTTTTTAATTTGCATATAATCAAATCACTTACAACTTTTTCTTTTTTTTTTTTTAAGATTTTATTTATTTATTTGACAGGGAGAGAGAGAGAGAGAGAGAGAGAGATCACAAGTAGGCAGAGAGGCAGGCAGAGAGAGAGGATGAAGCAGGCTCCCCACTGAGCAGTGAGCCTGATGGGGGCTTGATCCCAGGACCCTGAGATCATAACCTGAGCCGAAGGCAGAGGCTTTAACCCACTGAAACACCCAGGTGACCCCACTTACAGCTTTTTCATTTCACGTCCTGCTTAATGAAGAACATCATCCTCAATTAGTTAACTCCCAGACACACACTATATTTTAAATGATATTATGAAAACATATATACTATCTTTTCTGTTAATACTGTTATGATTATGTTTTTAGACATTTTAGTTCTTTAATCTACTTGGAATTATCTTTTCTGCATCATGTGACACAAGAGTTTTTTTTTTATTTTTAAGATTTTATTTATTTTTCTGTCAGTGAGAGAGAGAGAGCATGAGCAGGGGAAGTGGCAGAAGGAGAGGGAGAAGCAGGCTCCCCTCTGAGCAGGGTTCCCTATGTGGAACTCAATCCCTGGTCCTTGGGATCATGACCTGAGCTGAAGGGAGATGCTTAACCTGAGCCACATGGACGACCTATGAATTTTTCTTTTACCCTAAATCTGGTTCTCAGCTAGGGTAGATTTGGCCCCCCAGGGAATTGTGGCGGTGTCTGGAGACAGTTTTGGTTATAACAACTGGAAGGGGAAATGTTGGTGGCGTCTAGTAGTTGGGGGCCAGGTATGTTGTTATGTGCTTGGTACAATGCATAGTACAGCCTCACACAACACAAAATTATCCCGCTCAGTGTGTCAACAGTTATGAAATTGAAAAATCCTGTCCTCAATGGGTATCACTGGAGCAAAAAGGACTGGATTTTGAAGAAAGCAACTCAATCTCTAGTTGAAGCGGATGACAGACTTTAAGATATACTGACTGGCTCAAACCAGGATTTGGCACTTTGACTTTTATCTCCTTATGATCTCATATAAATAGGCCCTATTTTTGTATTTTAGGAAATAAGTATTTTTCTAGCAAAAGTTGACAACATGTATACACATGGATATATGCACACCCATGGAACCATGTGCAGCTGCGGCGGGTGCCACCTTCCCGGGAGAGTTCAGTCCCTCTGAAACCATGCCTATGTCCCTCCAACACATCCCCACTCTTGGCTCTGTACTATCTTACCCTCTTAGAGTGTATTATGGGGTCGTTGAGCAACACACGTTCAAGTGATTTTTGTTGGTTTGTTCTTTTTTCTTGTTTTTCTAGCAAACTCATTTTCCAATTTCATATTCTATGTTACAAATCAACCACAGAATAATTAATTTTCGACTCAAACCAAGATAAAATAAAAACAATGTTCCAGAATAAGGCATTCATTGACTTTATGGTAAAGACAGGGGAGGCAAATAGACCATTTATCTTCTTCTTAGGTGATCTTGTCCTTCATTTTGGTCCTGGATCAGTGTAGTTTCTTGTTGCTACTG
Organism: Nasua narica; assembly: GCA_028533885.1. Lineage (NCBI taxonomy): Eukaryota > Metazoa > Chordata > Mammalia > Carnivora > Procyonidae > Nasua > Nasua narica. Next base: position 94,067,581 of record CM052801.1, on the reverse strand, counting down.
ACCTTTCTTAAGTATACATTCTAGTAAATGTGGAAAACTTAGCAGGAGTCTGCTATTAACATATTATTCCCCATGGCTATGACCCATAAGTTGGCTTAGTTTTTAACACAGGAAACACATCAGATTAAAAATGAAGTATAAAGTTAGGGCTTTTTAATTTATTTTACAAAAACCCAACAGTTTAAAATTTCTGTTACCGGTGTTGGCTCTTAGCCACATACCATGAGTGACCTTAAAATATCACATAAAGTATGGCCCTGACATATCTGCGTAAAATACATTGTCACCATTGTTTTTCAGTGTCAAAATTTAGCCTTATTGGTAAATCTGAGCCTCTCTTAAATAATAGAAACAGAAATCTTATGAGGCTTGTGGAAGACATACTTCCCTTGATAACATATATTGAGGCAAAGTTGAAGAAAGTGTATTTCTGAGGTAGTACTATTGATACTGTTAACGCCTAAAGCTTGGTGTACCTGTGGACTTCACTCACCATCACCTTTGTCAAACGTATTAGCAGTGAGCGCTTGCATGTGTTGTTCTTTGGTTGTAAGGAAAGTGGGGAGGGCACTTCTGGGACCCTCTAGGCTGCCTGACCTTAACATTCTGATGGGTAGCTAGCTCCCACATAGGTAATATCGTTCCTCTGTATATAAACTTCGTTTTGTAATATACCCAGTACAGTGATGTGCCGGTAAATGTTTAATAATGCTCTCCAAAAAAAACAACAACAAAAAAACAAAAAACCCCAACTCAAACCAAAACAAAAAATCTTGATTTGATTTATAGCTTTTTCTGATTTCCATAGCATAAATATTACAAACATGGTTGATGTCAAATTACGAAGCTGACCTAACTGAACACAGAGTTGGGAAGAGATGTACATATCTCTCATGAGCTCTGACATGCTTATTCTAGAATGCTCTCTGTCTTCAGTCAAAGCACCTACAGCTTATCTATGCAAATGCATAGTATAGAGATAATATTTTAAAGCCTCTCAAGGATAGAACCTTCTTCCTACTCGCCCTAAGACATACATTTGTTCTTAAGGTTTGGGAAGGTGTTTAGAATTGTTGCGAAATAGGAAGAGAAAGAAAATTTTGTTATTCAAATTGTAATAATCAAAGCAGGAAGCCTAGCAGCTTGAAAGCCAGTGTTTGTTAAGAAAGAAAACTTCTTTTCTGTTTTTATCATCAAGGTCATCAGGCCTGAGTAAACTAGATTATAACGTGTTCTGTGTGTCAGGCAGGGTAGGGCAAAGAATGACATGACAAACTCAAAGTCCGTTCTCTTGTAGTCCTGTGGAATTATAGGAGAACTGGAGAGGATAGAATTTGAACAGAGATGACTATCAGTGTCTTTTCCCCACAAGCATAGTGGCACATCTGGGCATGGAGAGGATGTGATTCAGAAATATCTAGCTAATTTTCACGGAATACTAAAGTTGGATAAGTTTAGCCCCGTGTTCTTCCCTGAGAATCATTTGTTTTATAGACTGGCATTGACTTCATCTGGAGGGAGATTGCAACCTTAAAAAGCTTGTGATGCAATATGGTTAAAAATTGCCGTCCTCCCAATGGAGAAGGCATGTAGAACTCAGTTTGCCTACAGAGTATCAAAATGGTAAGTAAGGATGCTTCCTAGCGAGTTTGCAACGACAGGCCACAAAAGTGAGGGGGGAGATGGCCCTGAAGCTGAGTGCTGAGATCCACTATGCCAGATTGCCAACCCTCACTCGAAGGTCTGAGCCCTCTGTACAGAGATGCAGACCAGTTGCTAAAGTAGAAATGGTCACTGAGAACCAAAGTGCCAGGCAACAAGGGTACAAGTCACAGATTTTGTTATTGGACAGCAAGGTGCTCCATGTTAAAGGAAACAAGAATCCTGGTTGGGGGTAAGCAGAGAAGTGACAAGACAATGTAACGCACATAAGATTGACACTGTGAGGCTTACCTCTTTGCAGTCCCCAAGTTATGGGCGATTTCCTTCCCAATACAGCTCAGTACATCTCAGAGAGGAGCAGGGGCTGGAGAAATAAGCTCTGAATACTAGTCTTAACTATTCAAGGAGATATAAACTCTGAATACTAGTCTTAGCCATTCAAGTAGAAACTGTGTTACTTAGAGATATTTCCATTTTACTTAGTAGGGTGGGGGTGCGTGTAGGTAGGAAAGATGCTTCAGAGAAGTTAGATGGAAAAGCTACATTTTTTTGACTCCCTGCTTATCACGATTTTTTGATTCCCTTTATGTATAATTGCCTCTTTGGCAAGATTAGGGAAAGAGGCTAGTTATCCTGAATGTCTGTGGGCCAGAGGAAACCTCGTGTATGCTACTTGCTACAGAAAAGGTGATAAAATGGCCTGGAGCCATGGATGAGGAACCAAAGGTCTACAGAACCCAAGGCCCTGGGAAATACAGGAAGATTTCTTTTCTCCAAAATCTGCTTTGGAGTTAGGGGAGTTTCAGGGAAGAGGCCTTGTAATAAATGTCTTAGGCCATAATCAAAGCCGCCATTCTCACACTACCCTGCCATCTGCTATAGGAAGGCAGAATTATGATATGAAACTGTTCTCCCTGAATCAGCCTCTCTGGTCCTCTAGTCAAGATTATTTCTCTTATCCCTCTTCCCCATTGTTTTATTTTGTTCTCTTCCCCACCCAGTGGGTCAGTTCCCGTCACCCACTAAGCCCAGTGGGTGGGGACGACTGTTTATATATGTGTACATATCACATTGAGATCTATTGACATAAAGACACTGTTGTTACAACATTAAACAAAGAGAAGGCAGTTCTTGCTGAGAAAGGGTAATGCGATGCCTGTAGTTTCAAAGTAGCTGAGATTAGAGAGACAGGGTGAGGGGCAAAGAAAACAGAAAGATAGCAAGGCAGAAGGAAATTCTAGGTCTACTAAGAGAACAAATGCCCAAGAACAGACTTAGTACCTACCATCAAAAAGGAGCAAACATGGCGGTGCCCATTGTCCTCCTGTTCTGCGCATGCCCACCGGTCGCTGTCCTTGGTTTTTAAAATTTTCCTTGTCCCTTGCCAAAGGTGCTAAACCTACTCTCGGTGCTTAATTGGCTGCCCCTATCCTTTGCTCTAATCCATAGTTCCTGGCAGCCTCATACTTTTCTCTTTTGCTTGTCCCCAAACTCCCCACTTCCTGCTCCTACTTCAAATCTTGACCTCTATTGAAAGGTTACCTTTTTTTAATTCTTCGTGGTTTTAGCTTTGCTGTATATACCACTGAGAGTAAGGTGCTACTTCCAGGCAAATCTGGCCAGGCAAATCGTTTACATGGTCATCAGGAACGTGATATAATCTAATTTTCCTCAGTACTTCTGAGAGAGTCTGGAGTCCGATAATATACCAACTCAGCATTAGGAAAATATTGGTATTTGCTATGAATTCAGGATAAAACAATGGGCTACTTCCCATGCAAAAACAAAGAAAACAAACACAAACCCCTCACTTTCCCAGAGCCGTCAGTTTAATTGGCTGAACAGAGACATTCTGTACAGTGTAGTAATTACAATGATGGGGGGAACTACAGAGTATGGGGTTGGCAAATAAACGTGTATTAACCTGGTTCAGAAGGTCAGAGAAGACTTCCTGAAGAAAGGAGTACTTTGGATGAGTTTTAATTTATTTTTTAAACATGATTGATTTAAGAGAGAACAGGAAGCTCATGAGCAAGAGGAGGGGCAGAAAGGAAGGGAAAGGGACAAGCCGACTCCTTGCCAAGTGCAGAGCCCAGTGTGGGGCTGGATCTCAGGACCCTGAGATCATGACCGGAGCCAACATCAAGAGTCAGAGTCAGAGGCTTAACCGACTGAGCCCCGTAGGCACTACTGGATGAGTTTTAAGTGAATAGATGAGTTCTCCTTGCAGGGCTTTTGTACCTTCTGTTCTGCTTGCAAAGTTTTGCTTCCAGGTCATTGAGTAGCTGGTCTCTTCTCAGCCTTCATGTTTTAGTTACGCATTGCATTTCTAGAGGTGCCTTCTTTGATAACTTTTCCTAAATCAGGTCTCTTGACTGTATACTCCTTCGTAGCATTTGCTTGGTTGTATGTTTGATACTATCTCCCCAACTCTCCTATAGGCTCCTTGAGGACCCAGATCTTGTTCTCCTCTTCACCATTGTGAGACCGGTGTTTGTGGCATACTGTAGGCACTCAGTAAGTGCTTGGTATATAAATGCATACAGCATGACTGAGACGGGACATGCAAGGCAGGAAGCGGTCATGGATTTGGCATCTGGCACAGGCAGAGGGCAAGAGATAAGGGATGTCCATTTCAGACGAAATAATTTCATCTGCAGATCATTAAGAATCATTGAGTGTAGGGTGCCTGGGCAGCTCATTTGGTTAAGTGACTGCCTTCGGCTCAGGTCATGAGGTCACGATTGCAGGCTCTTTGCTCAGTGGGGAGCCTGCTTCTCCCTGTCCCTGCTACTCCTGCTTGTGCTCTCTCTCCCTGTGTCAAATAAATGAATAAAAATTCTTTTAAAAAAAATCACTGAGTACTTTTAAGCTGGTAAGTGACACAGTGAGAATCAGAGTTAAGAAAGGGCACTGTGGCAGCAGGAAGGGGCATATGATAAAGTCTTGGGCTGGAGGAAGAACATGAGGTTTGTTGATTCCTCTTAGCTAGGCTTTGAATCTCCCTTTGGAAGCCGCTCCAGGGAAATTGGGCAATCCCTCTTCTCCAGTGTTGTGGCTTCTTCAGCACACATTGACTTCGTAGTTGACTATATGGATTTCAATGATGACCAAAGAATTATTACAACAGGTAATGAATTTCTTGATATTTCTCCTACTTACACAATGAATGTACACACATTCACATACATAATAAAACATGATCTTCATAAATTTCAACTCCTTCCTTTCTCCCTCTCCCTACTCTTTCTTTTGCTAAATAAATCAGCCATGATACTAAAAAAGATTGGAGATCTAGTCAATTGCTCGCTCATAAAAATTTACTATAACCCACATATATAATTTAAAATTTTCTAGTAGCCACATTAAAAGATAAAAATAAACAGATACAATTAATTTTAATAATACCATGGAAAATATTGCCATCTCAACTTGAAATCAATATAAAGATGCAATGTGATAGTTTATATTCTTGTGTGTGTGTCTTCAAGATCTTGTGTGTGTTGTAGAGTTAAGCCTGTACCAGTTTGGACCAGTCCATTTCAAGGGCTCAGTTGCCACATGTGGCTTGGGATGGTCACACCGGGCGGCACAGACAATGCCAAGCCCTTACTGTATAGATGGGGAGACAAAGGACTCAAAGTAGGTAGTGAAAGCCCAAAGACATGGAGTTTTTTTTATCTCTGCTAACCCAAGCAGCCGAAAGCATGAGCACAAAGAACTCACACTGGGCTGTATATTTCATCCTTACAGGGCATTTTGTCTGGACTTCGACTTTGGCCTTTTGTGAAACGCTCCTGCAGCTTCCTGGCTGACTTCCCCCGAGGTACCATTTCCAGTGTGACCCCTGACCTCCGATACCAGCTCTCCATCCAGGATGGCGGGACTAAACCCGAGCCATCTGGCTGTCAGGTGCTTACTTCTTTGGGTGGCTGAATATCAGCTAGGGACCGGCAATTCCTTTGGCACTAACTGTCACTCAGGATTTGTAGAAACAATGACTTACTGAAAAGAATATGCTTTAGGGGACTGACAGGGCTTTCCAGCTCTGGCTTTGGTTTCACAAACAGGAAGTGTCAATCGCAGACAGTTGGGCTACCCACTTCAAAATCGCCAATCATCCCACAGCGTTTAGGCAGAGCCGATCTTGAACACCCGCTCGCTGAGTGCACATACACGGCCACCCTCTACCCCTCCGCATCATACTTTCTTCTCGTTACAGGCATAGAGCATTCGCAGTGAAGTTAATTCATGCCTTGAAATGACTGTTTGGGTTCCTTTCCTGCAGTCAGCCTCTCCATGGTTTCTAACTGGGTGGGTGAAGGCATTTATTCTTTAAAGCAAGAAAAAAAAATACAGGAATAAGAATAAGAGAATATGATCCTACCTAGTTTCCCAAACTTTAACATCATAGTGTGGATAGATCTTGTTTGTACAGTTTACTAGGAAAATGGATGAAGCTATCCCTCTACGAAGGGGAAGGACATCGCCGAGAGAATCCATAGATCGGATACACCTGTAACTGGTATTCTGTGTCACTCTGGTTAGACAGCTCTGCTTCAAATATATATTAATATGACTGATTCATTGATTCATTGATTCTCTTATCCACTCATTCAGTTGGCTAATATTGAATGCCTGTTGTGTGTCAGACACTTGTAAGAATGAGGGACACAACATTGAGCAAATCAGAGAAGGTCTCAGCTCTCATGGTCTAAGATTTTAGTAATGGAGGCGACTGGACAAATTAAACACAGTAATTTCAAATATTAATAAATACTGTGGGGGCACCTTGGTGGCTCAGTGGGTTAAAGCCTCTGCCTTTGGCTCAGGTCATGATTTCAGGGTCCTGGGATCGAGCCCCGCATCGGGCTCTCTGCTCAGTGGGGAGCCTGCTTCCCCCCACCCTCTCTGCCTACTTGTAATCTCTCTATCTCTCAAATAAATGGATGGAATCTTTAAAATACATCTATACATACATACATACATACTGTGAAGCTTAGAAAAGATAATGGAAAACACTGGAGTTTGGATAGGGACAGGAGACTGTTTTAGAACTGGGGGTGTCCTGAGGAAGAAAATCTGAGCTGATACTTGAAAGGTATGAAAATGGTAGTGCTACAAAGTCCCACAGGGGACATGTTGCCCGAGAAGGAACAGCACACAGTAAGGCTCTGGGCCCACCAAATCTCCAGACACCAACTGGAATGTCCTGCAACTCAATTCAGTTCTGACACTATCTCCCCAGAGCTAGCGCCGACCTCACAGGTTAAGGGCTCAGTACCACAAATCTACCCCCACTTTAGACTCTGGTCTCACATCCCTGGTTACTACCTGGACTTCTGATCAACCAAATAAGGGATTCCCATGACCCCTCCTTGGATTCTGTGTTTTACTAGAACAACTCATGGAACTCAGGAAAGTGCTTTCCTTGCTATTACTGGTTTATTATGAAAGATACAACACAGAAGCAGCTGAGTAGAAAAGATGCCTGGGGCAGGTTACAGGGAAAGGGATGTAGACCTTCCGGGCCCTCTCTGAGTATGTCACCCCTCCAGTATCTTGATGTGCTCACCAACTCAGAAGCCTGTGGACTCCATCATTTAGGGGTTGTATGAGACTTTCATGACATAGATAGGATTAAGTCATTGGCCATTGGTGATTGACTCAATTTTAAATCCTTTTCCCCTCCGTGGAGATTAGGGGGTAAGGCTGAAATTGCCAATGCTCTAATCATGCCTTGATTTTTCTGACAACCAGCCCCAGTCATGAATCTGTCTAGGGGCCCCAACCACCAGTAAAAACTTTCTTTTCACTCCCGAGACTCCAAAGGTTTTAGAAGCTCTGTGCCAGGAACTGGGACAAAGATCAAATATTAATTTCTATTATATCACCGAAAGGGTGAAATAAAAGTGTCTATTTCAGTATGACATGATTTTGCATGTAGAAAATACTTGGAATCCACAAAAAGATGTTAGAACTAAGTTCAGCGAGGAATAAATTAGTTTAATTTACAAAAGTATGAAAAGGAATAAAATGCTTAGGAATAAATGAAAAGAAGTCCAAAACTACTCCCTAAATTGATCTCCAGATTTATTGCAACCCAGTTAGCGCAGCTGCCTTGTTTGGTAGATAGGGACAAGTTTATCTTAAAATTCCTGTGGGAATTTGCGGGACCTAGAATGGCCCTGAAAACAACAAAGTATTACTCACACTTTTCCTGTTCCAAAAGTTACTACAAAGCTATACTTTTTGAGACAGTATGGTACTGGCATAAGATTGAACATATTGTTTTTTTTTTTTTAAAGATTTTATTTATTTATTTATTTGAGAGGGAGAGAGTAAGTGAGGGAACACAAGCTGGGGGAGAGGCAGAGGGAGCAGAGGGAGAGAGAGAAGCAGACTCCCCACTGAGCAGGGCGCCCGATGCAGGGCTCAATCCCAGGACTCCAGGACCATGACCCAGGCCGAAGGCAGACTCCTAACCAACTGAGCCACCCTGGTGCCCCTAACATTGATTAATGGAATAAAATTTAGAGTCGAAAAATAAACTGATACATCTGTGGTCAGTTGAATTTAGACAATGATATCAAAGCCATTCAGTGGGAGTAAAGAATCATTTTTTCAACAAATGATCAGAACAATGAAATAATTGTGCGGCTGGATATCCCGAGGCAAGTGACTGAAGTTAAACCCTAGCATATATTTGGGTGCTTTCCATGTACCCAGTGTCAGTCTTACCTAGAACAGAATAATCTTGGCCAAATATACGTCTCACAAATCCAGTCCTGTATCTTTTGTAGAAACTAGAAAATTCTAACAAGCACAGTACAATAAAGATTGAATAAACGAATATGAGCTCTTTAATAAACTGCTTTAAAAGGTAATGAATTTCCCATTACTGATGTTCAAGAACATGTAGGATGGCTTTTGGGTGAAGGTTGCAGTCAAGGTGATTCCTGAACTGGGTTATATGAAGAGAAAAGTACAAAGTTAAGTTCCAAAGCACAAAACGTGTCTTTTGATCCAAGGGCAAATAATGTTAAAATATTTTTGGTTTGTTTTGTCTTGATTTTTTTTGGTTTGTGTACCATCTCTTCCAATCATCTTATGCTTGCTTAGCGTGCTGATTCCAGGGCTTCATCCTATGTTTACTACGCCAGAATTTCTGGGAGGAAGGCCAACAATTCTCGATTTTTGTAATGTGCCCCTCAGGTGATGGTTATGAGGACTAAAATTTGAAAAACACTGCTCCGTAAGAAAGTAACAGGGTGTTTCGTTCTCAGAAGTCAATTTTTTCAAGTGTCAAAGCCTATTGTAGAGTGCAATTGTGAGAACCACAGGGGTTTTATGATTAAGGTGTTAAAGCGGTACCTTTTTCCAGGACCTTCAGTAAATCATCTCTTGTAGTTCGTGATCTGCACTAAACTTGTCCTTGACCATGCATTTCAGTTATGTATGGCCTTGAATCCTCCTATATCAAGTAACATTACATATTAGGCGTCATCTTTTCAGAATTCTATTTAGAATTTTTATTGTTCTCAGGCTTTTCTGAAATTCATTTCTAAGATTCTGTGTTCATACTATAGAAGCTATCATAGCTATGGTTTATGTCTCATAAGCAGGTTTTAACATCATTGTATGTCTGGTTCCTTTGGGAACCTGCTGTCTGAATCCATGTAGAACTTACAGGGCTTTTAATTACAGGAATCCCCAACACCAGCCACAGAGAAGGGCATCACACAGGTTAGACCAGTCATAGTACTGCTATCCCTGGTTAGTGTTCAGTAATGAGTATACATCCCAAATTGGGACAATCAGAGTCCATGCCAGCATTCTTCTTCCCGAGAAAACTTAATTAGTGGTCTCTCATCCGAGGATACTGAGCTATGAAAGTATGAGTCCGAGGTTATCTATGGCCTTCTTGACACTCAAGCAGTATTACAGTTGAGGAGTGCTTGCCCCTTACCTGAAGTCTATGGAAAGGAGTTTGAAGAGGACCCCATGGATATCTTCATTTGGATCCTTTACAATTCTAATTCTAATCAACACCAGAGAAACCTAAAGGGCATGAGACAAGTTTGCTATCCCTTCGTGAGCCAAAATAAAGGCATTTTTATAGGGCTATTTGTATTTCCGAGCTTGTGAGGATCCTTAAGAGTTTATGGTAGACTTTAAGGATCCTATCTATGTTATTTTTGGTTCTAGCCTACAGTACTAACAGACTTTAGCAGAGAGAAATTAATAGATATTAGAAGATGCCTCGGGGCTAATGACAGCATTAGAGACAATCCAGACGAAAGACTAATCTGCCTTTTGTTCTCAACATTCTCTAACTTTCTACATCTACCCTTTGCCCTGGAAGGCAGACCTTCATGCACTAAATCAAGGGTTCCTTTTTGACCTTGGGTTCCAGTTGGGTGTCCCGGTGGGGATCCACAGCAGGAGATCTGTGGTAAGGAGTTTAGATCAGTTTATTTGTTTCCTGGCTTTTTTCCTTTGAGGCCCCTCGACCTGTCCTGTCCCTTTACCATAGGTCTCTGTTCCTATTATATTGACCTTTTCTGCATGGTTCTCTCCTTCGGAGTACTGGTGACCACTTTCCCCCTCCCCGCTCAATCTGTTGGGGCCTAGAGATCACTCCCACTGTCACTGACCCCAGGTTACTTCAGTTTCCTTTATGATCTTCCTCTGTTCCACCTCCATTTTTGTAAACTCTCCTTTTTAAATTAAACCTTCAAATTATCAGGATTTGAGTATGCCGTCTGTATTCTGTGGGACTCTGATGGACACAGTCCTCATAAAGAAAAGTGCAGAGAAGGATCCTCAGAAAAGCAGCATGCCTGAGTAACTCCTGGACTCACACTGCCAGAAAGGCAGCTTACAGGACAGAGGATGGGAGACTAAGATCCTCGGCTTCGTATTAGTCATGTAGAGAGATTCCTACACCATGACCTTTCCTCCCTCTCCCTACTCCAGTCCCAGATGGAATATAAACCTTAGTTAACATGCTGGGGAGAGGTATAGAAAGACAAGGTGAGGAAGGAATGTACCCCTTTCCTTGACTTCAGGGGGAGGATAGGAGCATTAACAGTATATCAAATTATTATGTGGAGCTGAATATTTTCATTTATTCTCAGGGGACCTATACTACGTAAGAATGATAAAAAAAAATCCTTGAAGCCTACACCGTTTGTTTTTTTTTCTTCAGAGTTAGAGGAAGAAATACCAAACTTAAGTAAATGTAAGGATTCAATGAAAATAAAAATAATAACAAATGTGCTTTATGATTACTTTGTGCTCGTTCAAGGTGATAATTACATAAGTTACATAAAGCTGTGTCTGCTTCTCAAATGAAAGAAGAATTTCATATCCATTTTTTGAAGTAATAACATCCTTTTCTTTCACCAAGAGTTAATACTGCTGAACCACTTCATTGCTTACTAGATGAAGAGATTGAGATTGCTAGATGATAGACTTTTGAGATTGCCAAGCAGTTATTTATTTCTAGGCCTGGGCTAATACATTATGAGGAGAGCATAAACAGGGTCTTCGTACCATGATAATTCAATGCCATTGTTGGAACTGAGTGAGTTACAAAGAGCATGATAGTTGGCCTAATTCTGTTCCTTGGCCATAAATAGTTAGGTTGGATATAACCCAACCTGTGGTTCTCCAGGGTTGCAGCCCTGAGAGGTGGGATAGGGAACATACTAGAGAAGAGCCAATGCCAAGATGGGGTACATCATACCTCATACCGCATTGCAAGGCCAGGGGCAGGGTAAGGAGTATGTAAGAGAAAGAATTGTGAAATTGGTGTCTTGGACAGTTCAGTTGAGGAAAGTGTAAATTGTGAGTCTGGTTAGTCTGAAGTTGTTTCATAAATAGACAGAAACACTGCCTTTTACATGACATGCTTACCTAGACTGGCATAAAGGAACGTGACTGCTCAAAGGAGCTATTGGTAGATAAATAGAAAGAGATTGCAGATTAATCCATCAGTGGCCTTTCTTCATCCATAATATGTGGCTTCATGAATTTGTCGCATTCTATACAGTTAAAATTCTATGCAGTTTAGGATAACCATCGATTTGTTGTTTTATATCTTCTAGCCTGACATAGTGCAGAGTCCTTAAGGCAGCTGGCTTCACAGTTTTCCATCTGGCAGAGTCTTGGTGAGCTCCAGATCTCTTCGGGGACTGAGAGTAAGTAGACATTTCATTATACAACCGGTATGCTCTGCTGAAATCCTTGCTTAGTGATGGTGATATAATTGGGTAGTCAGAGGTAGTTGAAGTGAAGCAAAATGATTCCATGCACATGTGGGGCTGCTTCTTGAAAGGCTTTTAACCTGCTTTTTCTTACTTGACACTTGAACATATTTGCTGCATAGGTCTTCTATGGTTTTGAAGTCTTTTATTTTCTCTGTGTCCCATGTTCTGGCAACTGTTGATTGGAAACTCTTGTTTGGTTTTGTTGCTGCTGCTCATCCCTAGTTGATTTCACGTACAATATGAATTTGAGTTAATTGATATTTTACTTGTCCATTTTGCAAGTGTGGGAAGCCTCCCGATATATGGCATGACCTTCAGACAACTAGAGCAATTCTCAAGGTAATCACTCAGGCAGACTGGTAATCAGCCAATCAGTCAAACACGCACTCATGCAAACTACTGCGTTATTTTGTGAATATTTGCCTGTAATTTTAAAAGTTGGTGTTATAACTAATAGTAGTGATTTATTCATTTCAATGGTATTTATTGTATTGGTTATTTATTAGCAATTGGTGATTTATTAGCAGCTGTTATACCCAGTGATACATAGGAAAGGGGCACAGCTGACATGTATCTTTTTAAATATCAAGCATACATACATACACACAAATACAGATATATATACCAAGTATATATGTAAGTATACATATATCTTTTTTATCAGGTATTATTTTAATCAGTTTCATTGAGATAGAAGTTTCCATAATATGAACCTACCAGTTTTAACTATACAATTTGATGACTTTGACGAATGTATATATTCCATTTGGCCATCACCATAATAAAGATGTATTTCTATGACCTCCCAAAGTTCCCTCCACACTTTCTGCAGTTATTCACCTCCTCCCAATTCCAGGCTCCGATAATCCTAGATGTGAATTGTATTCCTTACAGTAGAGTACACAACTGGTTTACATATTCATTAGTTGGTGAACGTTTGAGTTGTCCCCTGTCAGTGGCTTACCTATTCCTATTTTGTTTCATTTGTAAAAGAAGTTTTTAATTTGGATGAGGTCTAATATATCATTTAAAAATGTTTCTTCCTTTGTATATCCTTTCTAAGGCATGTTTTTCCTTACAAGGTCACAGAGGTTTTTATCCAATATTTTCCCTAGAAATTTTGTAATCAATGATACACTTCAATTTCATTTTTATATGTCTTGGGGTATACATACATATATTAATATTATATATATATGTATATATATACATATCTATATTCTGTTTATCTATATACACATATACTTGTAAATATTGGCATACCAATATCCAATTTTCCAGCTACTTTTTTTTCCCCCAGCTTCTTTTTTGGAAAAAAAAAAATTATCTCCCTGTTTAATTTGTCTTAGCACCTTTACCAAAAATAAATTGACTGTATGTGTAGTTCTTTATCTAGAACCTCTCTTCTGTTCCATCGATCTGTACATATATCCTCATGCCAACACTATACTATTTGGATTACTGTGTTCTTTTGTTTTGTATTTTTTTTTAAGAGAGGGAGCTGGGATGGGGTAGAGGGAAAGGAAGAGAGAGAATCTCAAGTAGGTTCCATGCCCAGCACGCAGCCTGATATGGGGCTTGAGATGATGACCTGAGCCAAAATCAAGAGTTGGATGCTTAACTGACTGAGCTACTCAGGCACTCCTGGATTAGTGTGGTTTTTAAAGTAAGTCATGAAATTGGACAATATGAGTTCTTTCTTCTTTCTTTTCTTCTCATCTTCTTTCTTTATCTTCTCATTTTCTTCTTTCTTTTCCATATCATTTTGGTTATTCTAGAGATCTTTTGCATTTCAACAATCTTTTTATAATTATCTTGTCAAGTTCTACCAAAAAAGCTACCTGGGATTCTGTTTGGTTGTTGGAATCTATTGGTCAGTTTGGTGCCAAGCTGACATTGGGCACAAAATCTGAATGATGCTATGGAAACAGTGAATTCCTGGTAGTTACAAAGGAATATGAGACTAAGGGAGATTTGGTGATATACAAAGTTGTGTGTGTGATAACATCTGGATGATTGGGATGGTAAGGGGTACCCTGGGATAGATAGACTCTAAAAAACCTGAACATTGATGTAGGCTAGTTTACTTCTTTTATTCGAAGGTGAATATTCAGTGCTAATAGTAGTTTTCTTCTCTTAGGCAATTGGGAGTGGTAAGGTAAGTGGATCCATTTCATGGTGATGTTATAAATGTGTGTTAGAGTATAAGCCATATTGACAGCCATGTCTACAGGTACATAGTTCCATGGGCCTCACTTATTCTGCTTGTCTTCAAAGGTAAGAAGCCTGGCACTATGTTAAGAACTAAGGGAATGACATCCCAAACCTTGGTTCACAATCACTGTGGAATAGATAGTGGCTGAAAGAAAGCATTGTCTCTCTCAGTCTGGTGCATTGGCATGGATCATATACTACTGTATATTTCTTAGGGTCTGCAGCTATCAGAAGTCAAAGTTTTTTTAGATTGCATTTTCTTAAACTGATGTGCACAAAGGGGAAGGGAATCATGCCATCACTATAGAATCGAGCTAAAGCTCTGTCCAACTGGGGTATAGAAATGGAAGTGAAGGCATAATAAATATCTATTACACACATTTTTAAGTAAAAGAACAATGAGGCAGATGACCAAGTTCTCCTTCTGTGTTCTGATAATAAGCCATACTTGAACCAATCAAGAATGGGGCTCAAATAAGACTTTTCTCAGGCTGCTCTGGGCTAGATATTAGGTTTCCTAATAGAACTTTGGTTTTATGAAGGACACAGGTTGTGGAATGTAATATAAACTTAAAACAAATGAATTTCCAGCAGCAGATTTGGTATGTCTTAAACTTTTTTTTTTTTTTTAAAGATTTTATTTATTTATTAGAGAGAGAGAGAGACTGAGAATGAGAGGGGCGAAGAAGGTCAGAGGGAGAAGCAGACCTCCCGCAGAGCCGGGAGTCCGATATGGGACTCGATCCCGGGACTCCGGGATCATGACCCGAGCCGAAGGCAGTCGCTCAACCAACTGAGCCACCCAGGCGCCCTGTCTTAAACTTTTGAGCCCTGTAGACATGTTTTGGAGTGAAGGGGTTTGTGTATAATTCAACAGGCAAAACTATGTCCCTATAGGTAGAGCTTCCAGGTTTTGAACTTGCCTTTGGAAATTCAGAGAACCGTTTAACAAAGAATATAGCCCTGACAAGCACACATAAGCTGGTAAGAAGGGTCTCTCTAAGGAGGGACTAGGTTGATTCTTTGATGGATTGAATCACACTAGCTTATGCCACAGAAATTTGGCCAATGAGATGATGGGAAGCTAGGAGGAAAGTTGAGGCATATTGTTGCTTTTGACTCTCAAATACATGGTCGGTCATAGATTCTCACTGAAAGGGCATAACTTACGCATATACAGGCAGTCCAAAGTGGCAAATGAAGACCATGCTAAGAACAAAAGTTCCACCAACATTACTATGATTCATAGCCAACAGAAAATAAGGAATTCATTGGCATAATCACGTTCGAATTGGAGTTTGATTTCATTCTATCACACTGGACTTTGAGGAGAAATTGCTCCTTGATAATAAGCTGGCCCTCATTAGGGATAGATAAATGATCAGAGAGCTACACGCTGCACCTCCAGTATGTGATTTAGGCCAACCTGGCGGTCTCTGCAGGGAAGGCTGGCACTGAACAGTCATCGAATTTGAGCTCTCCTTTAATCATTAAAATTTGTAAGAGACATTTGGAGATATTCTGCAAGCTAATGTGACGATGCTAGGTTGTTGCTGGCCATTGGCCTTCCAAATGGATACAAGTGGTGCCCTTTTGTGCAATGAATCCATCTTGTTCAAAACTCCAAAGTGCAAAATTAATATTGTTGGGTTGAGGCCATTTTTAAAATAATGTTTCTTAAGCCTCATGTCCTAGTCCATTTGGGCTGCTATAACAAAATACCATAGACTTGGTAGTTTCTAAACAACAGAAATTTATTTTCCACAGCTCTATTGGCCAGGAAGTCCAAGATCAAGGCACCAGCATGGATGCAATCCGATGAGGGCTCTCTAGTTCATAGCTGGTGCCTTCTTGCTGTGTCCTTATGTGTTGAAGGGGACTGGGGAGCTCTCTGGGGGCCTTTAAAAGAGCACTAATCAAATTCGTGGAAGTGCCCCACCTCCGAATACTACCACATTGGGCACTAGGATTTCAGCATATGAATTTAGTGGGGGACACAGACAATAGCACCTCAGTAATCTGTGAAACCTTCCAAATATATGCCCGTGAACTTCAGTACTCTCAAAATAGCATATGATATTAACAGGTTAGCCATATTAAAGCACATTCCATGTTTTAATGATTAAAAATGGTTTATTTCTAAAAGCTTCCTTAGGCCAAGCACTACTATTTGGAAAATAGTTTTCAAAAATCCTGGTAAGAAGACTACCTTTAAAGAAGATAATTTTTCCTTGCTTCCTTCCCTCCTCCCTACCTTTCTTCTCTTTTTCTTTTTTCCTTCCCTTTTTTCCTTTTCCTTTTTCTTTTCCTTTTCTTTTCCTTTCCTTTCCTTCACGATAGAAGTGGTAATTACCAAGTCTTAAGCATTTACTACACTCCAAGATTTATAATAATACATTTTTATCTTTTATGATGACTTTATAAGAAATATATTATTGTTATTATTTCTATTTTTATAGATGAGGAAATGCAGTTTCAAAGAGGCTAAAAAACTTGCCCCAGGTCACAAAGCTAATACAGAAAGAAGCATTTAAACATTGTATTGTACAATGTAACTTTTTGGTACCTGACTTGGCTCTTGGTGTAGTAAGTATGCATACTTACTAATTATAAGGCCTTACACTGAGGAATAGAAGACACATAGAGAGTTACCAAATGCACTCTGTCCTCCAGAGGCTCAGACTCTGGTGAGTGAGAATGGATGTGGACAAAAGGAATGGATGTAAATAAAAGGAATTAAGTTAGAAGTCGAATGAGCTATAGGAAGGATGGAAGACCATGGGAGGCTAGATTATTTTATCATGAAAGGCTTTGTGGAATACAGGGATTTATACTTAATCTTAAATGAAGATAAGAGCTTAGATATGCGGTGGTAGGGTATGTGGAATGTGTTCAAACAAGAAGATAACTAATAGGATTTAATAATACCCTTTCACTCCAGTGTATGGGAATCCTTGGTTTCTGGTTTAGATGTTCTTTTGCTTCTCCAGATCCAATCTTAGCCCATTTCTATTGGTCTGTATCTGAGAAGTCTGACCTATATTGACAGCATCACTGGAGTCCCATATCTTGTGGGTTCCTGCTGGATTGGCTCATTGAACAGCTCTGACAGTAGATCTGAGGAAAAGAGGAGAGTTAACTTATTAATTCCCTTAAGTATGCCCCGCAAGAAGGAGTCACCTTGAATTAGTATATCCAAAAGCAAAGGCAAGTATTTGCTATTTGCTATACAATTAGTATATCCCTCCCAAGGCAATTATACAAGACTCTGAGTTCCCCTGTTCCCACAAATTTGTAAAGTATCCCTTGAAGTGATCCTAATTATCCCATTTTGAGTATATCCTCTCTTCTCTATTAGGACTCTATCTAAAACACTTCCTGCTACTCTTTACCCTTTTTTTCCTGTGGCATAGGTTGCATTCTTGCTATTAAGGAAACTGTAGTGTTCTAGTTATTTTATTTAGTTCTGATTTTTTTTTTTTTCAATGTGGATGCCAAAGCAATGAAGCTAACATATTGCCATTACTTTATGGACCATAGGGATGCCATGATCAATGTCTAGCAGGCGCAACTACTGCTGAAAAATAGTCTCTTCAGTATAAACTTGTTGCCATTTCTTAGCAACACTGCTAGTTTCATGAGTGTCTATGGATAGACAGGTGATTCTACATCCCTCTCTATAGATAAGAGATACAGAAGAGGGCTGATTGTATATTCCCTCTTTTCTCTTATATTACCCTTGATCCAGAGGATGAGTTTTATGGAAATCCATTGGCAGCATATGCTTATTTGGTCCTCAATCTGTGGCACACAGGAGATTGGCACTATTTTCAAGTCCCGTGTGAGTAGCTAACGTCCGTCCCCTGGGACAGTCTCTCTGATGGTTTCTTCTCTCCATGCCACCATATGAAGGCATAGCAAGGAAGGAGGTAGGATATAAAAACAGAATGGCTCTGTCCCTGCTTCTTGATCTTTAACCATTTCCCAGAGTGGGGTCACTAAGCAGGTTAGCAGATGGGGTCACTAAATAGGCTAGCAGATGTGGCAGAAACTCAATTCCTCAGCTCCCTTTGGCGTCTATAGAAGCTGTATGGTAACACGCATGGTATTGAGATAATAGTACCAATTAAAGAGAGATGAGTACCATCTATTTTTTGTAAACTCCGTCTGTTAGCCAAACTGACCAGCATGAGAAACACTTCTCTCTCCAAACTCCTCTGCTTAGCCATATGCATTTCTCTTGTTCAAAGGACTACATAAAGCAGCCCCTTTAGTTGTACACAGCGGTGTGCAATGAAAGCAGGAGGGTATACAGGACTTTCTGGAGTGCCTTTGTTAACTAGTTCTGCTGCTGGCTTGGCTCCATATCCTGCAATCCTCCCTATTAGCTCATTCTTTGGCTTTTACCTCAGTAGTAGGATGCCCTTCACCATGAGCATTTCACCTTGTATTTTTTATCATTAATATCCCTCATTATATTCATCCATACATAGGAGCTCTGTTCCACCTGATAAATGTATTATCTCTATAGAAAATCCCCCTTTGGGAATTGATGGAGCTGCCTTGGATTTGAAGTTTCATAGCTCTGGTTTGAGTGAATGCATTGCAAGTGGTCTTCAGCCTGTGATCCTGTCCTCAGTTTCCTCAAATGTAATATGGAGGTTAATCACATCTTTCTCCAGCGTTCTTCAGATAAATCTGGAAACAATCACATAAGTGTAAGCACTTACTCTTTTTCTACTTCCCCTACTACTTGTCCTGTCCATGATTTTATCACATCCTTTGGGTGATTGGCTTATTTCTGTCTCTTCAACTAGACTGTAACGGCCATGAGGACAGAAGCTATGTTCATTTTAGTCTACCACTGTCCATCCATCATCTAACATGTGGTTGGTCCAGATCAGATGCTCCCTAAATATTTGAATTAAACTGTAGCAACTGCATTTGCATAGCCAACAGCACAATCCTCTATTTCATATTTGTAGAACTCGACAACCACTAGTGCTTGAGAAAATACAGCCCCGAGTCACCCTTACTCAAGCACCTCCCTTTTCCTTTAGAGACATTTCATAAACATCCTGGTAACTGAGACTGAGATAGGCAGGAAAATGTGTGAATTTGTGATAAATCTGTGCTTGCAGGAAGATCGTAATAATAGGTTCCATTCCGTTAACTGCCCATCTCCAGTATCAGTGGGTAGAAATGCGTCAGAGAAGAAATATCTACTCTATTCCTGCTACAACTAAGCTATTCTGTTTAGAAAATTCAATCTGGCAGTCCAAACCTGCAGCTGATTTTTGTATGGTGTTCTAAGATACACTTATCTAGAAATTAGCTACTGTAGTGCTTCCTGCCACTTGCCAGGTAAGATTGCAGTTGAGGACAAATGGAGGGTATTTGCACCACAACTCCGCCATTATGCCGGCTATTAAAACAAATGGAAGACAGAATTCCAGTGCACAGTGCTCACCGAGATGATTTTACCAGGAAGGAAATCCCACATAAAACACGGTGAATGTCAAATTTGTGTAAGCCATGCTGGAAAGATGTCCGTCATAAAAGGTCGCAAACAGATGCATTACATTTTCGGCAATACACTCTCCTCATTTTTATATATGTCATTTTGTTGTTTCTGTTCATTTTTCTGCCTCCACATACCACTCCATTTGCTGTTTTCCTGAAGGTTGCTTGGCTGTTTCTTGTCAAATGAGGACTTTGTTGAAGAAGTTGTTTCAGTGAAACACCCACAGTGGCAGCTGATAAAGTGTAGCACATATTAGACCTTTGGTAGAGTTTTATTCAGTTGAGGATCAGTGATGCACAAGGCTCTTTCCGGGGGAAACTACTTGAGAAACCCGACTTAGTAGCACCCAAAATGGTTGCTCTCTCATCATTGACTCACAGTACTCAAGGTCACAGACAGTGAGGTCTAAACCAGAATGTCAATTATTCCTTTGTTACGTTATGTGGCGCTGTCAAGGGACCAGAGCTTTCCTGTCTTTTAGTTAATACATATTTTACGTACACATATGGGAAAACTCATGCAATTCAGAACTTTGCCTGGTTAGCAGAGAATTAGAAGAAGGGGTACGGCAAAATAGCTACATCAGGTATGAGCTTCCCATCGCAGTACAAATCCATCTTACACTGTAGCCTTCTTGGAGGAGGGCAGTCTTTTTCTGGGCTATGCAGGAATGGAAAATAGCGGAATTTTCCTTGATAACTGTATTAGTTATCTATCGTTGCATAACAAACTATACAGACTTTGTACCTTAAAACCACATACCATTTCACAGTGTCTGTGAGCCAGGAGTCTAAACAAGGCTTAACTAGGTCCTCCAATCAGGGTCTCCCAAGGCTGTGAACCATGGGTTGGCTATGCTGGATTCTTTTCTGGAACTTCGGGGCCTCTTCCAAACTAATGTGGTTGTGGCAAGATCTGTTCCTTGAGTTCCCCTTTTCTTCATCATTGTCAGCAGAGGATGGTTTCAGCTCTTTGAAGCCTCCCACTGTTCCTCAACACAGGTCCCTCTGGCCATTTGCTTCTTCAAGGCTTAGCATCCAACATGCTAAGACAGAGCCTTATATAAACTAACAAAAGCTAGAAAGACAATCTCATCACTGTTGATGTGTAAATTAACCAAGCCATGCACTATCTTAGCTTATTCCGAGGCCCCATCCATACTCATGGGGAAGGATTATATAGTGTGTATATACCAGGGGACTAGAATCTTGGGCTTAGTGATCTTCCAATCACAGTACCTCATGCAGAGGTTCTTTCTTCTGACTGTAGAGCAGACTCCTTTTGAAGATTTGAAGTATAGAAGCTGAGACTAGACCTTAGAATTCAGATCCAGTACATACAGAGGAAGCAGAACAGAGGCATTTGTGTTTTCAAGCCCCATAGATGATTATGATCAAGCAAGCTGGTGACAAGCCACTTGAGTTCCTATTCAAGTTCTGAAGTCCGATCCATATGTATCTGAATTGTGATTTTGACTCCAGAATTCACTAGCTCTGTGACCTTGGAAAAATCACTTGCTTGTCCTAAACCTTGATTGTCTTATCTCTAAAATGGGAGTGATAAGAAGAGCGCTTTAATCATTACCTGTCACACAAAGATTAATGCTTGGTACATCGCAAGTTTACCATTAGCATAGCTATTACTATTTGATTCTGTGGCTGACATACCTTCCTCCTGACATTGAAAGCTTACCAGCCTTGTCTTAGTTATGTATTCTGTTTCTGTAGGGAGTCTCTGGACACTGCTGATCTTTCCTGTTCTAGGCTGTTTTGGAGTTATATAGCTTAACTCGCAGAAGGTAATCTCCAACCCATCCATGTGCTGGCTATAGAGGCAAGAGAGTAGGTGATACATTTTTGCCTGGAAGCCGTGTGCACAAGTGAGATCTGCCATTCATTCCATTCTAGCAGCCGAGAAGCACGGTAGTCAAGGCTGATGGCCTCCAGCTGTTTTCACCTATTTGTTCTCAACACAAGGAACCGACTTCTAATTTTGATCTCAGCCTAGTGTAAGGGTACTGATTACTTGTGTGGACAACAGAAGAAATTTCCTCCTAACATACTAATAGATTTTTTTTTTCCATCATCACTGTCTCCAGGTCAGTCCAAGAGAAAAAACTGGCCTGACTTATCAACAATACAAAATCTTGCTGTATTGAAATAATCCAAAAAGCAGTTGCACTCAGATCAATATTCCACTCAAATATAAGGCAAAAGATTTTCACCCTGTGAAAGTCAATTTTCAAACACTTAACAAAGTATAAATTCCTTTCAAAGGCATTGCGCAACAGTGCTATTCCCTTGTGTGGGGACTCAATAAATACTTATTGACTGACAGAGTTTTTGACTGTGTGATGGAGCCCACACTAAAAAAAGAAATGTATTTCAATCCCTGTATTCCAGAGTTCCGTTTTGGCTAGACTTCCTATAGAGATCTCTCTACTGATGTTGGGAGAGTGACGGCAGAATGGGAATCATACCACAGTAGACACCACAGAGCTGAGACCTAGGTTCTAGCTTCTGTTTGGCCATCTCCTGGCTCGGTCAAATTAGGGGACATTTCTTAACCTCTCAGACCTTCTGTTTTTTTGTTCTATAAAATGAGAGAAATGCTTCCTGCCTAACTGTTTCAGAAGATTAATGTGAAATTTAAATGATAGGAAGTTTGTGAAATTCTTAGGGATTGTTTTTGCTTTTTTTTTTTTTTAAGATTTTATTTATTTATTTGAGAGACAGAGCACAAGCAGCAGGGAGGGGCAGAGAGAGAAGCAGAGTCCTCCCGTCCTCCGCCGCCCCCCCCCCCCCCCGCCCCCAGCAGGGAGCCAACTGATGTGGTGCTTGATCCAAGGACCCTGAGATCATGACTGGAGCTGAAGGTAGATGCTTAACCGACGGAGCCACCCAGGCGCCCTATCTTTACAGATGGTGAAACACTCTGTGTAAGCATGCGCACCTAGCTGCTACTGATGAAGATGATGGAAGAGGGGCACAGTAGTTTTGCTGATTTTGGGGGAGCTTGCAGTACATGCTATAAATGCCCAACAGCTAACTTTTTTCCTAGCAAGCCAAACTGTGGGTAGAGGTGGCCGAGATCATTTCAACCATGTGTATTCCATGCATGAGCATATGCTGTTGTTCATCTATGTTTAACTCTCAGATGGCAATTTGTTGGTAGGGGATACGTTTGGGGCTGGTGGAATCTTTGATTTGCCTCTTTTGTGGCAGGGAGGATGCTGCTCTTCAACAAATATGTCTTTTCCTCCATAAGACACAGGAAGACAACACTATTCAGAATGCCCTCCCCCTTGCTCTAGAAGGGACCATGTGATTGAACTCTGGGTAATAAAATATGTGTGTACACCACTTCCATTTCTGGCTTCTAAAATCCTCCGTGCACTCTCCCGTGCCCTTGCTCTCCACCACCTCTGCTGGAGACTAGAAGTGGAGGACTCTGAGTTGGCAGAGCTCTAGGAGGTATGTGAAGGAAAGCTGCCCACTTAGGGACAGCCTTGGACTTGTCCTAAGGGAACAGTAAATATTTGTTCTGTTTAGGTACTTAGGTTTTTAGATTGTTTCACCAGCTAGCGTTTATTCCTCTGATTAACATAATCCTCCAACTTCAGAATCCTTACTACATTTTTGTTACCCTTATTATTGACAATTCAGTGTGGTATAGCATTAATAATATTTTTCCCATGGTAAACCCCAAGAGTAATTTAGCTTGTGGAAAAATATAGTTCATGTTATCTGTTAATGTGTTCAATCAGGTCATATCTTCAGAGTAGAAAATCGCACAACTCTAGTTGTGGACATTCATAGTCATCTAGTCATTTATTCACTCTCAAAACACCCCCTGCCCCCTCAAGCTGGGGCAGAGGCTGTCCCTCTAAGGCTAAGGACAAGACTGAGACTGTTTAAGAAATGGTATGGTAGAAATTCCATGGAGATACTAAGATTCATAACCAGTGTATACTCAATTTGCCAAGAGGCCAATTCTATCTATTTATGACCTTGAACAAATCTCTTATATTTTCTAAGTCTCAGTTATTCATTGTGAAAATGAGTGTACTGTTCCATTCGCATGTGCTTGTGAGGGATGAAAAAGTACTGTACATGGGGATAGAGTATAAGTCCTATAAATAAATCATACAAATAAATTATAAAAATCATATAAATGCAAAATATTTCCATTATAAACTAATAGTTGTCCTTATGTGATATAACATAAATTTGTTTATTTAGATCTGTGGCCGAGAGTAGTTTTAATTCTGTATCTGATGCTGACACCAAGTCTTATCCAACCTGTTTTATTTATTGAGACTTGCACACATCAACCTAAAATAAATAACTAAAAGCAAGCAATACAATTTATTTTCAAACGAGTAAACCGTGTACTGTAGTGGATACAGACGGCCAATCTGAATAGCGTGTGCTTTGGTTCACGCTCTGGCTTGACTTCTTACCTGCTGTGGGATCCAAGACAAGCGATTTAACCTCGTTGCTGTAACTCCCTCATGTGCAAAGTGCATATAATAGTCCCCACCTTCTAAGGCTGTTGTGAGGATTAAGCTTGTTGAAATGTCACGTGCCTCGAATATTGTGTGGTGTGCGGTAACTATACACCCTAGCTCTGCATCACGATATGTCCTGGTTGATAGGGTTTCTCTCTGTCCATCCTTCAAATTCCGTCCTAGAGATGGTCTGCCACATTGAGAGGTGCAGGACTCACTGTGCTTACCAGTATGAGGAGCTCCTCTTTACCTAACCATGTAATTTTCATTGACTAGATGGGAGAGGCAGAATTCAGTAGCCCTTCAAATCACGCCGTCATTTTCATTGACCTCTCCAGCGTAATCTAGTAAATTAAGATGCCTTCACATTGCAATGGCATTCTGAGGGATGGCTGCCGTACCTGGGAATATTGCAGTTATTAACATTGACCTGAATCGCATGTGAGTAAAACATTGCTTTCCCAGCGGTAATCCCTTCTGTCACCTGCAGAGCCTTCGTGTTTAAGTCAAACAAAACACAGGCACAGCTGGCCCACACTGATCCCCTTCCTCTCTCCCTGTCTCTCTTTTTTAAAGACGTTATTTATTTGAATGCGGGCTGGCCCATAAGTGGTGGAGGAAGAGAAGCAGGCTGCCCATGGAGCAGGGAGCCCGATTTGGGACTCGATCCCAGGACCCTGGGATCACAACCTGGGCCGAAGGCAGACGTTTCAGACTGAGCCACACAGGCGCCCTGCTACGTGTTCTGGTTTAAAAAGCCCTGTAACAATGACCTTTTTCTGTTCTAATAATATGGAAAAAATTGAGGACAGTAGAAGTGATTTATATTCCTTGCATGAGGAAACTAAGTAAAGAAAAGGGTAGATATTTGACAATCTCAAGATTCAAAAAAAAAAACAAACCCAAAAAACGAAAAAAAAGCAGATGTGGTTGGTTGAGAATCTCATGATGTGGACATAATCCTGGATTACCCAGGTAGGCCTGACTCAATAACAATTTTGTCCTTCTGTGGGGAACTCCGGAAGATCAGACAGAGAAGGTGCTGTGATGAGGGAGGCAAGGATTGCAGCCACAAGCCAAAGAACCATGGCAGCTTCTAGAAGCTGGAAGCACCAAGGAACAGGTTTTCTCTCCTGGAGCACTCGGAAAGAACCAGGCCTTCCTACACTTTGATTTCAACCCTCTGAGTCTTACTGGAAACTTCTGACCTCCAGAACTGTGAGAGAACACATCGCCATTATTTTAAGCCCCTAAAAGCATGGTCATTTGTTAGTGGCCACAGCAAACTCCTAGAATAGATAACATCCCTTTGAAAGGAATACATAATGTAAACATAAAGCAAAATACCCCGATGTGTCTCCAGAGTCAAACTAGCCTTTATTTTCCTTTTCCAACTTCTGTGTTCCTGTTCTGCATCTCCTGTTGTCCCCTGCAGAGCATTCATGTTGGAGTCCCAACAAAATGTGCGCCCCCTTTGCCTCTGGCACACAGCCAACTCCCTCTTCTCTGTTTAGACCTGTTAGGGGCAGGTCTCTTCCTCCTGACGTTGGCTCACGTCATGCTACCACACTAGCTCATGTCAAGGCGAGCAAGACTTTCCACCATTCTAATACCAGCGGTCGCTTTTTCGGTTTCCTCTGACTTGAAATCTTAGCAGGCTTTTCTGTAGCTGGTGACTTGATGACTCCCACTCCGAACACTTTCTTTTCCAGGCTTCCAGGCTTTCTTTCTTGGCTTGCTCCTTTTCTTTTCTTTTTTTTGTTTCCATTCTTTCTCACTGTTTTTGCTCATTCTTTGCTGCCTCCCCTTCATCACTGACCTGTATATATCGGAGTTTTACAGGGCTTTGTCCTTAGACTGTTTTTGTTTTCTATCCATACTAATTCCCAGATGATCTTATTTAATCCCTCCTATGGAAATATATTTCTGTGGTAGAGTTTCTCTATTATATTTCCAGCAGCATACTGCCTTGGACTTCACGCTCTTATGGTTCAACTCCCTATTCAAAAACCCCACTTGGATATTATGACAGGTTATAATGTACAAAAAGGGTAACAAGCAATATTTCCAATCTCATATACTCCCACCATGTTGGGAGGAAGTCTAGGCCACATGAAGAGATCACTTGCTAGTGCTCTAGCCAACAGTCATAGTCAAGGTTCCTGTTGACAGCTAGTATCAAGAATAAGACATGGAAGTTAAGGAATGTAGATCATTCCAGCCCTCACCTTTGAGCCACCCCAGTTAACACAGTGTAATAGAGATGGAACTGTCCCTACCAAGTCAAATAAATAGCGGAATTTGAGAAAAATAAATGTTCTAAGCCGCTAAGTGATGGGGCCTTTGGTTGCCCAAAAGTAGGTAATTGAAAAAAATTGGCCTTAATCATCTCAAACTTAACTTCTATCAAACTGAATTCCTATTTGGCCTTTCATCCCGCTCACGTGGCTTTCCATCACCTTCCTCGTTTTAGTGGTAACTCCATCCTTCTAGCTATTCAGGCAAAACCAATCGAGTCACCCTTGATTCTCCTTTTTTTCATATCCCACACACAAAGTGTAAGCCACTCCTGTTAGCACTACATTCGGAATATATCCAATAATTCAATCTCTTCTCATTACCTCCACTGATAGCAGCCTTTCTAAACCACCGTTCTCTTTCACCTTGTCTCAGCCTTGCAACTGCTTTCTCCTTTGTCCCTGTATCGTTCCTAAACAACATAGAAAATAGTGATCATTTAGAAAATTAAGTCAGATCCTGTCATTGCTTGGTGCAGAACTGTCCAGTGGTTCGACACTTCACTGACAGTAACAGCCACCGTCCTTCCTGTAATGGACAAGGTCCTGCATGATCTCCAGTCCCCTTTAACTCTCATCTGCTTCCCTGACCTTATGTCCCATCGTGCTTCCTCCTGTTCACCTTGCCTCACCACATACAACGGCTTGATGTTCTTTGAATACTCTAGGAATTCTCACTCCTCTGGGCCTTTGCACATGCTCTTTCTTTTATCTGGAAAACTCTTCATTTATTCCCAGTCTGTGCATTATTGTTGTATCAGTGGCAACCATAGAGAAAATTATCCCAGGGTGCCTGGGTGGCTCAGTCCATTAAGTGTCTGACTCTTGATTTCAGCTCAGGTTGTGATCTCAGTGCCTTGAGATCCATCCCTGAGTTGGCCTCTGCGTGGCATCTGCTGCTTGAAGATGCTCTCCCTCTGTCCCTCCCCCAACTGGAACTTTCTTGCTCTCTCTTTAAAATAAATGTTTTAAAAAAGAAAATAGTAGGGGCACCTGGGTGGCTCAGTCGGTTAAGCTTCTGTCATTGGCTCAGATCAAGATCCCAGGTCGCAGAGACTGAGTCCCACATAGGGCTCAGCAGGGTGTCTGCCCCTCCCTCTGTTCCTTCTCTCCCTCACTCTCTCTCTCTAACAAATAAATAAAATCTTAAAAAAAAAAAAAGGAAAATAACAATTGCCTACCCAACCATCCCCTCGAGATTTCACTTTATTCTGGTTTCGTTTTCTCTGGAGCACTTAAAATAACCATATGATATGTTTTACATAATCGTTTGTATTTATATTCCCTCCCCCTTCCCTGCTAGAATATAAGCTCCATTTAGATAAGACTTTGTATTACATGCTACTGTATCCCTAGAGTTTTGGATAGTGCCTAGCACGTTAGTAGCTACTCTAAAGGTATTTACTAAATGAACAGAAAAAGGAACATACTGTGCATGTGTGTGTGTGTGTGTGTGTGCGTGTGTGTGTGTGTGCGTGAAACAGACACATATGGATGGATGTATATAATTAATTTTATTTAAATCTGATTGTAACACTTTGAGGTAGATGAGACTCTTGTTATTTTACAGTCGTGAAATCTCAAGAAAAATCAGTCATTGAGAAAAGTAGTGGAGAAAACAAAAAAAAGAACAAAAGAAGCGGTGGAGCAGCTAGTGCCTAGGACAAGCAGCTGGGCAGTGTGAGTGTAGTCCTCACTCCATCATTCAGCCACCTCTGTATTGCTTGCCAAGTGAAATTAGCCTTTCAGAATCAGCAGTCTCATTAGTAATCTGACCAGAAGAACTTCTCTGTCTACAAAACGTTTCTTGAGGAACAAATTAAATAATAGATGTTATAACGTTTTGCCTATTTCAACAACAGTGTATAAATGTATATGCCCATTATTCTCAAAACATAACAAAAATATATCTTTACACAGATGAATCGTCTCTCTGCTATTTTTGGACCTTCTCTGTCTGCCGGTTCTTGCAGTCTTCCGGGGCATGTCTGTATGGTGGTTCTCGCTGTCTGTCCCTGCGTACTTGTTTTCTTACCATCCAAGTGCAAATCTCTCCTTGAAATCTTATTTTTAGTGGAGTCCTCCCTGACCATCAATTTCTCTGCCCTCTGAATGAGTAGTCTGTCGGTAATTAAAATAATGCCAGTTGCCAAGTATATCTCCACTGTGCCAGTCACCTATCATCACCTGGTCATTTATATTTTAATTACCTGATCTTAGATTGTCAGCCCAACGGGGAGATATTTTTTCCAACTCTTTTGTCTAGGAAAGATCCTGGGACTTTTGGGATTTAGTAAAAATTAAATCATAAGACTCCCTGATGTAGATAGCAGATGAAGGAACTCAATATACTGATCTGAAAAACAGAAACATATATATAATCCCGGCCCTGAAAAGCTTATAGGATTTTTGTGAGGTTCAAAGGAGTGAATGGGATTGAAATTATTTTGAAAAGTTCATAAACCACATAAACATAAATGGCAGTAATTAATGATAATGGTAATAATAGTGAAATATATCATAATCATTCCATGTTCATGTCGAAGCAGGCAAGAATGAATGATTGCCAAAAAAATTAAAGGAGTTTTGTTTCCCTTTGAGGGAAATTGTTGTTTTGATGTGACCTGAGACACATCTATATTCCAGCTGGTAAGCTTGAACTGGTGAGGACTCTGCTAGAAGCCAGTTTATTTCATAATTTTTTTAAAAACTGAAATAGCCTGAGGGATATTATATGGTGTTAATAGATAAACTTTCTTAATTTTTGATGGAATAAAAAATCTTTTTGATATAAAACTTCAATCGCAAAACATTTGGGCTGTAAGAGCCCTCTAGAGACAATTCAGCCCAATACCCCACTTGGCAGGAGAATTTCAGTTCGAGGTGTGCCTTACAAAGAACAATCAGATTCTGGGCCATTGAAAAAGCACATCTCATTGGGACGCCTGGGTGGCTTAGTTGGTTGAGCAGCTGCCTTTGGCTCAGGTCATGATCCCAGCGTCTTGGGATCGAGTCCCGCATCGGGCTCCTTGCTCCGCAGGTAGCCTGCTCCTCTCTCTGCCTCTGCCGGCCTCTCTGCCTGCTTGTGTTCTCTCTTTGTTAAATGAATAAATAAAATCTTAAAAAAAAGAAAAGAAAAAGCACATCTCATGTAATTGTATGATAAATCAGATTAAGTCAATGAGATGGTAGAGAAACATACTGGAAGTAGTTTGCTTGGTGCTCAAGCATCATTTCAGTGAAGACCATCTTGAGTAACTTTAGAATTCTCTCTCACTCTTTGGTGAATTGTTACTCTGAGGAACTTATCTTTCAGAACTTGGGACTCTGGAGTTAGACTTCCTGGATAGGAAAGATGGCAATTCTACTGTTAAATTCCACTGTTAATGACAGCAAGTCATTTAACTTCTCTGTGCTTCATTTTCTCCACCTGTGAAATGGAGATGTTGTTCATATCTGCATCTTAGGACTGTTGTGAAGATTGAATAAGTTAATCCATTTGAAGTGCCTAGCGGGTATGTAATAGGTAACAATAAAGATTTGGTGGATAAAGGAAATAATACAATCTATGTTGTTTTCATTGTGGTTTTCGTTGGCTTTTAACAGGAAAAATAATTTGATATGTGAATTCTTACTTGTTACCTGGTACAAGTGTTTATCTGGGACATAAACCTGGAAGTGGACTTGTAGGGCTATCTGGTATGTTTATCTCCTTTTACAGTTTAAACTCCTATAATGAGTGTGGGAGTTTGCTTTACATCACATCTTGGAAAATTTTTATTATAATTTTTATTTATTAGTTAGATCTGGAAAGGTGTCCTGTGGCTTTTAATTTGTATTTTTTGAGGCTTAATGATGTTGAATTTTAATAAAAATAATGTGTTTACTGATACCTGCAAAATACCTATTTGTGTCTTCTGCACATTAAAATATTTTCTATTGGGGAGAATTTCATTCTGAGCTTGATACTTGATTTTAACATTCCTTGAATTTCAACAATGAACTATGTATCTTGTTAAAACAATAGTGAAAGAAACAGAAAAAATACCTTCCTGTGGAGCTTACATTCATGTGACAGGGAAAAGACAATAAATAATATTGATAAATAAATCATAATTACCCCAAAATAAATAAACACAGAACATATTCACACAATGGGATATTCTACAGCAGTGAAAAACCATTGTATATATCAAGAAGAATTGGGGCACCTGGGTGGATCAGTCAGTTAAACGTCTGCCTTCAGCTCAGGTCATGATCTCAGGATCCTGGGATCGAGCCCTACATCGGGCCCTCCACTCAGTGGGAAGTCTGCTTCTCCTTCTTCTCACTCTCCCTCTGTGTTACTCACTCTCTCACTATCTCCCTCTTTAATAAATAAATTAAAACATTAAAAAAATCTTTAAAATAATATTTAATGGAAAAATGAAGTCCAGAGGAGTGTATACAACTCATTTTATTTAAATAGATATTTATATATATAAAGATTTATATATATTTAAAGATTTACAAATGTACTTAAAGATATATATTTATTTAATGATATATATAGATTGATATATATATATAGATTTTAGATATATATGTATATATATTTAAGAAAATATGTATAACTAGATATATATGTTTAAGGACAAAACCAATCAGCATATATCTTTATGGAGTAAGTAATACATATGTACTCCATCCTTAAAGTTAGCAAGTGGCAGCCTGACAGAAATTCAGGACGTGGATACTCCTGGATCAGAAGGACAGGGATACGGTCGAGAAAGGACACATGAGGTTTTCAGATGTTCTGTGAATACATATTTCTTAAGTTGGTAGCGAGCATATAAATGTCCATGTATTTAGGTTATATTAAAACTATATATGCTGGGGGCACCTGACTGGCTCAGTGGGTTAAAGCCTCTGCCTTCGTCTCAGGTCACGATCTCAGGGTCCTGGGATCGCGCCCTGCATTAAGCTCTCTGCTCAGCACAGAGCCTGCTTCCTCCTCTCTCTCTCTCAAATAAATGAATAAAATCTTTAAAAAAAAAACTATATATGCTGTATGTAGCTCTTATATCTTTGATATAATTCATAAAAATTATAAAAATATTGAAATTACATGGGAATATGTGTGGCTCAGTCAGTGAAGCGTCTGCCTTGGGCTCAAGTCATGATCCCAGGGTCCTGGGATTGAGTTCCTCTTCAGGCTCGTTGCTCAGCAGGGAGCCTGCTGCTCCTCATGCTTGTGCTCTCTCTCTCTCTCTCTGACAAATAAAACAAAATCTTGAAATTATAGTCACGAATGGATCACCAAAATGTGGCAACTATGTGACTTGTTTTTTTAAAAGTGGTGTTGGGCTATTGACTGGATATTAAAACAAAATCAATTGTTTTACCTCATACAAAACAACAGAATATGTTTCAGATGTTTTCGAAATCAAATTCTAAGAAGGTTATAACTTTCAAGTTATTACATTTAGACTTTTTACACTCCCATGGTCCAAATGGAACAAGAGGGAATCGATAGCCATTGATACATTTAAGGTCTGGATAGACAAGTTTGCGATTCTAAAAGGTAACAACATGGCTGTGCCAAATAGCAGGTTGACTTGTTATTTGATGGAAAGAGGAAGTCATGCCTCTTGAAGAAGAAATGTATTACGACCTAAAGCAGGCCAGCTATATATGGTCACATCAAGTGTGCCATGTATTTCAAACTTACAGGCATTTGGCTGTGCTGGATCCTTCCTTACCACTCCAATAGAGGTAACAAATGAAAGCTAGCTATACATACTAACTCCTGAGATTCTCTCTTGACCAGACAAAAAATAATAGATAAAACCTCTTTCAGGTTATTTAAAATATTTATCCATAAGGAATTGTGAGTTCATGTAACTAGATAGGACAACCTATCAATTTAAGGCAGCAGAAGAATATTTAGATAAGTTTGGGTGTAATTATCCCAGTTAGAATATCCAACTTTAAGGTGTATCATCCTTTATACGTAACATTACTGTGAATTATACACCTTCACTGAGAGCAAGGCATATCTCTTAACCATGGTTCCTTTTAGAAGGGAATGTATTAGAGATTTATGCCTTCGTATGACTCAGCATAAAGAAAATATTTTCCTAGACCTAACACAAGAGGCAGTGCCTGAGGTAATAGGAAATGTGCGCTCAAGAAAATAGAGGTTGATTATAGATATGAGACGCCAAAATGCTCATAACCTTTAACTCTATTAAAACAACTTTTCTCTAGTCATTCTTTACATTTTCCCAAAGCCTTCTGATTAATCTAGAAATTTTAGAATTCCTTTCAAAGTCAGTATTGGATTTTATTTATCACATGCAATACAAGTTTGAAATGTTCCCTCATGGGCTCATTAAATTCATCTGCAACTGCTTTCTGAATCTTTTTGTTGAAATATGTACAACATTTCAAAGTAAAGTAAAACTAGCAGAAATGGCAAAGTATAGTGTAGCAGTGAAGTCCAGTTTTCTGTAATGAAGCGAAGGTCAGGAAACTGGTTTCTTCCAAGAAAACTGTGACTTTATAAATGGGGTGACATCATGCAAGACAAGCAATCATTGCAGGACTTTCCAGCAGCAGAATTTTCCAGGTAGGCCTTGGGTGGTTTCCTCAGGAGAATTTCTGGAAAGTGGCAGGTTGCCAATGTGGAATGTCATGTTATTTTGGGAAGTGGTCACTTGATACGGTAAGAATATTGCCCGGTTTTAAGGATGGAAAATGTTTCAGTTCTCGAATTTCACCCAAGATTGTAGTCGGTGGAATGGTATGAAAAGTAGTCTGGATTGAATCATGGGTCAATAAACTTTCTGTAAATGTGTGGATAATAAATATGTTCAACTTTGTGAGCTGTAACATGTCTGTCACGACACCTTGGCTGTCAGTGTAGGACAAAAGCAGCCATAGAAAACATGCAAGTGATGGGTATGGCTGTGGTTCAATAAAACTGTATTTAATAAAGTAGGTGGCAGGCCAGATTTGGCCTATGTTCCATAATATGCCAACTCCCGGATTAAACCATAGGAGTAGAATAAATCCAGACTCAGGAAAAGGTAAAATTTAATAAAAATGACAGTTGGCAGTAAGAATCATTAATAATCATGGTCAGATATCATGAGTGGGAAAGTAGCTTTTTTTTTTTTTTTTTTTTAACAAATCTACACAATTCCCATTGTGTAGATTAGAATGGAATATGGAATTCCAGGCACCCAACTAAGTACAGGGTTTAAAAATTTATAATCTCTTATTTATGATGTAAAAGAAAAGGAAAATATGCTCTAATATCCAGGGTCAAAGCTTTGGCACCCATATGAATATATATGGTCTGTTACTAAGTATTCCTAATAAAAAGCTGCAGAGATTGAGAGAGCACCAGTCAAAACAAAGAGCAGAAAAGACTAAGGCTAATTAAATCATAAAGAAAAGTAAAAATTATGCAGAGACTCATTATGTCGTGTAAATGTATTCTACTAAAATTTAGAAAAAGAGTTCCAACACATGGATGGCTCATACTTTATAATAGGCTCTATTTAGAGAGATAAACCATGATCCTTCTAATACCCTTTGTTACTTGTGAAAAGTTCACATTTCAAAGCACAGAAGGGGACCTCAAAGGGTTGTATTGTTCAGCCTTTTATCTCCAGGCAGGATTAATTAGAGCTAATAGCTAGTATGTGCCTAGTGCCTACTGTGTGCCAGACATTTTCCGAGTATCTCCAATGCTCCAGTCCTTTGAATCACTTCCCTGCTACTTACTACCTTTGTGACTGTGTGCAGTGAAATCCGTCTCTTTGGACTGCTGCTTCTGAAAGGGGTTCCTCTGGAGTCAGCCAGTCCCCATGCCATAGAAGTCTGGGTAAAGAGGCTGGGGAGCAAAGCCTAGCCTCTCCTTTGGGAAGGTTTTTTTTCAGGCACTTAGAAACCATACCAACTATCACAGATGAAAGTAGCAGGAAATCTGTTGAAAGTAGAACACCTGTTGAAACGCTTTACCCATGTGGACACGAAATAGATGCCTCTCTCACATTGTCATGGGATCTGGGGCCAGTCTTGGAGCCCTGGCTCCTGTCGCCTACACTGGTACCAGAGAGTGTGGGGAGAGGAAAGAAGATAGATTATAGCGTTAACTGGCTCTAGAGTGCAGTGGCCATTTGTGGCACTTAACCTTTTAAAAGGTGTCACTACCTTCTGGGCTTCAGTGCTCAGGATGCGCTGAATTGCACCATTCAAGGACTGTGCTCTTCTCTAGCCTCTGGCTACTATCGCCTTTGCTTTGTATTCACTGCTCTTCTCACCTGTAATGAGGAGGGAACTATACAGCAGTATTGGGCATGTGCTTTTTTAGCACTTAAGACTACACCCAGGTGGCTCAGTTGGTTAAGGATCTGCCTTTCGTTTGGGTCTTGATCTCAGGGTCCTATGTCAGGCTTCCCTGCTCAGCAGGGAGTCTGCTTCACCCTCTCTCTCTGCCACTCCCCCCGCTCATGGGTTTGCTCCCTCTCACTCTCAAATTAATAAATAGTATCATTAAAAAAAAAGATTTTATTTATTTGTCAGAGAGCATGAACGGGGGTATGTGGGAGGGGCAGAGGGAGAGGGAGAAGCAGACTCTCTGCTGAGCAGGGGACCCCCCCCCAACTTGGGAATGGATCCCAGGACCCTGAGATCACAACCCAAACCGAAGCCAGATGATTAACCAACTGGGCCACCCAAGTGCGTCTAATAAATACAATCCTTTAAAAAAAATGACATTTGCTTTACTTTATTGTATTAGTAGTTTCAAGTCCCCAGCATTATGTCTCATAAGGCCAGGATGGTGGCCTCTGCTTCTTCTGGGTTCCCAGTGTTGAACTCTTACCTTGACCAAAAGCTGACATTTAAGTGAAGCTTTCATTGTATCCTTCAACTCTTCTATGCCAGACATTGAAGTAGGTGCTGGGAACACAGTGTGTTGCAAAAATAGACCTGTTTTGGGCGCCTGGGTGGCTCAGTTAGTTGAGCAACTGCCTTCGGCTCAGGTCATGATCCTTGAGTTCCGGAATCGAGTCCCACATCGGGCTCCCAGCTCCACGGGGAGTCTGCTTCTTCCTCTAACCTTCTCTCCTCTCATGTTCTCTCTCACTTTCTCTGTCTCTCAAATAAATAAATAAAATCTTTTTTGAAAAAATAGACCTCTTTCTTCCCATCAGGTATAGTTCTTACCTTCCAGTAGGGAGATAGACATCAATTCAGTGATCTGGCTGATGAATTTCAAGTTGCAGTGTGATAAGTTTTATGAGGGAGGGATGTCGAGGATGGAAGATAATACATCTCTGATCTTTAGGTGTTTCCAATCTGAGACACTGTGACAAGTGCAGTACTGAGGAGAGCACTGGGTCCTGTGGGACCACAAGGGGAAGGCTGTCAGAGAAAGTAATGCTTCCACGGATTTTTGAAAATAGAAGCAAAAGGGAAATAGATGGAGTTGCAGAAAGGCATTTCTGGCAGAGGCAAGAGCATGGGCGAGAGTGTGGACATGGGATGTGACATGACAGGCATGGGGAATAACGGTTGCTTTGGAGCTGCCCTTGCTTTGGAGCTGCCCGTGACTGACTGAGGGGGATGGAGCTGAAGGGAGATGCTGCCAGGGAGACAGTGAGAGACCAAATCATGAAGGGTTCCCTCCATATCCTGAGGTTTTGCGGAGAAGCAGGGGAATTATTAAGGGCTTTCATACAAGTGAGCCATAGGGTCAGCCTTGACATTTTAGATTTTTAAATTATGATGGAAGCATTATGGAAGTTGAATTGGAAGTGAGCAATGCTTAAAGGTGATCAAGAAATTGCAGTGTCCCAGACAAAAGATGAAGAAGACTGATCTCGTGGCAGATGTCGTAGAGATACAGAGGCTGGGCAGTATGACCATACAGACCTGAGAGAGGTTAAACTTACATCATTTTGTGATTGATTGCTGGGGTGACGGGTGATGGGGGGAATGGTGCTGAAGGGAAGGAAAAGGAGAAAGAGGGGAGAGAAGAGAGGGTAAAGGTAAGTAACAGGGAGATTTCAAGGACAGTAGGTTGGATAGTGGTGTCCCCGAGAAGGAATACTGATAAGTTTCTAGAAGAGAGATAATGCAGTGCATAGAAGTTTAGACTTTGGATAAAGGCCACCTTGACTTACAGCCCAGCTCTGCCAATTATTTTCTGTGTGAACCTAGATAAGACATTTCATATTCCTTTGCCTCGGTTTCCTCATCTGTAAAAGAGCGATAAAATAGTACCTCTCTCATAGATTGGGTATTGAGATTGAAGAGGTTAGTGAATATAAAACTCTCAGAACTTAGGCTCCTAATAAGTACTCCAGAAATGTTAACTGTTCTTATTCTTTTACAAGACAGAATGTACTTGTTCATGTTTGAGTATGCGGAAGTTTAGATGTCTATGGGATGTCCAAGTATCAATGACCAAATCTGTATTTGCTCCCCATTCTGTCCCTCCATAGCTAGCAACGTGCCTGATTCATAGTACGCACGTACAATATATAATTTCAAGTGAGTAGATAAATGAATGAATGAGTGAATGGATAAGGTCTAAAAGAGCCAATTAGATATTCATCTTAAACCTGTGGAGAAGGTAAAGATGGTGATAACAGATGTGGTAACATGGGCCCTGGGACCGGGTGAGAATTTTCCTGTGGGCTGCATAGAGCACAAGGCCAAGGATGGGACACTACATGTGTTAGTTTAGGCTTCTATAAGAAGTTACCAGAGGCTAGGTGACTTATAAAAAACAGAACTTTATTTTTCATGGTTCTGGAGGCTGGAAGTCAGAGGTCAGGGTGCTAACCTGGTCAGACTCCAGTGAGGGTCCTTTTCTGTGTTCCAGACTGCAGACTTCACATTATCTTCACCTGGCAGAATGAGAGTGGAAGTTCTCTGGGGTCTCCTTTATGAGGGTACTAATCCCACTCATGAGGGCTCCGCCCTCGAGATTTTAATCACTCCAGAGGCCTGACCTCCTAATACCATCACCTTGTGGGGTGTAGGATTTCAACAGAGGAATTTTGGAGTGACACACACTTTCAGTTCATAACACTAGTAGACAGGATTATATAAGGATCAGAGACAGCAAGGGAAAAGGAGAATAGAGGGTTCATAAAGATCAGACGAGAACCAGATGAATGTGGTATCCAGAAGGTATAAGAAAGTTTCTGTGAGAGTTTCACAATGTCAAGTTTGTAACAGCTTTCAGTATGTTAGACTATAAATTTTCTTTTATCTTTTTTACGAAAAAAAATTTTTGAGAGAGAGCCTGCATACATGTGAGTGGGTTGGGGGAGGGGCAGAGAGAATTATAAGCAGACTCCATGCTGAGCATGGATTCCCAATTCAGGGGCTCAATCCTATGACCCTGAGATCATGACCTGAGGTGAAATAGAGTGTGATGCCTAACTAGCTGAGCCACCCAGGTGCTCATAGACTAAAAATTTTCAAACCATGCTTTTGTCCCTACCCATTAGATTTTATCGCAACCTGCTCTCTGCTACTTGTACACATTGTTCATATGCTTACTCCTTCAGGTCCTTCCTTGTTAATTACATGTGTGTCTAACTTTCTCCACTAAATTTTGAGCCAATTGAAGAGTAATCCCTTGTCTTATTCATGTGTATGTCCCTGGTATCAAGCATAGTGTTTGGAATAAGATGGAGGACTGGTTGAATGCATCTTAAATGAACTTTGTTTATTTTATGTCAAGAGACTAAATTGTCTCAGGGACATGATTTTCTAAAGGAAAAATAAATGGCATTGTTATTCATGCATATTCTAATTTCAACAAGACTAAATCTGTGGAAGGAATGGTTCAAAACGAAAGGGACATATGTCATCCACTATATTGACATTTTGTTCTCACTTGCTCATCCTACTGGGCTCTGGGGGAAGCACTGCCCTGGTGTAATAAGCTTTGGAAAGATTTAATTTAAAAATCATGGATCTGGTGAAACCTAGCATGTGAATAACTTACTTGGATTTGACAGACACTTTATCAAGAAGCATTTAATAGGTACACTCAGCAGTGACCTTTCAGACTCAAAGAAGGCAATATTTTTTCCCTTCGTGACAAAATTATACCCCAAGAATAGCTTACTCACTGGAGGTTTCTGTTCCTATTGATATTTTTCATACCCCTCTCAGATTATGATATCCCTGTGGTTAAGATCCATGTCTTGTTCATATTTATATCCCCAGCAGGACAGCTAGTGGGTTATTGGTAAATGCTCATTGAATTAATCATTAGCTTTAAATCACTTATTATGTATGTGAATTCAATGCAGATTAAGAAATAGTGCAATTTTTAATGTCAGTCTTAGTTTAGAATATCCCATTCTTAGTAGTGTAGAAGAGAACAAAACCATGGGGTTGTTCACTTACATTTCCTGGAAAAACCAAGAAACCCATTACTCTAGTGCTTGTGTGGGTGGGCTTATAGCAAGATGAAGGAAATAGAACTACTACTAAGAATGTGTTAAAAAATCACTCCGAGGGGATCTTTTCTAACTAGTCCTCCTTGACTAGTATCCCTTCCTTGAGTCACATGGCAGAAGTAGTGGTTGTTGAAATGGCTCAGAAGTTTTCAAAAGGAAGCTTATGTGATGAGTTGATTTTATTTTTTAAAAAATCTATCAGGATGAATATAACTAATAATTACCTGAATGAATCCTATATGACTTTGACTAATTATAGCTAAATTTATGAAAAAAAAGTCAATGCTAAATAATTGGTGTTTAAATCTAAATTATACTGGTTGACTGAGGAAGACCAATAATTCACTTTTAACATTTTACTTTTAATATTACAAAAAACATATTTTGATATATAATTCTATGGGCTTTTAAAAAAGATTTATATATTTATTTGAGAGCAAAGATTTACATACTTATTTGAAAGCGAGGTGGGGGTGGGGAAGAGGAAGAGAATTTTTCAAGCAGACCCCCTGCTGAGCACAATGTCAGCCCCATGAGAGGCTCCATCCCACAACCCATGAGACCATGACCTGAGCCATTTGCCCCACGGACTGAGCCACCTGCCCAACTGGCTGAGCCACCCAGTGCCCCTATAGTTCTACTGATTATAACACATATATAGATTCATGGAGCCACCACCATAATCAGGATACAGAACTATTCTCTTACCTCAGAAACTCCTTTGTGCTACCTTTATGGTTACATTCTCCTCTCAGCCCTGGTAACCATTGCTCTGTTTTCTGTCACTATAGCTTTATCTGTTTAAGAATGCTGTATATTGGAATCATATATGTGCTTTTTTCTTAGGATTGGCTTTGTTCAGTCCATATGATTCCTTTGACATTCATCCAAACTGTCTCTATTGTATATGTGTGTATCCATAGTTTGTTTTGTTTTGTTTTTGCTGCTGTGTAGTATTCCATTGTATAGCTATATTGCAATTCACTTATCCATTTATCCCTTGAAGATCATTTGAAATATTTTCAGTTTTTAGAGATTCTAAATAGAGCTTCTATAAATGTTTGCCTGCTGGAATTTTTGTTAACATAAGTTTTTGTTTCTTTGGAGTAAATATCTTGCATTGAAATTTCTGGATTATATGATTTATGCATGTTCACCTTTATTTTATTAATTTATTTTTTAAAAGATTTTATCTATCCATTTCAGAGAGAGAGAAAGTGATAGAGTCAGAGCTGGGAGGAGCAGGGGAAAAGGGACAAGTAGATTCTGTGCTGAGCATGGAGCCCAATGTGGGACCAATCCCACAACTTCGAGATCACCACCTGAGCCAAAATCTAGAGTTGGCTTCCTAAGTGACCAAGCTACCCAAGAGCCCCTTATGTTATTTTTTTAAAGATTTATTTATTTGAGAGAGAGAGTGTGCAGCTGGGGTGAGTAAGGGGCAGAGGAAGAGTGGGAGAGAGAATCTCCAGCAGACTCCATGCTGAGTGAGGAGCCTGACACCTGGAGCTTGATCCTATGACCTTGTGATCATGACCCTAGCCGAAATCAAAAGTTGGTCGCCTGATTGAGCCACCCAGGTGCCTCAATGTTCACCTTTATATAAGCCGTCAAATGTTTTCTCTAGTGGCTCTACCAATTTGCCTTCCTATCCTCAATAAAAGGTCTGTTTCTCCCCACTATCACCAGTATTTGCTATTGTGATAATTTTTAATTGTAGGTACCCTAATGTGTGTGCAAAACTATAGCATCTTTTTTTTTTAAAAAAAGATTTATTTATTTATTTATCTGAGATGTGGGTAGAGTGGCAGAGGGAGAAGAAGAGAGAGAATTTCAAGCAGACTCCCCCACTGAGCAGGCATCCTGACTCAGGGCTAGATCTCGCAACCCTGAGATCATGACCTGAGCTGAAACCAAGAGTCAGACACCTAACCAACTGAGCCACTCCTCATCATGGTTTTAATTAGCATTTCCCCAATGACTACTGATGACCGTATTTTAATGTGTTTATGTGTCCCCCATATTTCATCTTTGTTGAATTGTCCCCTCGAGTGTTTTGCTCATTTGTCAATATGGTTTTTTGTTTTCTTACTGTTGGCTGTATTTTCTGGATACAAGTCCTTCGTCATGCATGTGATATATTTCCTGTAGCTTGCCATTTCATTTATGTCTGTAAGTCATGAGGATTCTCTCTTATGTTTTCTTTTAGAGATTTTTATAGGTCTACCTTTTATACTTTTTTATTTATTCATTTATTTTTTTAAAGATTTTATTTATTTATTTGACAGAGAGAGACACTGCAAGAGAGGGAACACAAGCAGAGGGAGTGGGAGAGGGAGAAGCAGGCTCCCTGTTGAGCAGGGAGCTCTATGCGGGGCTCGATCCCAGGACCCTGGGATCATGACCTGAGCTGAAGGCAGACGCTTAACGACTCAGCCACCCAGGCGCCCCTACACTTTATATTTAGATCTGAGTTCATTTTTATATAAAGTATCCTTACTTGCATATGAATGTCTAGTGTTTCCAACACCACTTTTGAGAAGTAGTCTTTTTCCACTGAAATGCTTTTATGTCTTTATTGAATATCAATTGTCATATTTCTGTGGGGCTATACTGTTTAAAGTCAGACAGATTTGAATCAGTAATGTATTATCACAATATGGAACAGAGACCAGTGCATACTTTGTATAGACTTGACTAGGCATTTTAAAGGGAGAATGAGGGAATATGGAGGGGGAATGTGGGGA
Source organism: Nasua narica (assembly GCA_028533885.1). Classification (NCBI taxonomy): domain Eukaryota; kingdom Metazoa; phylum Chordata; class Mammalia; order Carnivora; family Procyonidae; genus Nasua; species Nasua narica. The sequence continues at coordinate 94,025,874 of CM052801.1, read as the reverse complement.
CTCCGTAGAGTAAGTGAAGTGAAAAATTACAAAAAGTGTGAGGGATGTGTCAGTCCATGGGAAACCCATTTGGGTTTGCTAACTGGTCCTTATCCAAGGTAGGCTCCTTCCTTCCCATAGAAGCTGGGACACAGGCTGTACCTGCAATTGTTGGCTGGCCATCTTGAGTTTTCTCGTGCAGCACTTTTGGGGGGGGGGGGTAGGATCTTCCTAGGGATATGGCCTACAGCTGGTAGAAACAGTGTTCATGTTTGTTCAAGGCTTACAGATCAAGGTTGAGGCCATGTCCTCCATCCCTGGTGGAGATAAGGGCTCAGAGGAGCCTGCCTAGAGTTTGGTGAAGGAGATGGAATCTTTCTCAATACTGAACACTTCCTTCTTTACCTTTGATTTTTGTGTCTTTCTCATCACCAATATCTCATGGTGTTAGTTGCTATAGCTTTGTAGTAAGTCTTGCAATGGAATGATAGGCATCATCCCATTATATTCTTCATTTTAAAAGCATTTTGGTTCTTTGGCTTACCTTGTCTTCCATCTAATGTTACTGTGAGGAAGCCAGCTGAACTAGAGAGGGATGAATTACCAGGCCAATTTTGAATCACTTGTTGTGATAGTATAGACCAGAAGCCAATCCAGAGAATGCACTGACGTTCTCATGCTCCATTTTCATCCATGGAGTGGTATGCCAGATTGAGAGTCAGGGGAGCAGCACAGACATGAGGTTCCTCTCACCATTAAGACATCTTGAGAGAGAATGAAGATGAATGAATGATGCATGACAACAGAAATAAGGTCTTTGGGAAAGCAAGAGGGGTTGCACTCCAGTGCACAAGTGGTGAGATTGGGCCTATCTGGCAGCATGAACACTTCCTCCATTGTCACAGGCAAGAGTGAATGCAGATAAAATGGGCCCAGAAAGCAGAGAGGTAGCTTGATAGTTTTGATTGTGGACTGATAAGATTATCATCTTTGGTCTTTTATTTTTCTCAATAAACTATAAAGTCAAGTCATTAGTTCAATGAGGGATTATAAGATATTTGAGAGAGTCAATTTCAAAAAGTTGGTTGGCAGATTAAGAAAATAAGTCCCATAGTTGGGTTGGGTGCCTAATTAAGTTATATGCATCTACTGCCCAACATGTTCTTTTTTCCTTTGTTTTTTTAAAATTTAAAATTTAAATTTTTTTTAAAAGATTTTGTTTATTTACTTGAGAGAGAGAATGAGAGTGAGTGAGCATGAGAGGGGGAAGGTCAGAGGGAGAAGAAGAGCACCCGCTGACCAGGGAGCCTGATGCGGGACTCAATCCCGGGACTCCAGGATTATGACCTAAAGGCAGTTGCTCAACCAACTGAGCCACCCAGGCGCCCTGCCCAACATGTTCTATTCACAGAATGAATATATATTCTTTAAAAACACAAACAGGCTCACCCTAAGCAGACTCTTTTCCATTTACTTTTTTTTTTTTAACTTAACATGATTTATACATTTCTTTCCCCAAGACATTACACATAGATTTTCTACATTCATTTAGTAGCTACATTATATTCTGCAGCATGGACATATTCTATTTTATTTAGTCAATAAAACAGTTCCAAAATTCAGTTTTAACTTTATAGCCATGTTCTGGAGGCAGGTAAGGGGGGAAGGATTTGAGAACGCAAGTATTTGGGGATGTGTGGATCACTTGGGAATAACAAAAATAATTCAACTATTCAATTTTTCAAATATCCTTTCATTTTAGAATATTATTTAATGAGTGCATACTATGTGCCCCTTGGCCCCAAGTTAGCTCCTGAATGTGAAATAATTGCTTTACATTAGAGATTATCACAAGCACATGAGACGACATTGAAATAACCTCTTTTTTTTTTTTTTAATAACCTCTGAGAGAGGATTACAATCTTTCTACATGGTTGCTAATTTAGTATTATCTACTCTTGGCGAGGTTTGTTCCTTACTGAATAGACCCTGGTAATCTCTTTTTTTCTCTTCTCACATGATGTATCTTTTTCATCTAGTTTTTCCTTAAAGTTCCTGGAAATGTTCCAGGAACACTCCAGTGGTGATGAGCAAAGATGCACTTGAGTCAAAGATCTGAACTCCCACATCTGTCTCTTTTTCTATAGTCCTCCCTTTTTATGCTTACGTCCACTGGGCAGCAGCACCTGAGGTGTGATGAAAATTCTGGACTGCTTGCCTGTTTGCTTGCCTCCTGGCCTGTATTTTCCCATTTAGCTTGAGTTTTCCCTTCTTCCCGACAAATCTCCCTGTTGCCCCCTACAAGGAATATGACAGTTCATGCCTTTTATTCAAAAGCTGTCTCTCTGCTCCTGTCTCTGTGTTCCTCTCTCTTTGTCTCCCCTATCTCTAACAAACATGCCTTCCTCCGAGTGATAGGCAGAATAATAGCTCTACATTGCTAGGAGCACAGCCCTTCTTCTACCAGAAAATTAGAAAGTCAATGTCTAAATATAGAGTTGAAATTAGGAAGTATGCTTTCCAATTCTTGACTCACTCCATCATTTGCTTGCTGTGGGGACCGCAGGGAACTGCTTGACCTCTCGGTTTCCTTTGGTTCAATGAAGGCAATAATTCCTGCCTTGCCTTCCAGATGTAGGTGAGTAATTAATGGTTGTGGAGTCCTTTGAAACTCGGGAAGGAAGCTGCAAGGGCTGATCACTCGCAGTATTCGCCTATGTTTTTGAAATAATTTACACAGGAAAATAAATAGCAGGGACATGAAATCGGAAACCATGAACATTCACAAGAAAGATCCTGAAGGAAGCAGGAAACTATTTATTCTTGTCTTTGCCCCCTCTTCCTTTGTGTACTCTCTTCTGGAGTTCCTCTCTGATACCTCACCTAAATTATTGATTAGCCAGAAGCTCTTCAAAAGGAGCAGCACTTTGGAGCTGGTGAGACCTAGTTACACACCTGATTCTACCAGTTTCCAGCTATTAGAACATAGCCAAGTGACTTGGTACATGTTTCATCTTTCTGTGCCTCAGTTTCCTTCTTCGGTATAAGGGCAATTACCTTTACAACATAGAGCTACCAAAGAGAATTACATGCCTGCCTTTTGAGTGCATATGATGATGCTAGGACATCAGTGAGATTTGAGGGGTGTTCACTCCCTTCCACTTTTTGGAAAGGAGGTAGAGGGAGAGGTCTTGTGGCAGAGCTGCAGTGCCAGCTGCTCTGGTGACAGATGGCTCCAACAAGACAGTTCAGAGCCCGCTCCCACAGGCAGGAGTTGGGTCAGGCTTAATATAGGCTATAAACTGTGATGCTTCACATTTTAAGGACTTCTTAAAGGCTTTGCTTTAGGGTCCTCAGGGTAATTAATTATCCCTCAATATATAATCTGAACTTTCTGAGAGAAGGGAATGATTGAACTGGGCCTCTAAATGCTGGTCTGTCTTCAGATCAGAGCTGCATTCAAGGAAGAAGTTTTGATAACGTCACATGCCGCAGAGAAAACATTTTATCTTATAATCACATTATATAAGAAATATACATAATATCATCCCAAAAGAAGAAAGGATTCCTTCAGTCATTTGCAAGAGGACTAATAAAATAAGGGAACTTTGATGCATTGCTCACTCATAACTGTTGTAAATTACTATGACAATATTTTGTACTACCAAAAATGTCTAAAATAGTAAAATCCTGGGTCCAAGAGTAATGCTGATTTTCGTGCTATAGTGTAGGTATTTATGCATGGGACTGTTTTCTTCGCTAGATTATGGCATCAGAATATGTATTTTTTATTTCTCTATTCTTCCAGTACATCTCATGGTGCTAAATATTAGAATGTCTCAAATACTAGTATAAAAGGATTATGTTTTGAAGACATATCGAAAGAATTATCATTAGAAAAAACTTTAAGTATCATAGATATAAACCTCAATGATTGTCAAATGTTAGTATTTCTTTTTTTCTCAAGTTTTAAGTATTTACAAGTGTTCCTGATTATGCAGATGGAGGCCCACGACAGAGAGAAAATTTGCTTGCAAGTGATTTTTTTTTTTTTATTGAATTCTACTTGGCACACGATGTCACCTTAGTTTCAGGTGTACAACATAGTGATGGAGAAATCTACACACTATGCTAGGCTCACCACAAGCGTAGCTGCCATCTCTCACCACCATTGACTATATTGCCTGTGCTGTGCCTTCCATTCCCCTGACTTACTCGTTCTAGAACTATACCTCCATCTCCCTGCTTCCACCTCATCCAACCACCATTTGTTCTCTGTATTTATGAATTTGTTTCTGCTTTTTGTTTGTCCATTTGTCTTTTAGATTCCATATACAGGTCAAATCATATGATATTTGTCTTCCTCTGTCTAACTTATTTCATGGAGCATGGTATTTTCTAGGCCAACCGATATTTTTGCAAATGGCAAGATTTCATTCTTCTTTTATGGCTGAGTTATATTCCACTGTATGTGGATGTGTACACACACAAGCGCACACACACACTCCATCTTTATCCATTTATCCATTCATGGACACTTAGGTTGCTTCTGTATCTTGGCTGTTGTAAATAATGCTGCCATAACCATAGGCTTCCATTTATCTTGTCAAATTAGGGGTTTTTTTGGGGGGGGTAAATATTCAGTAGTGGAATTACTGAATCATGGTATTTTTGTTTTTAACTTTTTAAGGAATGTGGCATTTTGTTATACCAGCTGAAGCAGACTCATACCAACTACTTTCATGATAGGAGAGTGACTATAGCTATATTTTTACTAATATGTTCAGCTTTCTATTTTAATAAGGAAATTATGTACTTATTTCATCTACATTTTCTTTATTTCTCAATTTAAGCATTTGAATATAAAGAATTTGCATTCATTTTTATGTGAATTGGCTGTTGCTATTTGTTTTTCATTTTCTATTTATGCATTAGGGCTTTTAAAAAAAATTTTTTTTTAAAGATTTTATTTATTTACTTGACAGAGATCACAAGTAGGCAGAGAGGCAGACAGAGAGAGAGGTGGGGCAGCAGGCTCCCTACTGAGCAGAGAGCCCAATTCGGGGCTCGATCCCAGGACCCTGAGATCATGACCTGAGCCGAAGGCAGAGGCTTTAACCCACTGAGCCACCCGGGTGCCCAGGGCTTTTTTTATTTTTAAAGATTATTTATTTGAGAGAGAGAGAGAGCACAAGTGAGGTGAGGGTCAGAGGGAGAAGCAGACTCCCCGCTGAGCAGGGAGTCCAATGTGGGACTTGATCCCAGGATTCCTGGATCATGACCTGAGTGGAAGGCAGATGTTTAACAACTGAGCCATCCAGGCACCCTAGGGCGTTATTTTTATTTTTATTTTTTTAAAAAGATTTTTCATTTATTTTAGAGTGGGAGAGAAAGAGAGAGAGTGGGACGGCGCCTAAGTGGCTCAGCTGGTTAAGCCACTGCCTTCGGCTCAGGTCATGATCCCGGAATTCCGGGATCGAGTCCTACATCGGGCTCCCAGCTCCACGGGGAGTCTGCTTCTCCCTCTGACCTTCTCCTCTCTCATGCTCTCTCTCATTCTCTCTCTCTCTCAAATAAATAAATAAAATCTAAAAAATGAGAGAGAGTGGGAGAGAGCACAAGCGAGGAGAGGGGCCGAGGGAGAGGGATAGGGAGAAAATCCCAACCAAGACTCCCTGATGAGCGCTGAGCCCCACACAGGGATTGATCCCAAACCCTTGAGATCATGACTTGAGCCAAAACCAAGAGTTAGATGCTTGACCAACTGAGCCATGCACTCACCTCTGTATTAGGGTTTTTTAAATGACTTGCATGTGTTTGTAAATTAAGAGTTTTAGAAAACTCTTATAACATCTTTATATTTTTGCAAAGATTTTCCCAGTTTGTTCTTTGTTCTTTTTATCTTTTTACACACACATAAACACACACATATAAAGACATTTCCAAAATATTTAAATATATGAATTTTTTGATATATTTAATGATATAAAAATCCTTGTTTAATGATTTTTTGAAAATCAGGTGCACCTGGGTAACTCAGTCGGTTAAGTGTCCAACTCTTAGTTTTGGCTCAGGTCATAATCTCAGGGTTGTGAGATTGAGCCCTGGGTCGGGCTCTGCACTAGGCACTGTGCCACCTTTTTTTTTTTTTTGGGCACGGTGCCCTCTTAATATTCTCTCTCTCTGTCTTCCTCTATCCCTCCCCACCCCCACCCACCAAATTTAAATCATTTCTTTAAAAAATCAATGTTTTTCTATCATTTTTACATGGGAAAAATTTGTAACTCTGTATTTATGATTTTGTATTTTTGTTTTGTGTAAAAATTCTGTGATTTTAATTATGACTTAGTTTGCTAAGTGAGTAATATAATTTTTTAAAAATTTTTGAAATTCTTTGTGAATTAGACATTAGTACTTGTATCATATCACAAATTTAAATACATGCTATGGTTAGTTTCTGAAATATGAGTGGTATATTATTTTGTTATTAAGGGCTTTATATTCTTAGAACAGTTTTAGGTTGACAGCAAAATTGAGAGGAAGTTACAGAGATTTCTCATATGGCCCCCTTCTTCATACGCGCATAGCTTCTCCCATTATCAACATCCCCCATCAGAATGGGACATTTGTTACAATTGATGAACCTATCTGACACATTATCAATGCCCATAGTTTACATTAGGGCTCAGTCTTGGTGTATGTTCAGTGGGTTTGGATAAATGTATAATGACATATATCTACCTTAATAGTATCATAGTAAATCCTTTCGATTCCCTAAATATCCTCTATGTGCCCTCACCTATTTATCATTCCCTGCAATTATACCCCTGCCAACCACTGATCTGTTTATTGTCTTCATAGCTTCTTCTTTCTCAGAATGTCGTCTTATGGTTGGAAGCTTACAGTATGTAGCTTTTTCAAACATTGGCCTTTTTCACTTTGTAATATGCACATGAGGTCCTTATTTGTCTTTTCATGATTTGAAGGCTCATTTCTTGTTTCAGCTGAAATATGTTCCACTCCTAGATGTATCACAGCTCTTTTATTTATTCACCTACTGACAGGCATCTTAGTTGTTTCCAGGTTTGGGCCATTCTGAATAAAGCAGACATAAACATCCATGTGCAGGTTTTTGTGTGTGGACATAAGCGCTCAACTCCTTTGGGCAGATACCAGGGACCATGGTTGCTGGATCATATGTAAGAGTATGTTTACTTCATAGAAACACTAAACTGGTTTCCAAACTAGCTGTACCATTTTTCCTTCCATCAGTAATAAATGAAAGTTTCTGTTGCTCCACATCCTTGCCAGTATTTGGTATTATCACTGGCCCAGGTTTTGGCCATTCTGACAGGTGTGTAGTCGTATCACATTGTTGTTGTTAATCTGTATTTCCCCTCTGACCTGTGATTTCGAGCATCTTTTCATATGTTGATTTTTTTGCCATCTTCTGTCTATATATCTTCTGTTTAGATCTTTGGCCCATTTTTTAATCAGGTGGTTTCCCTGTTGAGTTTCTTTGTATATTTTGGTTAATATTCCTTTATCAGATGTGTCCTTCATGTTTTTTGTTGTTGTTTGTTTGTTGGGGGTTGGCGGATGAGGGAGAGAGAGAGACTCTTAAGCAGGCTCTTTGCCCGATGCAAGGCTCATGAGATCATGACCTGAGCCAAAATCAAGTTCAGACTTTTAACCAACTGAGCCACCCAGGTAACCCTGGATGTGTCTTTTGTAAGACACATATTTTCTCTCAGTCTGTGGCTTGACTTTTAATTCTCTGTGCACTGTTTTTCCCAGCAGAATATTTTAATTTTAATTAAATTCAGCTTATCAAGTATTTATTTTATGGATCATATCTTTGATGTTGTACCTTTGGTCATTGCCATACTCAAGGTCATCTAGGTGTTTTTCTGTGTTGTGTTCTTGGAGTTTTATAGTTTTGCATTTTAAATTTTGGTCAATGATCCATGCTGAGTAACTTTGTATTAAGGGTATAAGGTCTGGGTTTAATGAATCATTGTTCTACTTTCAGCCCTTAGACCATATCACTGCTGCTGTAGTTTCCATATAGGCTTTATTCCCCATCTACAATTGTTGTTCTTTTTGTCCTATTTCCATCACTAATTCCTACCTGGTATGCACCCTTAATGTGTTAGAGCACAGAAGTTGGCACATAACTTGTCATCCTTGGGGGAAAACAGCAGAGTGGGGGTTATTTCAAGAAAAGGGAACAACATCTACAAAGGTATTGGGACACTGTGTGGCCATGTGGAGCTTAGAGATTTGTGGCAAAGATTGGGGTTAGGAAGTAGGTTGGGAGAGATGGAAGAAACTTCTTAGGTCAATTCTAAAGAGTTTTGATTCTATTTCGGGGAAATGGTTGCAATGATTGTTTTGTAGCTGGGGAGCATTGGCGGAAGGGTTGAGGGGTTGTAGCACACAGTGGTACAATTAGATGTGCATTTTAGAAAAATGGATGGTAGAATGAATTAATAAATAAGCAATGTCTTCCCAAAAAAGAAAATCCAAGCCTTATATCCCTGCACCATTTTCTATAGATCAGGGTACTATCTTTTTGGATTATTCTCCATTCTTGCTATATAATAACCTGAATATATGGCCCATGTTTTGGAATCATGTGGTCATTTGAGCCGTGGATAGACATTGTGGCCATGTAGAGGAAGTTGTATGCGTGAGGGCTTAACTGCCTAGATGTGACTGTTTTGATATAAGAGACTACTATTTCCTACAGCAACAAGTCTATTGAAAGCAAACGATGGGAATTTTAAAAAAAGCAAATTTCAAGGTAAGCATGAGCATCAGATGGGCTTCAATGTGAAGATCTATAGAGAGACTCAGCTGGCCTCCTAACAGGAAGATGCAAGATATTATTACCAACAGCTCCTCAGGCATTGGCTTAGATGATTGCTGACTACTGATCATTTTTAAAAAATAAACTGGACTGAATCTGGGAATTGTAGATTAGGCATCTGACTTTGATATCAGCAAGACTAGATAAGGAAAATCTCTAAAGAGCACCTTGTTGAGTATAAATTTCAGAACCTGCCACTACCTTTTCCACTAGAGTAAATCATGTCTAACACGAAAGAGCTCTTGAAACAAAGAAAAAGAAAACTATAGTCCAATGAAAATCAGTGAGTAAATTTTCTGTAAAGCATTATAAAACTTTTGAAAATGTATTTTGAACAGCTTTCAGGGAAATGTGGCAATAATACTTGTTTCTGTCTTTTGCTTGTTATTCACATGGCAAATCACCATGAGAGGCAATGTATTGTACTTTTCTCTGAAAGAATGAAAATGTAGAAAATGAACTAACATTAGGATTATTCTTAAGTCTCTGAAACAATATTGCTTGCAAGGCCCCCTGCCCCTCAAATTACGGATATGGTACTTAAGGCCCAGAGTGTGCAAATGGTTCATGCACTGTCCTGTATTGACAGAGACAGTTCTTAATATTATCTGCCATTTACTGTATCCTAATCATTTTCCAGGTGCTGTGGTGAGATCTTTTAAGGTATATTAATTATCTCATTGTTCACTCCATCACATATATAGAATGAAAACTGGAAAGAGGCTTACTTTGCCCAAGGTGACATAGTTTTTTAAGATGTGGACCTGAGACTTAAACTTGGTTTTGTCTCATTTCGGTGCCTTGCCTTGTACCCGTGATGACGTATCTCTCGCCTAGATCAGACTAGTATTACTGCCTGTGTCGTACTCTCTCCCCTGTTACCACTGATGAGTTATTATGATAAACACAGTAACTAATTAGGTGGACACGTTTATCCCACAAAAGCACATATATGGTATATGAAAGAAGTAACACAAATATCTAGGTTGTGTAGGAAAACTTAAAAAAAAAAAATTTCCCTTTCTCGGGGTTGTGAGATCTACCAAGAAAAGTGGAAGGTGGAAAAGAAGATGTAACCAATTTATTTAATGGGCTGAACATGCTCTTTCCTGCCTCCTTAAACATTATGGCCACATCTCATGGTTTTCCAGTTATTCTGAGTTATAACATCTGATCTTACATAATACAATCACAAGTAAATGACATATTAGATAGCCCTGATTCGGGGTGTAATATCTGCATAAATTTCCTAATTCCTCTGCCTGTTTTCCTCTCTAACTTTTCTTCTATACTGTAGCTAATCTTTGAAGAATATCGGTCTGATCCTACTACTGTGTCTTTAAAAGCCCTTCAATGGCTCCCTCATATCCTTCAGTATATAATCCAGGAACCATGGTTCGGTTACCACTGTGTTAAAAATAACCGCAAAACTTAGTGGCTTAAAGAAACCTGCCTTATTTTATATCATGATCGTGTGTGTTGCTTGGGTACTTCCGTTGCTCTAACCTGGGCTCATTCATATGGCTGCATTCAGCTGGTAGATGAACTGAAGGCTGGAACCACTTGACCTTATTCCTTGTGGTCTTCGATCTTTAAGGAAGCTAGATCAGGAGCTGGGTCAGAACCCGTGCTGCTGGGGCCTGTCTGGCTGTGCATCACAAACTAAAGGAGAAAAGATGTAACAGCTAGGCCCAGACCATGAAACAGGGCAGTGGTGTTCAAACAAACTTGAGTTTGCTTCAGAACTGCCAGAGGGGGCTTGATGAATTCCAGATTGATGAACTCTACCGGCAGAGTTTATTCCGCGCCCCTGGGTGGGGCCACAGGTTTGCACATATATCTAATTCCCTCGTTTATTTGCCACAGCTCCTTTGGGGACAATACTTGAAGCAGCCTCTGAACTAAGACACGGAAGCTCTATTAGTGGGCTGCCGGGGTGACTCAGTCGGTTAAGCGGCTTCCTTCAGCTTGGGTCCTGATATGGAGTCGCGCATTGGGCTCCCTGCTCAGAGGGGAGTCTGCTTCCCCCTCTCCCTCTGCCCCTCTCACCCCTGCTTGTGCTCTCACTGGCACTCTCTCTATCACAAATAAATGAAATCTTCCAAAAAACCCAGAAAAAGCTCTATGAATATGATGCTAGCAAATTGCATTTTCCTCAAGAACTGCCTCAGAAATGCTTGACTTTTACCTGTTGTAAGCAGCTCGAACAGAGCACTTCAGATCGGACCCTTGGTCTCTTTTCCCCACCAATTATTTCTGTGTCTCCAGCACCGATCCCGGCACCTCCTAGTTGATCAGGAAATATTTGTCGAGCCGAGCTACATGTTATAGCTACCTAGTAAGGACACAGCTATTACTTATGAGCAATACCGTCCACAATAGGGAGGGCATTAGGGAGAAGAAAGGAAAAGATGCTCATTAGCCCGAGTAAGAGAAAGAATTTTTGTGCGAATGTGGGCACACGTATGTCGGGTGGTTCATAGTGCTTGATAAGATAGGATCTTCAAGACACCTCTACGGTTAACACTAGATACCTCGAATGGAACCAGTGTGCTGATACACGTGGAAGCCAGAAACTTGTCTCAGAGTTTATTCAGTGTCCCCTGGTAGCTGCCTCCCCAAGGAAACCCAGTTTATTTAAATAATCTATGGCACTTTAGGTACTGGTTAGGGCACATGTTTCCTTCTCCCTTTGCTTAACCTCATTCCATTATGGGAGTGGGGCGTGTCATTCCCCTGCATGCTGGTTGAATTCGTTTTTGTCACGAAAGGTCACACAGCAAACTAGTTTCGAATATCAATAGATGTTTAAAACATTTCACTTCAGCCCGAGAATTTTTTCCCTGATCTTAACTATCAGATACTGAGCCTTGCAAAAGCTAACTCTTTGGCTATGTGCTCAAGGCAAGGTAGTTCTCCTGGGCTCTTACACTCTCATTGATCAGAGTTTGGTAGATCAGCCTATAGAGGAATTAATTAAAGAACTAAGAGCTGCTAGGAGAAACAGCCACACATTGCGCACTTAATGACTGGTGATATTGTGGGTGTGAACAGGGTTAATTGTAATTCAAGGTGCACCTTTGCCAACTATGGGGATAATTAAATACATCTGGGGACTCCTTTCCCAAGACTCTGAGCTTTAAATTCAAATACCTTCCTCTTTAATATTCACAGCCACACCAAGGCTTGATAGGTAAGGAAATGCATGTTTGTCCTTTTCACTGGTAAGAACTGTTTCTACCTTAATCTTTACTTTTCCCTCTGCGATTTGACATATGCACCATTATGAGTTCAATTGGGGATACTTATAAATTGACAACTCTATTTTTGTCATTACTGACTTAAACCATGTTTTCCTATAAAATGAGTTTGAAGATGAGGTTTCAAAGCATGCTTTTGTGTCAATTTTCTGTCATTCGTTCATGGTATACTAAAATGTAAAATCCTTTCTCATTTTTGTGTCATTCGAGGTAGCTGATATCCTTCTTTATTTGTATTCCGGCCAGGTGATTTCTTATAGCTGTCATTTTAAAAATGCACGAGGCTAAATTAAAAGTTGCAAAGACTTTTGGGATGATAATTAGGTAATCATCTACGTGAGATGTGATTAAAACCTTTACCCATAACACATTTTCATCACCACCTTTGCTAGATACGTTATGAAGAACGTCCTTAGTACTACACTCTATGTTACAGATCTTTAGCACATTATTTTCTGCAAATTACATCTCACAAAAGCAGTTATGTAGCTGGACAGTATATATGGCAAATAGGAAATTTCTGTTCAGTATCACAGTTAAAGATCAACTGCTTGGGAGACCTGTAATCTTCAATAAGATTCCGAATTAAAAAATTTCACTCTCCCAGTGGAAAAGTGTTCTCCTACTCCAACAGTCATCAAGTGTTTTTTTTTCCCCAATTAACACCTATTTTGATACCTTTGCCAGGTACATCCATACTTTGAAATGCTTTACCAAACACATTGCATTAATCCATTAGTTATGTCTTGATTAGGAGAAAGAAAGGAAAAACAAATTGTTCAACAAGCTAGCTAATTGCCAATGAACACTTGATCAGCACGAAGTAGCTCCCTAAGCACTCGTCACTGAAAGAATAACAGCCATTGTGCAGTGGAAAGAGCTGGGTTTAGGATCACAGAGCCCTGAGTTCATTTCTTTGTTCTTCCACATTCACACACAGATGTGTGATCTTAGGCAGGTTGCCTTGATTCTGAGCTTCTGTTCCTTTATCTGTAACATGACAATAGCAATTTCTTTGTCCTAGGTGTCTTATGAGAATAACACTTAGCTTAGGACATGGCACATAAGCCCGGCATGACTGGAACTATTACCTTTTTAATTGATCTAAGCAAATGTTTACTTGCTCTGAGCATCCTGTTATTCTCCTTTAATATTAAATTCATAACCCCCCCCCCACCACCTTGTAGGGTAGTTAGGAAGATCAGCAGTGCCTTATGAAAATAATCCCCTTTATCCTTGGCACGTACTGGGTACTCATTAATGATAGCAACCATGTTCTTTTACTGCTAGTATTTTAGTTGAATTTCATTTATTGAAGAAATAATTATTCGCTCTCTGCTGCGTGTCATGATTTAGGTGCTTGTAATAATGTGCTGAATGAGCCGGACTCGCTCCCTGCCTCAGAGAGATTAGAACTGAGTGGGGTACAGGTACTGAGTCACTGAGTGTAAGTGGGACGAAGACGAAGGCTATTGCCGTGAAATCGAATCTATTTGAAAGAGCATCAGGGAAAGCATCCCCGCGATATTTGTATTGTGTCTCGGAGAATAAGTGAAATTAGCTAGGAAAATCAGCAGTGGGAAAAGCTTTATGGATGGCTAACAGTGGAAAGTTGAGCCTGAGGTGGTCAGCGAGGGCTTCCTTGAAGGAATCAAGTTTAAACCTACTCCTGAAGTAGCATCCAGTGCTGGCAGCATGAAGGGGGGACTGGCGGGCGTGTGGACAGAAGGAGCAGGTCTAAGGCCCCTCCTGGCACTCTCCCCTCCTTTTCGGTATGGGAGGGCACATTTGGGAGCCCAGCTCCCCCCATTCACTGTCAGTGTCCTTTAGGAAAATTACCTAACTTCTCTGTGCCCCAGTTTACTCATCTGTAAATGGGGCTGAGGAAGTTACTCGTAGGTTGTTGGCATTGAGCAATTTAACATATCGAAAACATGCAGGGTAGTGCCTAGTACATAGCAAGGATTCAATAAATGTTCATTATTATTACAGTTCATTTATTTCCTCAAATATGCCTTGTTGTCTTTTCACATTCCATTCCTACTTGGGATGCTCTTTCCTTTCACTCTTAACTGACTCGTTAATTACCTACACTTTAAATCTCACTCAGCTGGACACTGAAGCCTTGGGAGTGCCTGACAGGAGCTGGTGAGAATGTGGAGTGAGAGACACGATGGGACTTGACAAAAGCATTGAGAGACCCCAGCATTTTAGGTTCGGTGTTAAGGAAGAGAAACCATTTACAGAGCCTGAAATGCAGCCCCTGAGAGGCTGGAGGAACATCAAGAGAATGGTATCATGGACAACACGGAAGAAAGACTTGTAAAGAGGAGGTTGTTGTTGCTGGTGTCCACTGCCCCTCAGAGGCCAAGTTCTATCAAGTCTGCAATAGGTCACCCGTTGGCTTTGGGGACCAGCAAGTTATTGCTGACCTTAACAAGATCAGCTGCTGGTGGCACAGTGGTAATGGTGATAGTATGGTGAATTAAAGGACAACTGAAAGCTGAAGAGATAGAAATCAGTTTATGAAATGGTTTTTGATTTCGGCTTGAGGGAGGTTCCATAATTTTATTTTTTTTTAATTTTTTGATTTTAAGGTAATGGTTCTGAATGGAGAGAGTCTGGCCCCTGCCCAGATGGTTTATCGTCACTAGGCACTTGCACATTCCTAGCAATGTCCCTATACCATTTCCTGATAATGACAGGCAAACACCGGCAAAACACGTGGGTTTGGTCACCATTTTATTTTCTTTTTCTGGCAGTGGGAGGAACAGAAGGACTATAGCCAGCCCTCTCCAGGTTTTTTCGCCATACTTCCTGGTTCTTGGGGAGATCTTTTTAATTTTTCATCTCCTTTACTTAACCCTCATTTATTGAAGGTGATGAATTCTTGGTGTTTACCATCCTTCAACCTTCCCTCTCTAGCTTTCCTCCTAGCTGGGAAAAAAGGATAAACTTCGTGGCTTTCTTTTCTGCCTCTGGTGAAATACTGGCACTGTGGCATTCTCTCTGAAGCGGAAGACCTCACTGAGCCAGTTTTGGTCTTCAAGAATTGTTCCGCTTTTATTTCGCCTAATAGTGCTTCGAAATCTGAATGTGGAAGGTGGACAGGGAGGGTCATGAGCTAGGCTGATTCCTTAAATCTTCTGTTGCTGTCATTTGCCACTGTGTTTGAAATAATATTGTGCTTCTTTGTTCCTGCTAATGTGGTCTTCCTATTGAAGTTGGGGGAGAGTTACTCTATAATCTGGCTTCGTTCCATTGCATTGTCTTTAAAGCCATAGTGTACACTTACGTTATTGGTCTGATAGTCACACGATCACAATAAAATGTGAAGGATGCTTTCAGTGAGTGTCAGGGGTGGGCACGTTCTTTCCTCCAGCTTCTGTGAGTGCTTACTTCTTCTAGCTCACCCCTTCCTCCGGGGAATTCTTGACTGCCACCCAGAAGCCACCCACTTACACTCCCAGGGAAACCACGGCTGAGGTTGGACTCACTTCATGCAAGAATCTCGCTCCCTTTCCTTAAAGTGGGGCTCTTTCTCTGATGCACTTGGTGACTCTAAGGCCCCCTTGGGATCAAACTGAATCTCTTCTGAATGGGAGACCATAGTTTTATTTAGTCACTTCCTCTGCCCTACCCTACTTCCCTTACTCCCCTTTTTCTGAGAACTCTTCATCAGTAATCACTTGCACAAGAATGTCCACCAGTGACCCCTAATCTAAGGCTACCAGCTAACATTTAAGGGAACTGGCAATATGCCATTTGCTCTGCTGATCACGTTATGTACATGATGTCATTTAATCTGCAACAAAATCTCACTGACTGTGTAGTATTATCTCCCATTTTACTGGAGAGGAAACTGAGAGAAGTCTCTCTCCCCAAGTTTGTGTCCTTAGTGGGTGGCAGAACTGGAATTTGAGGAATTAATTCCAGCCTTAGAACAAAGAATAGTAATGAACAAAAAACAGCTCTTCCTTTCCAGTGGATGTGTGCCCACAAGTAGGTAAAGAACCACAGTTTTACAGAGAATCTTGATCCCAGTATCAGAAATGTATTAGAAATACCACATTGCCATATACAAGGCAAGTAGTCTGTGAACTTCTTTCTTACTATATAACTTCATGTGTCTATTTCTGGATTCTCTATCCTATTCCATTGATTTCTTAATCTATCCTTTCACCAAATCCAGTCTTCATCGCTGTAGCTTCATAGTAAGTCCTGAACTCAGGTCTTGTAAGAACTCCAACTGTGTTCCTTTTTTGAACTAATTTTGACTTTCTAATTCCTTTGCCTTTCCACATGAATTTTAGAATCACCTATTTTCAAAAGTGCACTGAGATTTTGATAGGGGCTGCAATAAATAAATAGCTCTGATTGGGGAGAATTGATATCTATCTATCTATCTATATATATAAATTGATATATAGTCATGTTGAACATGCAGAACCTGCTCTTTTGTAAAGTGCCAACCTGAGTGATCTTTTTTTGGTGCTACTGTCATGTTTTTGTTTGTTTTTAATATTGAGTCCAAATTGTTCATTGCTGGCAATAGAAACATGGTTGATTTTTGTATATTGATTTTATATTATGTACCCTTGAAAAAGTTACTTTGCCTTTAAACTTCTAAAAGCTTTTGGTAGAATCTTTAAGATTGTCTATGTATACAAGCATGTCATCTGCAAAGAGGGACAGTTTTTCTTCCTTTCCAATCTGTATTTCTTTTACTTTTTTTTTTTTTTTTTTGATGTGGCACTTCTAAGACATCTCATAAATTCTTCCATAGACATGATGAAAGAAGATGTCCTTGTATTATTCATGAATTTAGAGAGAAGCATTCAGTCTTTTGCATACTAGGATTTTGTAGATGCCCTTTATCAGATTTATCAAGTTTCCCTCTACTCCTAGTTTGCTGAGTGTCTTTACTTTGATAATCTATTGATATGATCATATGGATTTTCTTCTTGAGTCTATAAATATAACTAATTATATTGGATATATTTTCAAATATTGAACCAAATTTATATTTTTGGGATAGATCACACTTGGTCATGATGTATTATCTTTTTTCTATATTGCTGAATTTGCTAATATTTTGTAGAAGATGTTTGCAACTATTGTCATAAAGAATATTGTCCTATGGCCTTTTTTTTTTTAATAAATAGTAATCTCCACACCCAACATGGGGCTTGGGCTCAACAAATCTCATATCAGGAGTTGCCCACTCTACTGACTGAGCCACCCAGATTCCCCTGTTCTATGTTTTCTTTTCTTAAAAAGTCTTTGGATTTGGGGCACCTGTATGCTCAGTGGGTTAAAGCCTCTGCCTTCAGCTCAGGTCATGATCTCAGGGTCCTGGGACTGAGCCTCTCATCTGGTTCTCTGCTCAGCAGGGAGCCTGCTTCCCCCCCTCTCTCTGCCTGCCTCTCTGCCTTGTGATATTTCTCTTTGTCAAATAAATAAATAAAATCTTAAAAAAAAAGTCTTTGGATTTATTAGTGGGATTCTGGCCTCATAGAATGAGTTTGGAAGTTTTCCCCCTATTCTATTTTCTGGAGAAGATTGTATAGAATTGGTTTTATGCCTTCCTTAAATGTTTGGTAGAATTTGTCAGAGAAATTATGTACTTGAGATTTCCTTTGTTGGATGGTTTTAAGCTAATAATTTCTCAAATAGATGTATAAGTATTCAGGTTATCTATTACTCGCTGAGTGAATTTGGGTAGCTTATGTCTTTCAAGGAATTGGACTATTTAAGTTGTCAAATTTATAGGCATAGAATTGTTCCTAGTATTTCCTTATTATCCTTTTCA
Organism: Nasua narica; assembly: GCA_028533885.1. Taxonomy (NCBI): domain Eukaryota; kingdom Metazoa; phylum Chordata; class Mammalia; order Carnivora; family Procyonidae; genus Nasua; species Nasua narica. Next base: position 94,007,951 of record CM052801.1, on the reverse strand, counting down.
TATCTGTGGTATCTATAGTAATGTTTTTTCTTTCATTTGTGTCTCTTCCTGTTGTTTTTCTTTTTCAATCTGGCTAAAGGCATCAAATTTTTTTTAGGAACTAGTTTTTGCTTTTGCTTGATTTTTTTTTTAATATATTTTTTAAGATTTTTAATTTATTCATTTGAGAGAGAGAGAGCAAGCATGCATGCAGGAACAGGGACAGAGGGAGAGGGAGAAGCATGCTCCCTGCTGAGCAGAGAGCCCAATGTGGGGTTCAATCCCAGGACCCTGAGATCATGACCTGAGCAGAAGGCAGAGGCTTTAACCCACTGAGACACCCAGGTGCCCCAATACTTTTGACTAATCTTATTAAGAATTTCATCTGTAACTCTTTCCTTCTATAGTTTCTACATAGCTCAATACTCATAGATGGTGTAGGAAGCTATGCTAGGGCACCCATTTGGCCACACAGGGGAAGGAACCACCTATTTAAAACTTGAGTATCTCTGCAATTCCGAATCTCTTTGAAATTTTATATGCCTGCAAATCAGGGCTGACCTGTAATGGTATTTTGGGAAATAAAGATTTGGGAGCCTCTTCTTGGTTCATAGCACCTTGATATAGCTTCACCCATTACCTTGAAGTAAGCCCTTCAACAATCGCAGGCACTGATAGCATTTTCTTCCTTTCATTGATTTTTCAAACTGAATGCACAGTCTTCATCTGACTGGCACATGCTGTTGTAGCACGCTGCAGTTCATTGTAGCCCCCTCTATTACCCTGTGTGATGCTGCTCAAATCCCTAATTACCCTTCTAGATATTGCTATGGCAGCTAATAAAAGGATTTTGCTGAGCCTGCCATGATTTTTCAGCAACTCCGTACTCTTCTACCATTGTTATGTCAGTTTCAACGTATGTTCAGTGCTCTACCTGTTGTTTCTAGCTCCAGTATCTTTCATTTTTCTCCATTAGGCTTTATGGTGTTTTAGTCAAACTTATTTCAGAATGGGAATTCAATCTGTCTGATGCATTAACATGCTTGGAGCTCGAAAACATTTTGGCTGTATACTTACAAGTGTATTTCAATTCAGATAGAACAAGTATCCTTTATTCCGCTAAACTATAGAAAAAGGTCTGTTGATGTTTTGTGAGTCACAAGGAGCAAACTCTACAGAATCATACAATTACGTTGACAGTGGTAGAGCAGGATAATATGGTGCTTTGACCTATCATGACAGGTGGTCCTGGAGGTGGCCAAATCTTGACATCTTAAATATGCTGCTCTCTTATGTGAATGCATTCCCATGTGCACTGCCTCCTGCCCCACTGAGATCTTACCCGTAATTAACAATAAATGTTCATTTCAGAGGCAGTGTATAGAGTAGAAAAAGCGTCGCCTCTGGGGGTAAAACAGACTTGTAGTCAGTACTTGATCCTCTCACCTAAAATATCTGGGCCTGGTGATTGGGGTTTAATATAGTGTAGACTGATAAGTTCTATTACATAAAGTATTGATTGAGTATAATAATTATATATAACCTTTATTAAACACTTACTGTCAGGTACTGTGAAAAATGCTTTACATAGGTTATTTTATTCAATCCTCAAACAAACCCTATTATGTAAATGCTATTATTAGTCCATTCCCAGTTAAATGAACTCACGGAGTAACTATGATGTAAGAAGTTGTATAGATAGTAAGGGACAGACCCAGGATTTAAATCCAGGTTCATATAACTTAACTTCTAAGCCCATACTATTCAAGTACATAGTGTACAACCTCTCATCAACTTTTGTTATTTGTTTTGTCTCAGTCACAATGTTTTTAGAACTGTGCTAAAATCAAAGCATGACAGAATTTAAGCAGTATTAGGGAGAGCATAGTAGCTACTTTCCTCAACTGTTGCAAGAGATAAAAATAAATATTGAAATTAATAAAAATAAGTATATAAAGGAATGCTGTAGGTTTTCTAAATATTAGTAATTTAGTGTTTAGGAATTTGAATCATTTTACTCATTGCATTGGTGCCTGGTGGTGTAATATTAGAAAGTCATTCTTTAACACCTTACCAATAGTCTGGCTATAGGATACTAAAACAGACAAGTCTATCTTTGAAAATATGCCCTACTGAACTGAGTACATGTATATTCTCCTACGTTTAAGACTCTTCAAATTCACTTTATCTGCTTCAACAAAAACCCTAGTTATTCTCTGCTTTTGCTTTCCAACATGACAACTAACTAATCTAACAGATTACTCGCTTTGCGTGGGTCTATGTTACTTGTGTTCTAACAAATGAGTACTGTCTGTATGCAAGTAGCATTTTACCAATTTTGGTTGCTATGGAAAACTAATGTGAGAAAGATTTTGAGCAGAACCAAAGAATTGTGTCCTTTATATTACTGTCGATTTTTTTAGTCTTTAGATAGGGCCTGTTGATAGTTCAGAACCTTTTAGGTGATACTTGAATTTATAGAAGATTCATTTCAGGGCTTTGGCTAGAAGAGGTGAATTTTGTGCGAACTACCTAGCCAACAGTCCTTCTCTCCTCCATTTTTAACTCTCAGACATAACTCATGGATCAACATAAGTATAAAGTACTGTATGTACTACTAAGTTTGGGTTATTAGTGGGAATTAGGTAAAAGAACCAAAAGAATATGCATAATGTACAAACCTCCTTTGAAACTGAAGTTTCAGTTTCCTCTACCTCTGTTCTTTATCAGAATGATTAAAATTTCTCTGAATGGGTAGAGACTGTTCTTTTCTTTCAAGATATTATTTATGTATTTGAGAGATACAAAGAGAGTAAGCGCAGAGGAGAAGCGGAAGGAAAAGGACAAGCAGACTCCATACTGAGTGTGTAGCACCATGTGGGGCTCAATCCCACAACCCTGAGGTTATAACCTGATCTAAAATCAAGACTCAAATGCTTAACCGACTGAGCCACCCAGGCTCCCCTTAGACTTTCTGCTCTTTAGTATTTTTATTTCTACCCACTGGTGAAGATCATAATCCTCCAGCCTAAAGGCAGCCAAGGAGAAAAAGGGGACATACAATCTGAATTTTTGGTCTTCAGATAACTAAGCATTGACTATGCACTTTTCTCTCATCTTTAATTACCACTTTTATTTCAGAACTTTCTTGTAATTTTTATTTTTTGTATCACCAAATAATCATCATGAAAGAATTGGTCTATATTCCTATTAAGGTCCTATTATATATGATGGTATTATCAATATATGAGATAACTGTTTCACTAAATTTAGCCTTTTAAATTCTACATTCAAAAGAAGTTAGTATTTCATGTGCTTTTTTTTTTTTTTACCTGTTTTATTTTTTAGATTATGTCATAAGATAGTATTGATGCTTTTGATCTTTTTGCTGTCTGGGGATCTTGTACAAAGGCAAAAAAGTAAAAGTGTAGGGGAAAAAGGCATAAAACGCTAGAGACTCAGAATTTCAAAAAGGGGAAGATTAAATTTCCATCTTTATATATAGATATATAAGTTCACATATGGGGATTCTTATCTTCTACTTTTCAGAGCATCTACCAGATAATTCGCACTCAGTTTTCACTCTGGATTCTGTTCATAGGAATGAAAGAACACGGAAGGGTTTTTTTGGGTATATATTAAACATATATTTACTGCAAATCTAGCATATTACGGGTGCTATGGGAATACCACTGAAGTAGACTACACATTTTCTGTTTAAAGTAAGCTCAAAAAGTAGGAAGGGAGGGAAATTTACACATAAAAGGATACTGAAAAACTATACAAATAATGCAAGACCAAATTTATATACATTAATGAAATTTTTATTTAATTAATAGCCTTCCACTTCAAGGATGGCACAAAATGTTCAATGAAGGTTCCTGTCACTGCAAAAACACCTAATTCTATATGAAATTGTCTTCAGGAAAAATTGTAGTTCTTAAGTGAGAGAGTTCTCTTAGGTCTCTTTTCCATCAACAAATGAACTGAGCTCAGTATGTATAGAGGTAACCATCAAGTAAGTAAAAAGGGAAGGTTTCCTTGAGTAAAAATGCTTATATCAGCAATATTAGGGGTAAGTTAAGCCTTGGGCCAATGTCGGGATTACAGAGTTGACCCTCAGTGTCCCACAACGTCCTGGGAACTTCTAAGGGGCTGATATGGTCTCTATCAGTAGCATCTGTAGGCTCCAAGTAAAAACAAAGAAAAATTTCCATATAGAGAAAAGCACTTCCAATTTACTTGCTGAGTTTTTCAATTGATTTTTATTATTTTAAATTTTCTTAAGGATTTTATTTATTTATTTGAGAAAGAGAGAGAGAGAATGTACATGAGTTGGGAGGAGGGACAGAGGGAGAGGGAGAAGCAGACTCCCCACTGAGTAGGGAGCCCCATGCTGGGCTCCATCCCAGGACCCTGGGACCCTGACCTGAGCCAAAGCAGATACTTAAGAGATTTACCCACCCAGGCGCCCCCAGGGTTCTGACATTTTAATAAAGAGTACCCAACACACAAACTATATATAATGGATGAATCTAGGAATACTAATACTATACTTAAATTTCAACAGAATTATATATTAAAATTATTTGATAGAGAGTATAAAATAACTGCAGAAAATATTTAAGGAAATAAAAAAATGAGAGGCTATTAAAAATAACCATAAATATTTGAAAAGGAATGCAATAGATATTATCGAAAAAAAAAGCAGTATACAGTTGCAGACATAAAAAATAACAGAGAACAGATTGACTTGCAGACTAGACATGGAAAAATAGTGAATTGATTTTTTGGAAAGATCATCTTGTAGAAATACCGTAGAATGCAGCACATACGTCAATTTAAGGAATATGGAGGATAGAAGGCCTGATGTGTAACTGGAGTGAAAGTAGGAAAATATAGAGATTCTGACAGATAAATATTATAAATAATGATTTAGAATTTTTCAGAACTGACAGAATGCTAAAATCCAAAGACTCAAGAAGTATCGAATATAGCCAATTAAATTCGTTAAAAGCAATAAGCATCACCAGCTCTTCCTGCCTATGGGTTCTGTCCCCATGCTTTAATAAAAACACCTTTTTGCACTGGGTGGGGAAAACAATATATATATCTTTTTTTAAAAAAAGATTTTATTTATTTATTTGAAAGAGAGAGAGAGTGAGAGAGATATGGAATGGGAGAGAAGCAGGGGGAGAGGGACAAGCAGACTCTGTGCTGAGTGTGAAGCCAGACACAGGGCTTAATCCCACTACCCTGCGATCACGACCTGAGCTGAAACCAAGAGTGGGACGCCTACCTTGCATCCTGCAATATACAGTTAGACACAGTGAAATGGCAGAACGGAAAAGTCAAATAAAGGAATTTAAAAGCAGCTAGGGTGGGGAAAAAGACAGAAGACTTACCAAGAACCCAAATTTGACCAATGTCAACCCTATATACCAGAGAATAGTGTATTTATATTGTCAGTGTGAATTATGAGTGTGTCAAATATTGTGTTTAAATGTACGTGAATTATACAATTTAAAACTTGTGATGACCTTGGTGACACGTAATATTAATCTACCCGAGAACTGGATGGTCTGAAATAAATAATTTGCCCAGGCAAATATTCTAGTTAGTAGTGGAGCGGGTGACGAACCCAGATCTGCCTCCATCCCATGCTCTTTAATGCAATGCTACCTCCCATTCTAAAGATGTATAATTCATTTGGTGCTGATTAGCGATTCCCATTCTATCTTTTTTCACTACTCCATTCTATCTTTAGGCACATTAGCAATACTGGCTATTCATTATTGTAGTATCTATGAAAGATTATTATTATTATTATTATTTGCTACACACAGGGTATTGCACAGGCTATTGTGGGAGGGGCACACTGAAATGAACACAATTCCTTAGTTCCTTTAAGAAGACTTTAGCACAGTAGAGGAAATAAAACATTAAAATAAACATATTACCTTATACAAGGAAGTAAAAAATGATTAGTTCCATAAAATAAAGTTAGATAAGGAGCTATCAGAGATCAGAAGAGAGAGAAGATACTTTTAATTGGGAAGGAAAAGGTAGAGGGTGAGGATTTCCTAACAAATGAGTTAAAGAACATAGCATTTGAACTGAACTTTTAACAACAAATTCAATGTAGTTATGACACAATGGGAGAAAAGATCATCCTTAGAAGGGATAGTAGGTAGGGGCACAGAAATAAAGCATCATGGCCTGTGGTTTACTTTGGATAACAGATATGGCATGGCAAGAGGAGGCACCAAAGCAGAGTCCCAGAAGGTTGATTGAAGTGGCACGTGGAAGTACTCGTGTAACAATAAAAGGCAGGAGTTTGAATAAGGGCATGGCATGATCAGAGTCATAGTTTAGTAGCGGCAGGGAATATAGGCAAGATGAATAACTAAAAACATTGCTATACATGAAAGATATTAAAAGGGAATAAATTAAGTTCTCTTCAATGGCAAAATTAAATAGATAAGAGTATTGGTCAGGGTTCTCCAGAGAAACAGAGCTAATAGGATAAATAATAGGACACACATACACACACACACACGACCCTTAAACAACATGGGTTAGAACCACATGGGCCCACTTATGCATTTTTTTCTCAATAAATCCATATGGTATTGTAAATGTATTTTCTCTTTATGATTTACCTAATAACTTTCTTTTCTCCCACTTGCTTTACTTCGTAAAGATGCAACATATAATATGTATACAAAATATGTGTTGATTGACAGTGCATGTTATCAATAAGGCTTCCACTCAACAGTAGGGCTATTTGTAGTTAAGTTTTGAGGAGTCAAAAGTTATCTAGGAGATTTTCAAATGTGCAGGGGAGGGTAAGTACCTCTAACCCCTACATCGTTCAAGGGTCAACTATATATGTATTTACACAGAGCGAGAGAGATAGAGCTTTGATATTTCTAGGAATTGGCTTATGTAGTTATGGAGGGTGAGAAGTCTTACATTCTGAAGTGTGCAAGCTGGAGAAGCAAGAAAGTTAATGGTATAACCCAGTCTATGTCTAAAGGCTTGAGAACGAGGGTACTGCTGGTGTAATTCTTGTAGTCCAAAGGCCCAGGACCTAGGAAATCTGCTGTCTGAAGGCAGGAAGATGATAAAATTAAAGGAGCTGATACTCAGTGATCCTGTTGTAACTCTGGTAATCCACAGGCTGGGTTAGGTCCTGGCTTAAATATATAAATATAATTAAATACATATATAACCATATCTCCACACATTGTGTACATCTTTGCAGTGGGAATCAAGCTGGTTTTCCTCATTGGTGCTACAGGGAGAAACAAATGGGTTACTCTACCAAGAGATTATGGGGTAAGGACTGATGGTGAACACTGAAGGAGATTCGTCTTGCACTGGAGACTAGAAAAACTTATCTTCAGTATTTTCCCGGACTCTTCCACTGTCCATGCACATACAAAAAGAATCAAGTGTAATTGGGTCATTTATATTAAGGGAAAGCATTAATTGCTAGAAAATTTCCAGAAAGATAGTGGGGGAAAACATGCTTAATTCTAATCAAAGTATATCATATAACACAACAATAATAACACTAAGGTAAGCCCATTTTTAAGAGAAAAACCAGCCCTTTGTCTCTTAATCTATTCAGGCTGCTATAATAAAATTACCATAAACTGGGTATCTTACACAACAAGATTCTATTTCTCATAGCTCTGGAGGCTGGGACATCCAAGATGGTGCAGTCATATTTGATGTCTGGTGAAGGTCTGCTTCCTAGGTCATAGTTGGCCATCTTTTTGCTGTGTCCTTGCGTGGTTGAAGGGGTAGTGCAGATCTCTAAGGATTCCTTTTTTATAAGGGCACTAATTTCATTCACAAGGGCATTGCCCTTATGACCTACTGAATTTCCAAGGATTTGTCTCCAAATAACAACAGACTTAGAAGTAGGATTCAACATAGGAATTTGGAGGAAGGGACACACACATTCAGTCTATAGCACTTTCAAATTATCAATTGAAAAGAATGAATAAAGAATGAATAAAATCAACGCAGTAAATTTGGAAATTTGAAATATCGCAAATTCTCCAAATTCTTTTATTCTTCAGTAAACTTTTTGACACAGTCATCAAAACACAGGATGGGAGTTTAAGCAATTATGGGGAGCTGGGGACAAGTGAAGGTGGCTTATTTTACAGCTGTCCTTAGATAAACATAAAAGTTATGGGCAACTTGCATGGATCATTTTTTGTTTAATTCTCTTCTATAATCTTTAAATCAACATTTATCTTGAAGACAAGGTAGTAAGATTTATAGCAAGATTGCCGTCTTATAATTGGACTAGCTTTGAATATAAAGTAACGGTTTTATATTCATACAGTTCAAGTCCCAGTGTGGAATTTAATAAGACTGTATTTTTTAAGGAAAAAATATCTATGTTGTTTTATTGCCAGAATGAGAAAAATTACAGAAAATGATTTGTCTTATTTGCTTTGGGGGCTAGAGAAACTCCATCAAATTCTTTACCTTCTTGTACAGGCAAATATATAGTCTATGTCCTTATCTTAAAAAATGCATAAAGAATTTATCTTCCAGATATTGGGGTGAATTTAATATTTTAATATTTCTTGAAAGCAACATTAATTTCCTGGGAATATTTTTATGCACCCACCTTATTCGTTGGCTGAAATCTCTAATGCTTAATTATTTCTTGCTTTTTCAACCAAGATAATACTCTTTAAGCTACTTTTGCTTTGTTTCTAATAATAATGCAATGTGGAGTTTGTGAGTACATTTTCTCTTTTATTTATGCTGTTTAGAAAATTGTGAGCATTCTCATAAAATGGTTAATGTTTATGATTGGAGTTACACTTTTTCTTTGGGTAATGCAGAGATCCACTAAAGTGCAGACTTCCCATTTCCCCCCAAATTTTACCTCCAAAAGTGACTAGAGGAAGATCCAATTCTTTTTGACCCTCTATACTGTGCATTTCCGTTATCGTCATATCTAGTCACATTTAAAATAATTGAAGACATGATCCCTGGTGCAACTTTTTACGTTTTCCTCACCTTAAATGTGCTCCAGTTTTGACTGGCAAATATCTAGTAAAGGAGTTAACAGAAAAAAAATTCTGGTTTTAGTTTTGCTGAGTGGTCCTTCTGCCTCTCCTTGAAAGATAAGCTCTTTGATGACAGCAGTGGCTTATCTGATTTTCCTAAGGGACTGGCCTAGCACAGAGAGGATTGCAGTAAAAGGTAAAGGTATTCTGAGGTAAAAATAAATTAATTGTATTTTTGTTATTGAGGCTTTATTTTTATCTCAAAACATTGCAGAGGATATGAAAAGATCAAATTTCTTTTATCACATCTGTGTTCAGACTTAATTCTCTATCTACCTAATTGGGTTACCCAGTTTGTCGAAAGAACAAACATGAAGGAGAATATATATGTACACATAATAGTGCTATGTATAAGGTATTGCATCACTCCAAGATAAAAGCCCAGTTATAATGAAAAGCTTCAAGCCTCTAGAATTTTCTTTTTTTCTTATCTCTTAGGGATATCATTTATTCCCACTCCCTTAGTTCACCCTCAGTTAACATTTCTATGTGGTGGACCAAAGCTATGAAGTAAACTTACTTCCCACATGTCTATTTGTCTCTCATTTCTAATTGCCTACTTGACATTTCTACCTCTGAATGCTGACAACTTCCTTGTATCATGCATACAGCCATTTTTTATTCTTTGCCCTGTCCATTTCAACTCTTTTATTTCATTTGGTTCATTAAGGTCACTATGAGCCTCCACATCACAGTTTTTAAAATAAGACACATCTTTGCTTTCTTTCTCTTGATCACCTTTATTCTAGTCTTCCACCCAAACTCATCCTTTCTTCCTTCCAAATATCCATGACATTAGCCATGCTCTGCTTTTCCACTACCAACCACCCCAGTGGAAACCCTTCTTACCTTTTGTCGGGTTTACCCTTCCTCCTCCTCCTCCTCCTCCTCCTCCTCCTCCTCCTCCTCCTCTTCTTCAGAAAGAAGGTGAACTGGCCAGGGAGAAAGGGCAGAGGGAGAGGGGAAGAGAGAGAATCTTAAGCCCTGAAATCATGACCTGAGCATGGAAATAAGACTCTGCCTCTTGACCGATTGAAACATCCAGGCGCCCCTGGAATTGTCTTCTTCATCGAATACCTTCCATTAGCCTCTTCCGCTCCAAACCTGGGGCAGCATTTTAATTATTTTCAGCATTATTGATCACGGAGTTGCTGCATTAGTCAGGGTTTTCCAGAAAAATGGAACCAATAGGATAGAGAGAGAACTATATAAAAGGGGATTTATTATGAGGAATTGGCTCATGCTATTGTGGAAACTGAGAAGTCCCATCACCTGCCGTCAGCAAGCTCAAGGCCTATGAAAGCCAGTGGTATAGATCCAGGCCAATCCTGAAAGCCCGAGAACTCAAAAAGTCAGTGGTATCAGTCCTGGTTCCAAGCCAAGTTGGAAGGCTCCTAGACCAGGAGCACTGATGTCTGAGAGCAGTTCCAGTAAAGAAAACATATTTGCCCTTTTTCCAACAAAAGTTCTTTTTGCCCCTGCCCCTCAGTAGATTGCATGATCCACACCCACATTGATGAGGGCAATCTTCTTTACTTTGTCTACTGATTCAAATGCTGATCTCTTCCCTAAACATCCTTATAGACACACCCAGAAATATTTTTTTTAACAGCAATCTGGGCATCCCTTATCCCAGTCAAGTCTACACATGAAATTAACTATCATAGTTACCTTTACCTAAGTGGCTTCTCAAATTTGAGGTTTTTGTTCTTGAAGACTGAGCACCAAGTGCAGCTCCTTCCACATAATCTTCACCTTATCCTCGGCAGAATGACATTTCTGCATTCTGCCTTCTTATGGCTGTTTATCAATAGCATTAATACATGTGCTCCTTTGTTTCGTGGTTCATTATATAAACATTTTCTTTCTAGATGTCATTTTAATTGAGGATAGAAACACTAATATACAAGATGATTAATAGATGAATAATTGTAGATGTATTTTTTTAAATGATTAATGGGCCCTGTTTTATTTACCAACATCGATGGAAGTTATGAGCCAATATTTTTTTTACCCATGATTAAAGGGACTCATCGCATATTAGAGCTGCAGGGATCATTAACGTTCATACATTGAAGACTTTTTCTACGTTACAGGTGAGAAAATTGAAGCCCAGAGGGGTTAAGTGACTTATGTGCAAAGTCATGCAGCAAGTTACTGTCTCCTCCCTTGTAGCCTGAATATTCCAGTGAATTCCCATTGAATTGTGGTCCCGTAGGCCTTACTTCCAGTTGTAGCATTGGTGATCCAGAAATCAAATGCTGTTACTTAGTGCTCTAAACATTCATTTTTAATCATCGTCACTCAGAATACATTTATATTAACAGGTTTCATTCATATCTGCGATTGATAATATATTCAAAATGAATCTGTTTAGATGAGGAAATTTCATATATTATGAAAAGAAATATTCTGCTGAATGTTAAATGTTAAAAGGCAAATAATGATGGACAAAAACGCACCATGGCATTAATTGAGGGAGAAATACTGAATACGTTGGGGAAAGATATCTTTTCCTCTGATGAGATGTCGTGTACTCTGATGCAAATTTATTTTATAGCATTTCAGGACAAATAAAATTTCACGAACAATACAGAATATTATAAAAAAAAGTAGTGAAAATAAACAAATCAACTTGTAACCCAGGGACATAAATCATATGAAATATTTATAAATCACATTTTGTAACCTTTAATAATATCAAACCAAATCCAGTGGATTTTAATTAGATCCAGTTCTCTTCTCTTCAACAATGCTAGATTCAGCAAGTCTTCACTATCGAGTGCACTTCTAAATAACTAGGCTTCTCATAAAAACGCCTTCTTCAGAGAGGAACCTTGTTTCATATTGTCTGTCGTAAACAAGATGAACTGCGATGCTATTTTCTTCCTTTTAACAACATCATCAGATTGTTTTGATTTATATTTCTCTCATAAAATATTATTATCAAGCAAAATAAAGCACAAAACCTTGTTTGTGTTTTACAAACAAAAGAAAGTCTAGCTTTTTAGCTGCGGTTGGTTAAACAGTCTGGTTTCTTTCCTTTCCTTTCCTTTCCTTTCCTTCCTTCCTTCCTTCCTTCCTCCTTCCTTCCTTCCCCTTCTGTGTATCAGAATATTCTGAAATATTTCCATCAGTCTTCCTCTTTTCAGGTGGTCTCTTTCCTGGACATTCGGAAGCAGGCTGTGCTGTGTTCTGTCAGCTATGGCAACATTTCCAGAGACATCGCCCCAGCGGAGGCCCCTCAATACTCTCTTTGTTCTCAATTAAAATAAAAATTACAGGGTGACCCTTGTGGGACAAAATCATCATGCATATTCTGAGTTACGATTTGGATTTGAAATCCAAAGATGTTCCTGAACTCTTTTGTATTTCATTTTATTTAAGTACTTGCAATTTTAGATAGATTGGCAACGAAGACGTGCCAACAAAGGAATAGCTTCTTCCCTTAGTAGTTAGCAGCAAATTATTAGCTTTTAAAGAAAATTGCCTCCTTCACCCTGCTTTAAAATATGCAGTCTTTGTTTATAGCACATTTTGTCTTTAATGCTATGTGGTACCATATATGTTCTTTGTTTGCTTCCCTTCACATTGATTCCAAAGCACAGCAACCAAGGTAACATTAAAGGGAATGATGCTTACATTAGAACATCCTCTATTTACTCATAGACCCAAATTACCATTCTATGCCTTAGATAAGCCACACTGGTATTACTAAGTGCAGTTGCTAGCACCACTATTTTTGCAAAGTAAATATTATGGGTTTCATGGAAATCACGATATATAGAGTCACATATATTTATATCTGCACATAGATAAATAGCACACTGGATCATGGCCAGGGATCAACTAAATAGGGATCCTACTGGAAATCATATTCTAAGATATGTAGTTGAAGTGACTAAAGTGGCTTAATTTGAGGACAAGATGACACGCTCAGTATATTTAATTTCTGTAGAGCTTCTGTGGTTACGAAAACCCCAAAAGTAAAGACAGTGCTGTGAGTTGGAGAGTCCAGATTGGAGTGGTGCAAACCCTCTTACTTGCTGTGTGACTGGGCAAATGCTCACCTCATTTCTCTGAATCTTAATCGCCTCATCTGGAAAATGCAAGTGATAAAATTGATTGTGACATGACCGTTTGGAAGATTAATAACAGTCACTTGCCTAAAGTACCAAGTGGAGGCCTAACATTAGAGAAGAATGTAATCATTGACTGAAAGTCCTTGAGTAAAGGGGGGCTAGACCTGAGTGCTCTGCCTAGGCTGAGAGTAGGAGCTAGGGCTGGTGCAGATATGGAGCTTCCCACAACTTCTGAGCATGGACCGAAAGAGAAAAAAACATTATGATACCTTTGGTGAAGCCAGGTTGTAGACATAGGATCTAATTCATACAATCAGATCAAAAGCTTTCGAAAGAGCCAAAAAAGCTCTCTCAGTAAGGGTCCTGCAAAGGGGATGAGTGAGATGGAACACAGTTTGAAGGAATGGGAAGGCAGAGCCCCGTGAGACCGTGGATCAGTGGTACGCGCCGTGGGAGAGGGAGCATTTCATAGGTATCTCTGAGTTTGTTGACATACATGAGAAATGCTAGCTATTCTTAACATTCTTAAAATGATTCTTAATATTAATACAAATAAGTAGACACTATATTGTGGGAGAGTTTGCTCAAATACAAGGGACTAGATTATTCTTACCGATTGATCACACCCAATCCTCAAAGCTTATTCCAACCTATTAATGGGGTCTTCATCATGTGAAACCTTACTGTGCTGCAACCAATCTTCTAGAACTCTGTGAAAATTATTTGTGTTTGGGTCTGAATTTAATAAATAATGGGCTCACTTTCCCTAACCTGCCTTTTGAAAGTTATGCCTAATGATTTTCTTCTGAAGAATCCTCACTCCATTCAGGCTCGTTTCTAAATTCATTTGGCATATTTCTTTCTTTGTGATTTTTTTTTTTTAAGATTTTATTTATTTGAGAGAGTGAGGGAGCACATGCGCCCAAGTGAGGGGTTGGGGCAGAGGAAGAAGGAGAAGTAGATTCCACACTGAGCTCGGAGCCCGATGCGGGGCTGGATCCCAGGACCGTGGGATCATGACCTGAGCCGAAGGCAAAAGTCTCTCAGACTGAGCCACCCAGGATACCATGTGATTTTTTTTTTAAACTCTATTTGTTACTATTACTCTCCATTAAATCCTACACCAAGCAGCAAGAGCAAGTTCAAACCCTAGTTTAGATACAGTCTCTTAACTGACTGTTAGGAAAACTGGCAGTTTCAAATATTTCATGATTATTCATATGCTGTATTTTGATACGTTGAAATATTGTATATGATTTCTAATGTTCAGGGACTCCAGCATCTATGTATCCTCATATACTCAACCTCCCACCCCTACTCCTCAATATTTTAGTGGCATATGATACATTCTCAATAAATATTTATCACATTCAATTCAATCAAGTAACTTCCATAAATAAACAGGGATGTATTCTCTTTTCTAGTTTAAAGATCAGAAATCTAAGGCTTAGAGAGGTTTAGTGGCATGCAGAGTTAACCTGCCTGTGGGTTACACACTTGGCTGTAGGTATTCTGGAAGCCAAATAGGGGAACAATGTTAGGAGACCAACTCTTTCTTTCTTTCTTTCTTTCTTTCTTTCTTTCTTTCTTTCTTTCTTTCTTTCTTTCTTTCTTTCTTTCTTTCTTTCTTTTTATTAACATATAATGTATTATTTACCCCAGGGTACAGGTCTGTGAATCATCAGGCTTACACATTTCACAGCACTTACCATAGCACATACCCTCCCCCATGTCCGTAACCCTACCCCCCCACCTTCCAGCCACCCTTAGTTTGTTTCGTGAGTTTAGGAGTCTCTTATGGTTTGTCTCCTTCCCCATCCCATCTTGTTTCATTTCTCTTCCCCACCCCCCCATAACTCCCTGCCCTGCCTCTCAAATTCTTCATATCAGAGCGATCATGTGATAATTGTCTTTCTCTGACTGACTTATTTC
>CM052801.1:93910301-93992354 GCA_028533885.1 Nasua narica | reverse complement strand
ATTTCGTTTCTCTTGATGGCTGCATAGTATTCCTTTGTATATATATACGACCTCTTCTTTATCCATTCATCTGTTGATGGACATCTAGGTTCTTTCCATAGTTTGGCTATTGTGGACACTGCTGCTATAAACATTCCGGTGCACGTGCCCCTTCGGATCACTACATTTGTATCTTTAGGGTAAATACCCAGTAGTGCGATTGCTGGGTCATAGGGTAGCTCTATTTTCAACATTTTGAGGAACTTCCATACAGTTTTCCAGAGTGGTTGTACCAGCTTGCATTCCCACCAACAGTGTAGGAGGGTTCCCCTTTCTCCGCATTCTCGCCAACATCTGTCCTTCCCTGACTTGCTAATTTTAGCCATTCTGACTGGTGTGAGGTGGTATCTCACTATGGTTTTGATTTGTATTTCTCTGATGCTGAGTGATGTTGAGCATTTTTTCATGTGTTTGTTGGCCATTTGGATGTCCTCTTTACTGAAATGAGACCAACTCTTTCTTATCCAGACTTTGCATCTCACTGTTTTCTGTCCTGTGACTCTTTTCTTTCTGTACCTGGGTAGGGCTTGGTGAATATTAGATTATTCAATCAGGAGATGCTTTACATCTGGAACAAAGAGACGTTAGCTTTGGGGCCGTTTAGTTTGTTTAGAGAGAACCCTTGCTTTTTTCTTGCCTATGTATGTGCTTGGCTGTTCTGAATATCACATTTTAAGGCAATGGTACAGGAATGTTTGAGCAAGTGACATGTTTACTGTTAATCCCTGTCTTTCAACCTTTGATAATGAACTTCTCTTCCTTCTACTGGCTGAGATCCCATGCTTCAGGTTCTCTGCTTTACCAGACCCCATCCTCCAGTCCTTTCCATATGCGATGAATTTGTTAGTGCCTCTTGACTACTAATGTTTTTAAATGTTCATCATCATTTTAATGTGGTCATTGTTGGGAAATGGAATGTGGAGGTTTATCATTCTGCCATCTTTAACTGTCCACAGATTGGTGACATTGGACTAAAACATTTTTTTAACCCATTCTTAAAACCACTGTGCTTGACCTTTGCTCAAAACTCTTCACCGCAACGCCTTTCCCCAGTTTATTCAAGCAATATTGATTTTTTAAAAATCCATATTCAATCCAACACCCTTCAAAAAATCTAATTCAGTTGTCCCTGTGGAGACTGAATGTCTCTACTCCTCAAAACCCCACAGTGTCTTTTCTCAACGTCTATTACAGCTTTTACAATCATTGGCTTTATTACTGGAATCATTTCTGTCTCTCTGACTTTCCAGTTAGACTCCAAACTCCAGGACATGAGGGTCCACCCTTTTTTAATCTTGATATTCTCCAATGGTGCTTTGCCCTTAGAAGGTGATAAGTGTTGATTCAATCAAATTAAATTAATGTATTCCACTTATTGTTTATTTCATTTATTCATTTCTAATAAGTGATTTAATTTGTTTTATGATTAAAAATACTAATGTAAACTTTTCTCAAGAGTTCTTGATTTTCCAAGTCTAATGTTCTCTGCTTAAACTCTTACGTCTGTTAAGGTTCCTAAGTAAAATGAAAATGCATTATAGCAGGGAGGGAAATAAAGGGCATGGCTGATATATAATTCAGGGCAGACATTGGAATCAGATGGACCAGAGCTCTAATCTGGCTCCAGCCTCTTGCTTGCTGTGTGATCTAGGGCAAGTCATTAAACTTCTCTGAACTTTAGTTTTTTCATCAGTAAAATGAGCATAATAATCTCTCTTTCTTGTGGTTATCAAAATTAAATGATTTTGTGAATTATAATCTTTCATGTACTCAACAAATCTGAGTTGTTGTTCTTCCCATGAAACTTCGACACAGGGTGTATCCTGTCTTAGTCACGTTCCTGTTCTCCATCCCTGGCATGGGGCCTGCCACTTAGTAGGTATTTTGTGTATATTTATAGAACAAAGAAATAATGGAGGAAGTGAAAAAAGGAGACAAAGAAGTACAAAAACAACTAAATCATATCATACATTTGATCCTGATCTCTAACAATTATGGAAATTCTGCTCTGTATAAGAAGGGAATTTTTTCCCTGACATAGCATGAAGGCCCATGTCTGTCCTAATACCTGAGTTTATATTCACCAAGCAGCAGGAATTACTTTTACAATGTGCCCCAATTGCACAGAAAGTGCAATTAGTTTTCCTTGTGTTCTCCGAGACATAAAGGTGCAGACGCGTGTTTTCAGCCAAGAGGCTGAATTCACATGTGAAAGAGAAAAAAGATTTTTTAAAAAGCAGCATTTTTCCCCCTTCTTTTCCACTTTCTTAACAACACTAGCTCTGGGGAAAACAGGCAAGAAAAATGAGTTGAATTCCACCATCCTCTTGATTTCCGTGCTATACTACATCCACTTTTCTTCGTGGTTTTGAAGCTGTACAGAGACATGACAAGATAGTCAGATGAAAGCTGTACCAGTTTGGAAGGCTCACATGGGTGAGTAGCAGACAGTGTGGAGACTCAGGAAATCCGTCCCTTTCTGGTGCAGAGGCCTCCAAGGGAGCAGGACTTGAGAGCAGAGAAGAAAAAGTAGTCTTAGGAACTTAAAGGTATTTTGGAGTCATGCATCCAAAAACAGCTCAGGGAAGCTAGACAGATTCTGCCAATTACTATCGAGTGTCTTTGCAAATTTTACTTTAAAATCTCAACTCCCAGTTTCTTCCTCTGAAGAAAGTGCTGATAATCTGGACTTTTCAGGGGGGGGCGTCTTAAGGATGAGGTTATAGCTGAGAGATTGCTGCCTACTTATTGCATATTACTTTTCTGTTTTCCTTTTTTAGTTGGAAAGGCCCTCAGGAAAGACAAAACTAGTGGCTACAGTTGGGTCTCTAAGCAAATCTTACTTGCAAGACAGCTGAATATGTAGTGTCTGGTTCTAGAGGAGGAAGAGCTGGAGAAATTCATAGAGTGAAGCAGCAGAAATTCTAAGATTTAATTCTGCTTCTGGTAGTTCTTGGGGATCTAAGGAGATTCAAAGTGGAGTAGAGAGAAGCCTCCTGCTCCTATCTTGATAAAATCAGATTTAAAACAAGCTATAATTACTTCAGTCACTTAGTAAGATTTGGGGATGTGAAGCTCAATCCTAAATTTGATACCTGAACCAGTCTTCTGTATTTGAACACAAAGTTCTGAGTTATGATCCATTATCAGGAAATAGGGAGAAAAGCATGATATCTGCCATATGAATTCATTCCTTTAAGATAGGCTTGAATTGGGCAGCATCCTTCGGAATATGGTATTTCTTAGTGCATTTTGCATAATTGTTAAAAAAAAAATAACAAGGGGCGCCTGGGTGGCTCCGTGGGTTAAGCCTCTGCCTTCGGCTCAGGTCATGATCTCAGGGTCCTGGGATCGAGCCCCACATTGGGCTCTCTGCTCAGCAGGGAGCCTGCTTCCCCCTCTCTCTCTGCCTGCCTCTCTGCTTACTTGTGATCTCTCTCTGTCAAATGAATAAATAAAATCATAAAAAAAGCAAAACAAAAAAATAACAATGTAAAATAATTCTTTAAAACCCAGTTATTATTAAAAAAAAAAACCATTCAGTCAACCACACCGATGGCTGAAACCTGCCTTCTTTAGCTAACCACATGGGCCTGAGCAGAAGTAGTGGCAGCCTACTGAAAATGCAAGGCCATTATCATCTTCCTGAGCTTGCTATCAGAGCCACCAAGCTAACACCAGTGGAAACTTCACAAACACGATCAACAATTTGGGAAAAAGGAACTGGCCATATGTGTGAAAAGTCTCAGATTATTCATATGAATTGATTAGATGATTCTATATCAAGGAAGCTATATTAAAGAAATGATCAGAAACATAAAAATTAGCCAATCCACCAAAACCCTCACTGCAACATTGTTCCAAAGAGCACATTTGGATTTCTTAGATATTTAACAGAAGAATAAAGAAAGAACCTGTGATTTCCATATTATGATCTTTCACATAGTCGTCGCAGTGTTATTTAGAACGACTTCCCAAAACCTAAAACAAACTGACAAAAGTAAGATATGCACGATACTTTCCAGTGCAGTGTTTTCTTATTTTATTTTTTTAAGTTTTTATTTTAATTACAGTATAGGTAATATACAGTGTTTCAAGTGTACAATATAGTGATTCACCAATGCCATAAAACACCTGGTACTCATCACAAGTACTCCTTAATCTCCATCACTCGTTTCCCCCATCCCCCACCTCACCTCCCCATCAGGTACTAGCAGTTTGTTGTCTGTACTTAACAGTTTGTTTCTTGGCAGGGGTTGTTTCTTGGCAGGGGGTGGGCTCAACTGGTTAAGCATCTGCCTTTGGCTCAGGTCATGATCTCAGGGTCCTGGATTGGAGCGCCCCCCACCCCCCACCCCATTGCACTCCCTGCTCAGCAGGTGTCTGCTTCTCCCTCTGTGCTCTTTCTCTTTCTCAAATAAATAACACCTTTTAAGAAAATAGCCTGTTTCTTGGTTTGTCTCTTGCTTGCTCTCTTGCTCACTCATTTCTTTCCTTTGCTTGTTTGTTTTGTTCCTTAAATTCCATATATGAGTGAAATCATATGGTATTTGTCTCTAACTTTACTTCACTTAGCATTATAGTCTCTAGCTCCATCCATGTTCTTGCAAGTGGCAAGTTTCATCCTGTTTTATGGTTGAATAATATTCAATTGTATATATACACCACCTCTTCTTTATCCATTCATCTATGGATAGACACTTTGCCTATTGTAAATAAGGCTGCTATAAACATAAGGGTACATGTATCCCTTTGAATTAGTGTTTTTGTAATTTTGGGGTAAATACCTAGTAGAGCGATTGCTGGATCATAGGGTAGTTCTATTTTTAACTTTGAGGAAGCTCCATACTGTTTTCCACAGTGACTGCACCAGTTTGCATTCCCACCAACAGTACAAGAGGGTTTCTTTTTCTCCACACAACACCTCTTTCTTCTGTTGTTGATTTTATTATTTTTTTTAAGATTTTATTTATTTATTTGACAGAGAGAGAGAGAGAGAGAGATCACAAGTAGGCAGAGAGGCAGGCATAGACAGAAGGGGAAACAGGCTCCCTGCTGAGCAGAGAGCCCG
Organism: Nasua narica; assembly: GCA_028533885.1. Classification (NCBI taxonomy): domain Eukaryota; kingdom Metazoa; phylum Chordata; class Mammalia; order Carnivora; family Procyonidae; genus Nasua; species Nasua narica. The sequence goes on along the minus strand of CM052801.1, from coordinate 93,987,244 downwards.
ATGTGGGGCTCTATCCCATGACCCCGAGATCATGACCCGAGCTGAGGGCAGAAGCTTTAACCCACTGAGCCACCCAGGTGCCCATTCTGTTGTTGATTTTTAGTCATTCTGACAAGTGTGAGTGTTTCCTTATTTTATTTATTCTTTTTTTGGTTTTTTTTTTTTTTTTTTTGGTCATTTTCTTATGTTCAACAGGATATTTGAAATCAGTATTATTGTGACTGTGATCACTTTATTAAAATAAAAATTTTTAAATTTTTTCAAAAGATGGTTTCAAAAGACAGTTACAGTTTGAGCAGACGTGGAATAAACTCAGAATGAATTAGGAAACATGGGTTCTATTTGTGGTCCAGACTAGCTTTATATTCTTAGACTGTCATCTCTCTTTGAGTGGGTTTTTCAATCTGGAAAAAATAAGCACTGGGGATCATGAGTACTAGATCACCTGTCCTCCCAATCCATGTTCCCTGTGGGTTTTAGAAATTATCAGAGGCCCAGAAATCTGAGATGATGGAATCCAATGTTTTCAGTGCCATAAAATGTTCATAAACTGAAGTTTTCATACCTTCTAAAAATAGAGTGATTACCGTACTGTTACTCAGGGTTCAAAATGAGTTGTGAACAAAGAGTTTTACTCAGTGGCACTCGATCTACATGACTTATAAGCCTAAAAGAACTTAATTGTGGTAAATTAATCAAGAAGCATATTCATTGTTTATGCCTTTTTGAAAAGTTCCTCTAGTGCACTTGAAAGAAATGATCATTGCTCACTTTTGAAAGTGACATGTTTGTTCTTGGGTAGAATGTGCATTTTGGATGTAGGCCAAGTTTAATTATTCCTCCTAGAAAACACCCCTTTTACCACAAATGACAAATTGTCCCCTAAAACAAATGACTGTATTCATAACCTACTCATTGCAGATTGTTACAGTATTGCCCCCAGTCCATCATTTACTTTCAATTTAAGAATGGAATATTTTTTAGTCAAGGAAAAAAAATACTTAAAAGCATAGACAGGAAATCTTCTTACTGTGATTAGGCTCGGCTATCTTCTGGGTATTTCTTTCCTGGTTTAGAATACAACCTTAAAAACTTTACAAAGCAAAATAGTAGTTATCGTGAAATTGTAACACAAAAACCAAAGATAAAAGGAAAAGTAGGTTGTGACAAACCGAGGAATCCTTAGAGGGCTTCACAGTACAGATAAACACAACCTATATTCGAGGGAGAACTGTGTCCCATCATCTTATATGAGGTCACATACACAGTAGTGGAATTATATGATAATTAATATGACAATATGATAAATATGTCATATGATAAGTAGGACAATATGATAAATAATACGACAATATAGTGGATCATATGATAATTCTATTTCTTTGAGGAACCTCCGTACTGGTTTCCACAGTGGTTGTACCAGCTTACATTCTTACCAACAGTTCATGATGGTTCCTTTTTTTCTATATCCTCACTAACACCTGTTATTTCTTTTGCTTTTTATTTTAGCCATTCTGACAGGTGTGAGGTGACATTTGCACCAACAGTGATGGATGTAGAAGGTATATTGGTGAATTAAATAAGTCAAGCGGAGAAAGACAAATACCATATTTCATTCATATGTGGAATTTAAGAAACAAAACAAATGAACAATGAGAAAAAAAACACTCTTAACTATAAAGAACAATCTGATTGTTACCAGAAGGGAGGTGGGTGGGCATATGGGTGAAATAGATTATGGGAATTAAAGAGTACACTTACCATGGACACTGAGTAATGTATAAAATTGTTGAATCATTATACTGTATACCTTAAACTAATATAGCACTGTATGTTAATTATATTTGAAAAAAGAAAAAAATTCTACCTTGTAAATGAACTCCTGCCTGGATTTAATCCTTGGAGTTTGTATACAGAGATATTAAGTCATTTTCCACTTTCTAGAATTACAATTTCTTTCTATGATCTTTTGTATAGAAAGTGAAAATAATGTACTTTGTCTACTCTCCCTACATTTATTATTCATGTAGTTATTCATCCACTCATTACACAAATGTGTATTGAGTACCTACCATGCTAATATCTGAGGAAATACAATAATGACTGAAAAGCAAAACAAAACAAGACCTCTACAATGCAACGTGCTGCCCTTGTACAGGTTATATCTTATATGTGTATATGTCTGTCTTTGGCACTGTGTTTGTCTGTGCATGTGTCCATGGTTACACAGTTGCATATATATGAATGAATCACAGAGATTTAGGTACTAGGAAAATCGAGGGGTCACGAGGTCCTAATTTTAGTCTTGGTACTTATAGCACATTGCATTTCCTAAAGAAGGCCCCCACATTTTTTTTTTTTTTACAGTTGGACTCTGACACATTCCAATCAAGAGATAGGATCTAATTTCCCTCCCTTTCAAACTGGGTAGGTGATACGACTTGCTTGTAATTGCTAGAAATGCTGCAGAAAGGATGCTCTGTGACTGCCAAGACTAGGTCCAAAAGAGTCAAACATCTTCTGCCTGGTTGTCTTCAGTTACTTTTTCGGAAGGGGGCAGATATCAGAAGTGTGGATTTCCTGCGACCCCCAGGTTGGAGGGGTTGCAAGTAGGCAATTTGGTCAGAAATCCCTAGCTGATCCTAGACCTCCTCTGATCATCTCTCCTATTGTGTCAGGCATGTGAGTCCAGCAGTGTGGGGCCCTAGACACCATCCCTTTCACCAGCCGGATACCACAAATTGACCTCAGTCAGTGCCTTTAGGAGCAGAAGAATCCTCTGAGACCTCTGCAAATTCCTGTAGTACAGAATATGTCAAGCATAAGAAATAGTTGGGGCTCTAAGCATCTGGGTTTTAAGTTAGTTTGCTTCACAGTAATAGTATCTGGGATACATGGATAAGTTATTAGTTATGTCACGTCGTAAAGTTACTATCTCTGAACTTAATTTTTCTCATCTGTAAAATGAAAGTATCAAATCTCTGTCCTTCCCATCCAACATAAAATAAGAAGAGATTGTATAGGGTCATGCCTGTGCACCTGCCCTGGGAATCGGATGGTAAAGCATTATCTATATCTATCTATTTAATTTAAGTCCATCTGGTATTTCTAACACCCAAAACACTTTAATGCTCTACATTTAGTAATGACAGCCAGATGATTTTAAGGTGGGTACCCTGTTTGAGCTACAACCTCAGTCCCAATTGGAGGCTACTTTTTGCACACTTTACTTCTTCAGAACAAACATATTCATTATGTCCATAGCTTGGGTGCTTCTGGTTTCGCAGAGTCACAGGAACTCAGACCTGCAATCTTGATTTGAATGCTAATAGAGTACAATTAGAGGTGTCATTTTAGCACCTGTTTTCCTCCAGCCCACATTTCTTTTTCATTCTCAACAAATTAAGTACCAAGTTCATCTCATTTCTTCACCCTTCCCTCACCCAATATGTTTTCGGTCAAGAGTCAAGTTGCAGGCAAGGTTGGAGTATAGTGTCGCCATGTTTAATTCTCAGAGCTGATTGATGGCTCTAATCCAGCCTCTGCTGCACTGTTTTTAGGTTTTACTTTGCCAGAATTTCAGAAATTTCATTTTGGATATTTTGGATATTTCATTTTGGATATTTTCCTAAACCTTCTTTCCACAGAAACTCTAAGGGACCCATTAGACATGTTTTCAAAACGATTTTCTGGACCGAATCCCAGGCAGGTTACTAAGCTCTTTTGCCTTAGTTCTTCTAGTATGCAAATGTCAAAATTCGCTTTTCCATTATATGAAAAACCTGAACACATACTATGCCGTGTCTGCCAACCCGACCTGTCCTTGTTTATGCCAATAATATGTATATATAGAAATTCACACTGTATTGTGTCTTTTGTATCTCTCTGTAGTCAATGAAGTATTTCTGGTGGTGGCTACAGTCTGACCCATTGATCACACTCTGTGATAAAGAAGAAAATTCTAGCTATGAGACTGTATTTGCATACACTTCCTGGGTAAAAGTTTGTTTCAAAGGCAAGTTCACATAGAATTAGTCCTCATTAAGAAAACTCGGGCGGCTAGGTGGCCCAGTTGGTTGGGTTCTGGCCATTGATCTCGGCTCAGGTCTTGATCTTGGGGTTGTAAGTCCAGGCCCTAAAAATAAAATAAAATAAAATAAAATAAAATAAAATAGTTTGAAAATCTAGATTTATGAAAGGAGAAAATTGAGGAAATGGGGTGAAATTATTCTCTTTTCGAGAGTTTAATCTATGGCATTTTTTTAAATGCTGATCCGCAGAGGCACATCAAAATGCAACATTAGTTACAAAATATGTATGCATTCATAGGGATTTTCAGAATTATGTATATTATACAGAATAGGTTAAATTTGTATAAATTATGTACAGTAGTGTTTCAGGACAGAAAGCTAAAGAAGTGGATATTATTCCCTATTTTATATAAGAAATAGGCTAAGATGTTCTTTATATAAATACTTTTAAAAATCTTGTTATTCCCTTTTTAAAAGGACAGGGAAACAGGCTCAGATTACTTAAGTAAATTATCCAGTATCACTCACCTGGTAAAGGGTGTACACTTGATTTAAATTATAATTCGACTTTAGGAATGCCTGGCTGACTCAATTGGAAGAGCATGTGACTCTTGATCTTGGGGTTATGAATTTGAATCCCACATTGCATGTAGAGATTACTTAAAAAATCCTTAAGTGGCCTCAGTGGCTCAGTAGGTTGAGTGTCTGCCTCTTGATTTTGGCTCAGGTCATGATCTCAGGGTTGAGATTGAGCCCCGTGTCAGGCTCCACGCTCAGTGAGGAGTCTACTTGAGATTCTCTCTTTCCCTCTCCTTCTGCCCCTCCTCCCACTTGAGAGCTCTCTCGCTCTCTCTTTCTCTCTCAAATAAATCTTTAAAAAATAAAGTTAAAAAATCTTTTAAATAAATTAAAAAGTGATAATTCAACTTCAATCTGACTGTACAGCCATTCTCTTCTATTATTTCCCATTACCCACCCTTTATGCTCTAACCACATTGCATGGTTTGGGTACATTTCTCTTTTGCTACCTTTATTTACAAAGTACTCTTCCTCTGGAATGCTGTTACTCCCATTTCTGCACTTCCTATGAGGTCCCCATCCAGACAGTAAGTCCTCCTTGAGGATTTTTTCAGCATAACTTCATCATAAAACTGCCTTACTTTCCTGTCTTATTATGGCATTTTTGTGGTACATTTTCTATAATGCCTGATCATATCCTGCCTTATATATGTTATTTATGTCCATGTCTTAGCTTCCCAGCCAACCAACCTGCAATAATAATCATCAGGTGTGTTCCTGTCTTAAAGCTACATAACATTTTCACATTTGTTTTCTTTCTCTCTCTCTTTTTTTAATTTTTCAAGTATGCTCCACACCCACCCAGCATGGAGCCCAAGGTTGGGTTTGAACTCACCACCCTGAGATCAAGACATGAGCTGAGATCAAAAGAGTCTGATGTTTAGGGTGCTTGGGTGGCCCAGTCAGGTAAGCTTTCAGCTTAGGTCCTGATTTCAAGGTCATGAGATCAAGCCCTGTGTTCAGCTCCACACTCAGTGTGGAGTCTTCCTAGGATTCTTTCTCCCCTTCCCTCTGCCTCTCCCCCTGCTAATGCTTGTGGTCTCTCTAAATAAAAAATAAACTCTTTAAAGAAAAAGTTGGACACTTAATAGACTGAACCACCCAGGTACCACCATTTTTTTTTTTTTAAAGAAAAGACTCCTACTGACTGGTCATTGTGATGTCATTTATAATGCCCAAGATGAGAGCCTATTTTTTTTCTTTTTATAGGAGGGGGAGAGGCTGAGGGAGAGAATCCCAAGCAGGCTCCTTACCCAGCACAGAGCCTGATAGGGGACTCTGTTCCATAACCCTGAGATCACTCTCCAAGCCAAAATCAAGAGTTGGGCGCCCAACCCACTGAGCCACCCAGTCTCCCTGAGCATAATTTTAAAACTAAGATATTATGGTGGGTTTTACAAATTTAAATTTATCATTGTGTATATTCTTTTCTAGAGGGTTTTAAGTATTCGAAAATCATAACAAATTTACTATATCTATTTATACGTGTTCTTCTACCACTTTTCCAGAATTTCAATCAGTTGTGGCCTTATTGAACATTAATTTATAATATTAATTTAAAGTTAGGGGCGCCTGGGTGGCTCAGTTGTTAAGTGTCTGCCTTTGGCTCGGGTCATGATCTTGGTGTCCTGGGATGGAGCCCCACATCGGGCTCCCTGCTCGGCGGGAAGCCTGCTTCTCCCTCTCCTTCTGCCACTTCCCCGCTCATGTTCCCTGTCTCACTGTCTCTCTGTCTGTCAAATAAATAAATAAAGTCTTTAAAAGAAATATTAATTTAAAGTTAGTGTTTCGGGGGTACCTACAAAGTTTACAATAGGCCACAATTGACGCTTTTTAATTATAGCTTGTGAACTTGGTCAACCAATCTTAGCATCTATGTCTGTACTTGACTTTACTATTCTCTACTCTTTGTCTAGACACCTATGCTACCTTTCTTATAAATTAGTTTAAGTATTATTTCTTTGTGGGAAAAATGATATTTTTCCCACAAAGCTAGCTGATATTTTTTCTTGTTTTTCTCTTGATGAAAGAGTGAGGGACCAAACAATGGATCTTAGAAGAGTGACAGTCCTTAGAAAGAAAACAAAAGCAACAAATTGTGCCTAAATTAAAGAGGAAGAATGAATTTCATGGTTGCTTACATCTTTGGCATCAACAAGCCAGCCAACCATATGGTCTCTATAGAAATGAGAAAAATATAATTTCTCCATTTAATTTGATGAGAAATTGCTCATGGAGTGCTAGATAAAACATTATGCATCCAGAAGAGTTATTTACTTTTTAAAGATCTACTGCATTACATTTTTTGGGGAGAAACATGTATTATAGTGGTATGTGTCAACTGATAGTTTCATGGAGGTTTTAAGACAGATATTATTGCTTAAAAGTTGTCAAATATAATTATTATTATGCCCCATCTGTTTCCTTATCATCAACATTTAAGCAGGGTAAAATGACAAGGTCTGGATTTCATGAGACTGTGATAGTTCAGTGCAGTAAAATGCAGTTAATTTGCACCTTTTGAGACTTATTCTTTCACTTATTTGTGAGTTATTGATCTGAAAGCTTTACTTGCCTCCTCTAAATCTCTGTACATTAGGCATTAACATTTTTTGTTTGCCATGATCTTTTTTCATTCACATTTTTCCGAGATACACAAACTATATCTATTGAACCTATTTTTTCAACTATGTAAAAAAAACTCAGTTAATTGAAACACGTTTCTAGCCTGTCTCTTTTATTTATTTTTTTTAATTCACCAGGAATATTCCTTTTAATTTCTTTTACTTTTAAAATGTTATTTATTTATTTTTAAAGATTTTATTTATTTGACAGGGAAGACGCAGTGAGAGAGGGAACTCAAGCATTGGGAGTGACAGAGGGAGAAGCAGGCTTCCTGTGAGTGTGGACTCCAACTCAGGGCTCGATCCCATAACCCTGGGATCATGACCTGAGCTGAAGGCTGACGCTTAATGACTGAGCCACCCAGGTGCCCTCTTTTAATTATTTAAAAATATTTATTTATTTGAGACAGAGAGAGTATGAGCTGGGGGAGGGGTACAGAGAGAGGGAGAAGCAGACTCCTAGCTGAGGGGGGAGCCCAGCTTGGGGCTCAATCCCAGGACCCCAAGATCATGACCCGAGCCAAAGGTAGATGCTTAACTGACTGAATCAGTAGATGCTTCAGGAATTATTTTTAAGTGAATTTTCTTGAGCATATGTATTGACCTGAGAAATATTTTCGATGAAACACTTAAGCAAGAATCTTTTTAAGTTCTTCATTCTTTAACTTCCACGCAGTCACTGCTCAGTAACCTACATCTATTTTATAGTTAAGTACCACAAATATCCTCTAGACTGTATAACTTTAGGAACAACTGTTGATTTCTAATTATATATTGAATTTTGCCACCATACAAGTTAGAGAAAATCAGAAGGAATTATGTTTGCAGAAAGACTGTATTGGAAGTAATATTTTTTGTTTGCTGTAGTGAGTTATTTTATTGATTTTATAACACTGTTTGTTTCATACTTACAATATGAATTCTGTGACTTGGTTAAATCTGAATGGTTAATTCCATAATGTGGAGAATGTCTATTTAAATATCCTGTTGAGGAGGAGGAAACACAAAGCAGGGTACTATAGCTTCCTATTCTTAGGACTAGTCTGTGAATGTATGTGTGATTATGTGTGTGTGTTTATGTGTGCTTATAACCGATAAATCAATACATTCCTTAGTTCATAGTAGATTTAACATCTATTACATGCAAATAATTAGTGTATGTTTTCAGATATAGTGATGACCCAGAAATAATCTTGGTCCACAAAGCATTTGCAATCTGTTTTTTATCCCAGCTCAGGGGTCCCATGTGGGTTCAAGACATACAGACTGGCCAAAACATAACACAATGCTTGACACATAATAGACACTGACTCAATATGCATTTTATTAATACTTGTCCTTGTCAGAGGCCTTGAATAGTAAGTTCCTTTTAACACTGACTTTCTTCCCTCTTTGATCTCTTCTAATATTCTACATCTCAACATCCTTTTGAATTTATTTCTCCAGCCTGAAATTCTGTTCCAAATTTCAAACCTGCATTTTCTACTCTGCACATGTGTAAATAGATGCCCCAAGGGCTCTTTAAATTCAGCATACCTTTAGGGAACTCATGATCTTCAAACCCACCCTTCTGTAGTCCCACTAGAAACTTGTTCTTCAACTTAGTAAATGGCGTCACCGTCCACCTAGCTGCAAACATGACTCTGATCTAATCCCTACCTCCTGGTATTCATACTTTATTATTCCCTCTTCTTGAGTATGGGCAGGATCTGTGGCTTACGTCTAAGCAATACAACGTGAGAAAAGTGATGGCTGTCACTCCCATGATAATGTCATGTCATTTAAAACTCCATCTTGCTAGCTAGTCACTATAGAAACTCCCCTTGTTGTCTTAAGCCAAGTAAGTGGCTATATTGGAAAGGCCTATGTGGCAATGAACTATGGGCAACCTCTGGGAACATGGTGGATTTTTGGTACAGTAAGATTAAATTAGAGCATAGGGATTATGGGAAAAGAGCTTGGAAAGGTAGTTTCGTGCTAGATTATGAAAGACATTTTCCTGCCAGAGAAGGATAATTTGTTACCATAACCACAAATTGGTTTATTAATTTAATAGTTGTCCAATGCCTATCAAGTGCAAACAATTTTCTAATCACTGGAGATATGACTGAGAACAAAACAAATGAAAATTCCTGGCTTCAGAAGCTTACATTTGTAGGCATATTGTCGTGGAAGGGTGAAAGTAGGGTATGTGGAGGTCACATTTGGATTTCAGAAGAATAACTTTAAGAGAAAGATTAAAAGAGTGGAGAATGGAGGCAGGGAGAACTGGACTCCAATTCCGGGGAATTATAAACTAATTAAAAAAATAGAAAATACTGCATAGGAAGGAGATGGGTAAACTCAGCAGGGCAAGAAGTTCAGCTGCTTGCCACAAGTGAGCACAACACAAGGCACATGGCAGGGTATTGATGGTTGATGTGAATCCAGTTCTTGGCATCCTTCCAACATTTTCCTATTCCCAGCCACTGGAGCTAATTTATGGGGATCTGGGTTCCTTTGTGCTTATTCTGTGATTGATCTTTTCAGACAGGTAAAGTTTGGTCCTTCTATTTGACATCTCTTTTTCTGAGGTAGTAGTTCTTATCCGAGGATCTGTTGGCCTTGTGTTAGTTAGCATTATTAGAACAGTAGCCTCTGCCAATTGGAAATACAATCTGTTCCTGAGAGCAGCTGCTTGTCTTCACTAAAAGAAATGACTTTATCTGAATTCTGCAATTTCCCTACTTGACTCTGGGTTTTCATTTTCTGTTTCCTGGTGATGACCTTATCCGTATTAGGTAGAACCCTTTAGAATTTTTTTCAGGATCATTCTTAAGGCAGGGTAACATTTTCAAAGCCAGTTACATATACTTTAGTGTGATTTTCAGCGTGTATTAGAGGAAAATTCTATGTGAGCCTAATTTTAAGGGTAAAGGTAGTTTCCCATTTTTGTCATACTCTAGTGTCCCAAAATGTAGGTCAGAAGTGAAAAAGGAATGAGAGAACATTCTAATGAGGAAGTTTAGCATATTTACAAGTAATTAACACCGCAGAAGAACTTATGCTAACAGACAATATTGCCAGCTTTAGTAAACCGCACGCAGCCACCTTAAAATTTGGAGCCCACAGTAAAATGTAATTTGGGTTGCTTTGTAGCATTAACATTGACAGGTTCCTTTTTTATTCTACCTTAATCGAAAGTGGTTTTGTGAATTGAATTTAAATGCTGCTACTAGCCTGATAATACACAATACATTTTAAAACATGAGTTCTCTATTGTGTGTAACACACAAGTTTCACCTGTAAGGGAGATAGAGTATTTCTATTAATGCCAGACGTATTTCCGGTTCTAAGGGCCAGTATGCACTGCAGATGATAAAATTCAGTTTATCACGGGAAGGATCATGCAGGCAATGTTCCCTTTTGAGTCTTTTTTGGAAAATGAGTTGGATACAGCTGTGCTGAATTGTCTGCCCTCGTTCAAGTTCTGCTTTTTCTCTTGTTCTTCTTAATATGATATCATTTAAAACCTATGTCTCTCTATATAGTTATTGTTAGCTTCCTGCTAGATTATTATTTCCTAGACTAGTCTCTTCCACATGTAGGCGGTCCCACGGTCATATATTACTATATCCTTTATTATCGAATCTTTTTTACAATTTGTCATATTTGAAATCAAGTTGCATTTATTCCTTCAGACAAAAAAATTCCTGCCTTTGTGGAAGTTAAATTTGGAGGACAGAGGGTAACACAGTACAAAACCAAAACAAGGAATCAAACTAAACCAAAAAAGCTTATATAGTATGTTTGGTGGTAATAAGGCCAAAAGAAGGAAGAAACAGGATAACGACGGTAAGAGTATATTTCATGGGCAATGAGAGTTTTAGAAGAGAGACTTGAGAGAAGTGCAAGGGTGAGTTATGCCCTTATCTAGGGTTAATGTATTCCAGGCAAAGGGAACAGCCAATGCAAAGTTGGTGAAGCAGGAGTGCCCCTGGGTGTTGGAAGAATTGGAGGGCATGGAGGTCAGTGAGTCCAGGAGTCTGCAAGGAGAAAAGTAGTAGCAGAGGTCAGAGGAAGTGCTGACATCCAACTAAGGAAGAGGCAGGAAATATTGACATCAGGGCTGGGAAATCTTTGCTAAGTATGCATGCAGTTAACCATGAGCAATTTTACAGGCAGTGGGATTAGCTAATTTGATTGTCATTATTGATCCAAGCAACCTGTTACTAATGTTTTCATCTATATAGATAGTGCTGAGGGTTTCAAGTTAATAGTGGTGCAATAATCAGAAGTGTATGGAATGGAGTAATGCTCTATTTGCAGAGTTAAGCTGATGGTAACACTACATTTAAATGGTGGGCAGAAGAGGAGGAACTTCTTTCTTTTTAATCTCCACCAAAAAACTTGAAGGACTTTTCAATAAGACATCAAAATGTCTTATTGAATAATCAAGAAATGAAACTGTCAGTCACGTGTTTTCATGTAGATGAAATATGTGTCTTGCCTTTCAGTTATGAGTTATGTTAAAAAAATAAAAAATAAAATGAGTTATGTTAAGCAGTGTAGGTTTAGGTGGATATATTTGTAGATAATCAAGCTTCACAAACATCAACCTCAAGCAATGAGAGCCTGTTCATCTTCCCTGTTAATTCTCAGTCCAAGAATTAATTCTTTTTTTTTTTTTAAAGATTTTATTTATTTATTTGACAGATCACAAGTAGGCAGAGAGGTAGGCGGGGGTGGGGGTGGGAAGAGAAGCAGGCTCCCTGCTGAGCAGAGAGGCCATGTGGGGCTCAATCCCAGGACCCTGAGATCATGACCTGAGCCAAAGGCAGGGGCTTTCATCCACTGAGCCATCCAGGCGCCCCCAGGAATTAATTCTTGAACGCAAAAACAGATTGGGGTTTATGCTACCAATCCCTGAAGGTGAACCCAAACACTCTTCATACTTATTTTACTCATTTGTGCTCTAGCATATATCATATCTTAGGTGAACTTGTCATAAAACTTCATTTCTTTAGTCACCTTATAAAATTAACACATTTGACTTAATCAAACTTACCGTGTTGGCATTTCACAATCCTGGAGTTTTACCCTACCCCTCCAGTTGCCTTAACCCCTTAAGACAAATGGAGAATGGTGATGCAAGCTTTCACAGGGAGGCATTTAAATTCATGTGCTTAAAAAGCACAGGATAAAAAGTGATATGTGAGTGCCTCATTTTTCAATGATTTCTTCAAGTCGAGGATTAACTGTGGGAAAGAACAGTCTCTTGCGATGAGCTATGTTATGCTGTTGCCTCACAGGTAGATGCTTGGGTTTGGGTAGGTTCAGTCATTCACTGGCTCTGAGCCACTTTTCCCAACTGTAAAATAAGAGTCCGTACAACATCAAAATGATTTGAAAACTTTTCTAGCAGATGCAGAAAAGACACTTGCTGGACTGCCGCCAGGGTCAGAGGAAGGCGGCATGAGAAGGGACCGCACAGCTGTTCCATGCACATCTGTTTTATGTATTGGGATTCCTTGTAAGATTTCATTTGAAGGAAACTTTCCCCTGTGAAAATTATTGGACAGTTGTCTTAGAACAGTGTTCGTCAAACTGTTCTTGCTTTTATAGATCATAAAAATCTTCTAATATACTTACTCCTTCAGGAACTTATAAATTAACAGCTAAAAACTTTCCCTATGTTGTTTAAACGTTCGCAAAGAGTATACTTTAGAGCATATTATAGATGTTGAGTTTTTAAAATAAAAATATGTCATCATCCTTTTTGAGTTGTCCAATAGTATCTATATGTCAAAACAATTGGATACACACCATTATCCATTAAAATGAACATGAACAATATGTACTATAACTGTCAGAAATTTAGCATTATTCCTTTTTGTCTTGTAACTCATATAGCCATTTCCACAGTATTTTATAGTTGTGTAATATATCTTATGCTTAAGTCTTTTACGGAACATCAGCTCGTATTTCTTTGGCACAAAAATATGTATGTACATTTAAAATGCTCATTTAAACATTTCCTGTAAGCATATATTCATATGGGTTGAAAAACATCATTCAGGATTGAGTGATTATTATACTTATTTAGGAGTACACAATTGATCAAAATAAAACATATTACACATTTGAATATAAACTTAAAAACATATAACTAGTATTTATTAGAAATGTGTTTCTAAAGTGCATTGGATAAGAGTAATTTTTTCAGTGAGTTTATATGCCCCTAGATAAATGGGGTGGGAAAGGAGTTTTATTTTCCTAATGTCTCACACCCATTTAAACTCTGACATATGTCAAAGATTTATCAGCCACTTTAACTGGTTAAGTTTTCCTTCAATGTGTTTGAAAGGAAAGACTGGAAATCACAGGAATTGCAAAGAATGTGTCATTCATCAGCATTTTGATTCACATTCGGATAGTTACAATGGTGTTTCAAACTGAGTCTGTGTCTGTTGCTATAGGTTTTTCTCCCCCAGGGAAATACCCCATGCTGTGGTTTTGGTGATAGTTCTAGAGCCCTGAGCTCCTTTTGTAAAGTGGGAGGAGGAGGCTTAGGAAAAAAGACTAGAAAGCAGAAGCTGCTTGGAACCTACACTTGGGGTGCTTTCAGGCAGATCAAGTTTGCAAAAATGGCATGGAGAAGTAAGGGAACTAAAAATCCATTCTCTTACACCTAGCCACAGCCAAATGCCCCCTTAAAAAAGTCGAATGGACCTCTATACATAGACAGGCATGCTCTAGTTTGCAAACCTCTGTGCTGGTGGATCTGTTGGACCCCCTCGCACTTTATGATTTCATGATCCCTTGTAGGTTATCATATTATAGATGATAACCCTAAAATCCCTTTTTAGTGGAGAAGCCAAAAGAAAACACACAGATTTTGCAAATGCAAAATACAAATGCAACATATGCACCACCCTTTAATATTTTTCTTTTTTATTTAAATTACATTAAACCTCTGCAAATAATGGTATTCCCCAAATTGTTCTTTTCATGTGTGTCTGATTGAAAACTGAACTTGAAAATTGAGTTTTTCAGTTTACTTGTAAGTAGATCCAGTGCAAATCAGTCCTGTTTCATGCCTCTTGCCTTCTGATAAATTGAATTGACTTGAGGAGAAACACATTAAAATGTAACATGAGAAGAATATAGGACGGGAGAAGAAGTGGCGTGATAATTACCATAGAGACCTTATATCGACCTCGCTATTAGTTTCTCGTGTCACTAGCAAAACTGAGAAGGAAGCTCATTAAAGGAAATACAAAGATTTATTTTTATGTGTTACAATTATATTGTTCTAGTTTAGGAGAGAAGCATGACACAGGTACATGGATTCTGTGCGGAGTTCTTTATGTAATTAACTCCAGCAGAGACACAGTATTTTCGGATAACAAGGAACATACAATATTCACCTGAGGGCTCCAGACATTTAGTTTCCTCAAATCAAGACTATAGCGATGGGGACTGCTTAAGCCATGAGTGCAGCTTGGCGCACTTAGCTGTCCTTCCCAAATGTCTTGAAGAATCTTTCACTGTCTACGTAGATGTATAATAACATCGCCATGAAATGAAGTGATTGGTTCCACTGTCAGATCTGAATGCTTACTGGCATAATGCATACAGGAGGGATGACTGCATAATGTTCTTGGGTTCTAGTAAGTATTCAGGGAAGGTCTGATGAAATATATATTTAAACATTTAATTACTTATCTGAGAGAGAGTTGGCCTGCACATGAGGTAGGCAGGGCAGAGGGAGAAGGCAAAAGAGTCCCAAACGGACTTAGCACTGAGGGTGAGCCCAGTGTGGGGCTCGATCTCACAACACTGAGATTAGGACCTGAGCCAAAACCAACAAGAGTCGGACCCTTAACCACCTGCCCCACCCATGTGCCCCCATTATATATATATATATTTTAAAGAAAGCTATTAGAAGTAGGTAGGGAATGGGTAAAATAGATGAAGGGGATCAATTGTACACTTACCTTGATGAGCATTGAGAAATGTATATAATTGCTGAATCATTACCTTGCACACCTAAAGGTAATATAACACTGTATGTTAATTATGCTTAATAAGAAAAAAGAAGTCTAGTAAAGTATATAGATATAAATGAGTATCAGCATTCATAATAGAGTACATATAAGATTTTTGTGCGTGTGTATGTGCATACATGTATACACACGTGTGGGGCTCTGTATGTGTGCACACATGCAAGCACACATGTGTATATGGTGGGTAGGGAGCAAGAAGGAGACTATGAACCTTTTGGAACAGTAATTCTTTTGCTTTTCAATCCCATAGGACTGTGAGCAACCCAAGGGCAGGCAACCTCTTTTCTTGAACTTCTTACAATTAGGTATGATGCTGTGCCCTATGATGAATAAAAACAAAAAATGAATGAATAATTGAATAAAATCTAATAGATAAAATACACAGCTGTGGAATTATAGTGAGAACATGTGTGTGGTGCACTTGTGAGCTGTGAAGAGCTGTGGAAAGGTAGGCTGTGATATTTTTAAGAGTATGCGTCGGTTCTTGGTTTCTTGCGAGAGATGCAGGACTGCAGCTATCCCCGAGAATTACAGTCCAGTGCGGTGGAGACTTTGGTGAAAGTGGTTGTAAGTATAGTTCCTGGAATTAGAGTTGGAATCACAGCCTCATCGCTTACTAGCTGTTAGACCTTGGTCAAAAATACTTAACTTCCACATGCCTTAGTTACATCATTTGTGCAAATGGCACACACAATAAGCGTTCCTAAAGCATTGGGTTCTTGTGCCAAGTGCATGCTCCGGGGCACATACAGGTATTTCTTACTATAGATTTGTGGCTGTAAAAATTCAGGTCGGTGTTCTTTCAATTAATCTTGACTAAAAAGATCTTGAAGAAGAAAAGGATTGTCCTGACTGTGGGGCTTGCAGCTCTCTGTGGTAATAAAGATAACATGGGATTTATAGTATGATAAGTCTTCATTGATGTCCTAAATCTGCTGCTTAAAAGTTCTGTGCCTCAGAGGAAGTTCCTTTAGCTGTGAGGTTCAGATTCTTTTCTGTACAATAGGATAAGAATATAACAGCTCATATTTAGCAGTGACAACATGCCAGACGTTGTTCCAAGAGCTTTATGTGTATTTGCTCAGTTAATCCTCACAGTGGCCCCAAGGTGTAACCACAGTATTGTTATCCGTCTTGGCCAGTCACTGAAGTTGTAGTGATCACCCTCATCTCACAATTGACAGAATAGCTTCAGACAAGTTTCATAAATGGTACTGTATTTTCCACTTCTTGAGGACTTGTATTCTGTGCAAATCATCCAACCACAGTCTTCCGCACCTGTGAAGTGGTAAATAAACACACGGTGCACTGAGTCAGGAAGACGACTCTCAGAAATCCAGCCGGTAAAATTGACAATGGTTTGGTGAGTATGGTTTGAATACTGTAATAACACTTCTGAAAACCGAGTGCTCCTGAGAGCAAGGATGCCAAATGGTACGTGGGAGGGTGGACTTAATAGTTGAGCTGTTGCCGAATACACAATCTCTTTAAAGGGACTGAGTGCATCCACAGGCAGCCTTTGGCAGGAGGGTAAACTGAATGATTTGAAATCCGCAAAAAGCAGAAGGCAAGGCACCCTAGAAATCTGACTCCTGGAATTTCAGGTCTTATGCACCTGATCTCAAAAAAAATAATAATTATTGACTTCACCTATTAGACTCTGAATGAAAAAAAAAATTGAGCCTGTGGAGAGTGATTACCTTTAATCTATTTAGTGAGATATAATCTATTTAGTGAGAGTAGATCTATATGCATAGAAAGGTAACATCAGAGAAATTTCCCTGTTCAGTGACCGAAGTTGATGATGCCGGTAATCCCATACTTCGATCTAGATGAAGAATAAATTGATGAAGTTGGTACCAAGAAGGGTATTACTGGATCTGTCACAATAGATTTTTTACAGAAATAGTTGGGAGTTTTATGGTTAAGTATATATACTTGAGATATATATGTATGTATAAAATCAATGCATTCTGACCATCCAGATGACTAGATCAATTATGCAAAGGCCCAGTTTTGTTGATGCTACTTACTGATTTAACTATAGGTTATGATCTCTTAGTCCTTGTTGTTTGTAGAAGCCAGCTCTGTTCTGCCTCCTTTGACTACCTCCTCTTTACATTTTCTGTTCATTCATTTATTCAACAAGTATTTATTTAGTGCTTACTGTATGCTAGGCACTGGTACCGGGTTCTGGGTACTCAGTAGCAAAATCAATACGGTTCTTTTCTTCACCAAGCACATATTCTAATGGAGGAGACGGACCATTTATTTGTAGGTAGATCTGGAAGGACTTACTCTTAGATTGGATGTGGGGCTACAGAAGATTGAAGGTCATGGCTGACTCCCAGGTTTCTCACTTGGACAATTGGGTGGCTGGTGGTGCCATTCACTGCGAGCAAGTATACTGGAGGGAAACCACAGGGCTTTTGTTGTTGCCTTGGTATTCTTCTGGCTTGAAGAGAGAAAAGTTACTAATCACATTTGAAGTGTGTTGAGCTTTAGGGGCTTATGGGCCATTCCAGGGGAAATGGCTCTACAGATGTGTATCTGTTTTCTTTCTCTGAATCCCATCCCTCCCTCCCTCAAGGACTTGAGTCTTTGGTTTATTCCCCTGTGTTGTGTTTTGAGGACTTTCCCTATATTTGTTCCTTATCTTCAGTATTAAACAGCTATTTTCACTCAAAAAACATAGGGACAGGGGCGCCTGCGTGGCTCAGTGGGTTGGGGCCTCTGCCTTCGGCTTAGGTCATGATCTCAGGGTCCTGGGATCGAGCCCCACATCGGGTTCTCTGCTCAGCAGGGAGCCTGCTTCCTCCTCACTCTCTGCCTGCCTCTCTGTCTACTTGTGATTTCTCTCTCTGTCAAATAAATAAATAAATAAATAAACAAACAAATAAATAAATAAATCTTAAAAAAAAAAAAAACAAAACAAAACATAGGGACATACATCTCCTATCCCAATATATCTCTCCATATACTTCCTGTATCTCATTAAGTCATTCATTCAATTAATAGTTTCTTGGGCACATATTAAGCACCTTGTAGGTTATTGGATACCGAATAGTATATAAGATCAGCAGGCGTCTTGTCTTTGTAGTGCTTCATACTGGCAATGGACAAATAACGAGTGTGTCTCATAAGGAATAGTATAGGGTGTTAAAAGAAAAAAATAATATGAAGATGTAATCTAGACTAAGAAGTCTTGAAAAGCCTAGAGGGAGTGATATGTAGGAGAGACCTAAAGGCTTACTGAATAGGATCTGGCCAAGAAAAGAGTATGGTGGTTGTTTACGTTTTGAACAGAGTTGAAGGCTATGGGAAGATTGGTTAAGACTCTGAGGTAAAAAAGCTCATAAGCCTTTGGTGGAATTGAAATACCTCTATAGTGAGTGGAAATAATTAAGTTCAACCATCTGAAAGTGCCACTACTTTTGGACTACCGGAATGGCAACTCTATATGGTTAAATCCAACCGAAAACAATGAGAAGTGAGATAAGGAATTCATTCACTTATTTTAGAAAGTATTTGTTGAGTGCCTACCATATGCAAAATGCTCATCTAAGCACTGACGAGTCAGCAGTAAGATGAACAATCCTGCCCTCTTGATGCAGAAATTCTAGTGAAGAGAGAAAGAAGTTTAAAGGGTGTTGATGGGAAGTGCTGGACAGATTATAGTCTTGTGCTTTTGTAATAATCCCAAGGGCAGCAAGAAGACATTATAGTGTAATCAACAAAGTTACTAGGTCAGTTTTTTTATGTTTAAAATATCAGCATGGCTAAAGTGCGATGAAGATGAATGGGTTGGAAGGATCAAAGTGGAAATAGGAGACAAAATAGAATACTGTTAATCATCAGGTGAAAGTTCACCGTTCATAGTCCAGCGTAGAGTAACAATGGTGGGACGTAGACAATTAGATACTGATTTTTGAGGTAGAATCAGCAAGGCTTCAAAACTGTTAGTATGTCGGGAGGGGAAGTAAAGTAAGGTTAAAATGTACACTCACTTCTAGATTTTTGTGTTACGAGCCTAGTGGATGGTGGTATGATTTACTGAGATCAGGAACACGTAAGGAGGAATAGGTTTGGGGTATAGCTGTGATCAGTGGCAGATATTAAGTGTAAGATATAAAACAAAAGATAGGAAGGATTTTCCAGAAGTATCAGAAGTGAATGATACTACATAAACCGAAGGAAGAGAGTATTTCAATAATTATGACATGGTCAAATGTCAAGGGAGGTGAGAACTAAGAAACGTATTATCTTCTCTATTCAACATTATCTGGGCACTCTGTGTGTTGGGGGCCACAATGAAGGGTGAGATACGGTTCTCATCTGTGAGAATTTTATAGTCAAGTGAGAAAAATGGGTCAGATTGATCGTTAGTTATAAAGCAACCTGACAAATGTTCAGAGAAAGGTATGTAAGAAGTAGTCGGAGAGGGAAAAAAAAAGTATTTGGTGGAGAAATTAGTTTGGAAAGGGGAGAAAAGAATGGGGACAGGGACTTGGCCAGAGATGGCTTGATGGGAAAGGTGAGCCTCCAAGGGGGGAGTTCAGCAGATGAAAATTTCGAGAGAGAAAGATGGTCAATGCGAAGAAATGTGCAAGTTCAAGGACATAGAAAAATGTTTGGTGCTTTCAGTAGATGAATGCTCCATGTGCACGTGTGGAAGTAGCAGGAGACTACAAATATATGTGAGAATTACCATGTGAAATGTCATATGCTGTGCTAAGATTTTAATTTTTGTTTAACTGCGTAAAATAGGCATCAATGTTGTACAATCTGTGATTACCACAGGTATTTTATTGACATAAATCAGCTTATACCCCACTGGCTTCCTAAAAAGATTTGTATTAGGTATCATTATTTCATTTTTAAATATAATAGTAAAATCGAAATATATATATATATCCATGTATGCAATGTGATTTCATAGAAGTTCTCTTTCTAAAGCACTTTCAAATTTATCTCACTGCATGAATTCATTGACTAGTAAAGAAAAAAATAATAAATTCCTACCTTCTCCATGCTTCAAAGAGCCAGCCATAAACGATAGGGCTAAATGGTTGTTCTTCTTCAGGAGCATTGACTTTGGTCATGAAATAGTGCACTTTTTCAAGAATACTGGCCTCATATGGGTACTTCAGTACCTATTAAAGGCAATATTTGGTACAAGTCCTTTACAATCATGTGTTCTTTCTGGAAGATGCAATATGTCTTCTATCTGAAGTGTCCCCTTCCAACGTTACCACCATTGTCTGTTTTCTTTGAGTCTGAATTAGTCTATCCTCTGATAGTTTAAAGTATCTGAGCGATTATGCCCATCTACTTTAGGAGGATTCTCTCAGGTTATAATTTTTAGATAAATGCTATCAATATTGAAACTGGATTTCTCAGACCTCATGCCAATTAGGATCTCCAAGAAGTTACAGATGAGTTAGAACTTGTTTACCCATTTCCCACAATAGTCATATTGAAATGACCACAATTCCAAGAGTCGATTTTATCTTATTAACACAAATATTGAAGCACTCTGTCAAGAAAAGATAATTAGTGACCTTTTGATCGTGACTCAGTGTGGTGAGTTAGTCGATCAGCTCTTCCCTTTCAAAGTTCCTAACAATTGAGACTTTGGACAATATAATTGAAAAGGCTTTTCAATGTATGTATGTTCTTATTGTTTTTGTCTCCTTAGGTGGGATGCTTTTGTAATAAATATGGTAAAGGTATAAGACATTGTATGTGCATGGCACTCCTATTATTAGCAAAAAGGTGGAAATCAAAGAATGTCTAGAAATTTACCTCATCCATTATAAGTTTATTTAACTGAAGATACCATACAGAACTATATCTACTTTTCCTTCTCCCCTTAATCCACTGCATTTCAGTCTTTACTAAACACATGGAACCTGTCAAAGAATGCATGTAAAAGCTTCATTCAGAAATGGAATAGTAAATGGATGAGAGTCCAGTGGTCATTTAACTGGATGAGCAGGCAATTAGAGAATCTCAGAGGACTGGCAGCATCTTATCAAGCACTTTCCAAAGTGAACTGCTGACCTCAAATGAACTATATGTAGATAAATGGACAAAGATCCACAGTCCAATAGTGGGAGGCATGTCTCCATGGATCTCCCGCATTTCCCCAAGTCTTTTGATCAAATGGCATTGCTGGCTTTGTTTCACACTCTTTTCAAGGATATTTGTATAGTAAGCTACCTTGAAGATAGAGATAGTGTCTCCCTCCAAGGGCACAGAACAGGTTTGCTTCCTTACTATGGTAAGGCTATGGTGGGGCAAATGCCTAGCAGATTTGATAGCAGTGCTTTCATAGTATTGTGCCTAACCACAGAGTTCCTCTGTTATGACCTACTGTTTGTATACCACTGGCCTTGCTCACTCTTTTATCATTCCCATGTAATTCGGAATGGGAGGGTAGAAACAAGAGAAAATAAGGAAGGGATACCTGGATGGCTCAGCCTGTTAGGTGTCTGCCTTGTGTTCTGGTCATGATCCCAGGGTCCTGGGATGGAGCTCCACAGTGGGCTCCCTGCTCAGCGGGGGTCTGCTTTTACCTCTCCTGTTCCCCATACTTATATTCCCTTTCTCTCTCTTTTTCCCTCTCTGTCAAATAAATAAATAAAACTTAAACCAACAAACAAAAAAAAACCCTCCAAAACCCCCAACAATTCAGATATATGTTCTAGTAACAGTAGGATAACACAGATTAAAAGTCTGTCCAAATCAATAGACCAGGATGGTGGTGGATGAAGAGTCAAAACATTTTCAACATCTTAGATGCTTCTAAACACAGTGTCATTGGTGTTAGGATTATTATCAAGCCCTTACATTTTAGTGAACAATAAAGGTCAGGAAATGCACAAATAAATGTAATTCCTACTGTATAAGATAATATCATGGTATATCATTAGGTGGCAAGCTTTTGGGGCTTTCATTTTATAAAGGAAGAAACACACCCTGGTTATAAGCAATGACTTGAATACGTGTGCCTAATACCAGTTGAATAACTAGCTGAAAGTGGAAATATCATTAAACAAGTAATCTAATGTCATGTTAATAAAACATAGTGAAATGATTGAAAGCAACCTTTAAAAAAGGAAGCAATTTCAGATACAAATGAATTTTGTCTTCAGGCCAGTAAAGTTGAATTTCTGTAGAATTAATTTACCACAGAATATGCTAAGATTAATTGTGAAAGCTAATGAGTAGTATTTACTGGTGTTATGATTAAAATAATTCTTTCCTCACTCTTGCTTCAATTCATAATTAAGATATTTCTTCCAGATAACATTGTGGTTAACTTGTCAACTATAACATTACTTAGATTTCAGTTTTCCTGGTGATCATTTAGAAATTTTGGCAGATGCTGTGTTCTGTGTCTTCATGTTCCTCAGTAATTCAGTGTGCTGCACATAGTAGGGGCTCAGCCAAGTGACGAATATAGGGTGTCATGTGTCGAACTGTCATTTCTTCTAGAAAAAAGACGATTAAGTTCCCGTTTTCAAAATAGCAATATCATATTTCTCAGTAAAAGTGCTTCTGTTACACTGCTTTAAACCATGAAATTCAATAGCTATTTGTTCAAGTATTAGAAGGGTGCTTTATTTTTATGTTTATGATGCCTTTTCTTGTAGGTAGAACTCTACTGTTTAAAAAAAATCAATATTTAGAAAGGTGAGAAACTGATGACTTTAGTAACCTTTTGTTCAACTTTTCCCCTGTAATTAAATCATTTCCAAGTAATAATCTGCTCTATGCTAACTTACTTGGAAGAAAATTTTTCCTGTGATCTTATTTTCTGCTGTTAATAGTAGAAGCCATAACCAGTATACAAATATACAGCTTACAAAGCAGAAATGTTTAACATAAGCATTCTACTGATTTTTATATTTAAATTAATTTAGGATTCATCTTGGCACATTAATTGCTCTGAGGACTATCACTTCCACATATCTTTGTGTAACTTGATTGGTCTGATAATAGGCACCACATTATTTGGGAAGAACTTTGGACACATTGACCACAAGTATTGATGGAACCTATGAGAAGAAATGCTGTGTCCACAAAATGCAAGTTCCATACTGGCAATGGCCTTCTCTGGTTGACTTCTCTATCCTCATTGCCTATAATAGTGAAATAGAGTAGATATTTGATAATTTGTTGTTTAAACAATGAAGTAATCTTGTATGAGTTTGATATGTTTATAAAGAAGGAAGGGAGGTACTTCATGGAGGAGTTGTTCTGTGACTCTCGTATTTGTATTTGTCACACTCCATCACATACCCTGTTTTTCCATATCCATGAATTATATCTCTCCAAATAATTATCTTATTCATTTACCTATATATTGTCTCTCTCCTTCACTAGATTATAAATTCCATGAGGAAAGGTACCATGTCCTGGGTATCTCAAATAATGCCCAGCATAAGGTAGATCTGTTGAATGAAATAGTACATTTTAATATAAATTTAGTACATCTGTAAAGTGCAAGACAAAAACCAGAAAGGTAAGAAAAAAATCTAGTCTTTGGAATGATGAGATAAACCCTCTAGAAGGATATTTGTATCTGTTCAGCACGTGAGGCCAGGTTATGAACATAACTTTCTGTAAGGATCTGCAACTTGCTTATGATTCTTCAATATTTGAGGGCATTGAGGATTTGTAGATGATGCTGATAAATCTTGGTTTTGGCGAAAGATAATTCTAGGATTTCCATGAGTCTTTAAAGCATAGAGATAACTTCATGGTGTTGATATATGTCTTAACACTAAGTCAATTTAAATGAAGTATAATCTGATCATTATTATATTTATATAGTTTTTTTAACAGGTCGTATTCATTATTTATTTATATAGGTCATATTCCTATTAATAGGTCATATTCATTATTAATAGTACTAGTGATAGTTTTAGTAGTAGGAATCGTGTCTAGCACATGTCAGGCACAAAAAATAATTAATCAAATGAATTAATGGCTTGTCATGTTTAGATTCACTGCCCTTCTTTCTTGTTCTGAGACATCTTCAGAACAAAAACTAATTTTCCAGTCATTTCCAAATTCTTGAGTTAAATATACAGTGATTGGGACACCAGAATAAACTCCGAGAGGAGTCATGCAGCTAATGATATGTTCCAACTCTTTTCCAAAAGATAGATACCAACTGTATGTTCATAGACTTGACCTCACAGACAGAATAAAAGATCACAAATGTGTCCACGTGTTCGTTATTCAGTTTCCATTTCATTTAAGAAGTGGTGTCAAAAAAAAAAAAAAAAAAAAAAAGAAGTGGTGTCAAAGAGATGTCAGATGTTAGCTCCAGGCCAAAGTCTCAAAAGAGAGCAAAAGTTGGAGCAATGATCACAGTCTAATAAATCAGTGGTATTAGTTTACACAGACTTGTTCAAGTAATATGGGGCTGTAAAACATTCCACAAAGTATAAGACCCTGATAATGAAACAGAATGCTAACTGAAGAATTTGTAAGAGAAATAGATATTTGGCTCAATAACTGGGTTCGGTTATCTGCCCAGAGGCTTCCTTGATCATACACAAGGAAATAAATTTATCGATAAAATCACAATGTGGCATTTGAGTAGAGGAAGAATTTACTTTAACAGTAATATTTGTTTTGTTTCTACCTTCCACCCAATTACTCACCAGGGCCTGTCAATTCCACCTTTGAAATGTATCTTGAATTATTTTTTCTTTCGTTTTCTATTTCACTTTCTTAATTCATCTTTTTTTTTTTCTCCTGAAGGGAAGCAATGCTATTCTAACTGCTTTTTCTCTCTTCCATATCTTTCTTATCTTTGGTCTCATCCTTTTTAAATCCACTGTTCACACTAGGGTCTGAAGAACCTCTCCAGTGATCGAGGCTGATGATACAATGCTACCTGAGCAGATGATCCTTTTCCTAACATTGTCATGTCAGGAGGGGCCTAATGATGCCTCACAATGCCTTGGTTTTGCCCCTGGATCAATGCTGGGAGTTACTGATGCTTTAGCTGGGAGTTACTGATGCTTTACAGTTCTCCATTTGTTTGGGATCCTTCCCTGGCTTCTACGCTGGGAAGTGTTAGTGGTGGCTATAATTTTCCTTTTGGGAGGAAATTTGTCCATGTTCCCCATTCTGAGGCTGTCTGGTTCAATACTGTCCCCAGACCCTGGTTCATTGGTTATTGCTCGTATCCACAGTTGCATATCTTCAGTTACTGTTGGTTTCTGTTAATGTGCTCAAGAGGTAGACTGTTGCTTAAAGGGAATTTTGGAAACCAGAGAGCTGAGGTATTCATTTGGATCTGAGAAACCCACAGGCCAACTATCTAAAGAAATGGGATCCTTTACATCTGAAGAGTTGGTCATACCACCTTCTAGCAACCTGCTTATTTTATGTATAAGAACCATGTCCCCAAGTTGTAGATATCTAGCAAGATGGCAAAATTTAACTAAAAAGAACCTAGAAGTACACTGGCCATTATGGGTAGCATTCCAATTAGACAGAATCACTTATTTAAGAAATTCACTTGAGAACAAGAGATCCCAAGTTGAACAAACAGAATGGGATGCCTCCTTCAAATTGTATACAGAAGCTTAGAAAAGCCTTCAAGATTCCAAAATAGCTTCATTAAAAGATTTGTTACAAAAGGCTAATGAAAAATCAAAGACCGAAGAGGGACCAAAAACACAAGACTATGGGACTGACATGACCCCTCCCTCCTTCCTTTTTCACCTGAGTACTCACTTTTCACTAATTTTCTGTCTGAACTGCCTTTCAACTCTAGAGAGACTAGTAGACAGTTACTATTTGAAAAACTCTCTGAAGGGTACCTCGCTGGCTCACTCAGTACAAGATGTGGACTCTTGATCCTGAAGTTGAGTTTGAGGCCCATGTTGGGTACAGAGATTACATAAAAATAAGATCTTAACAATGTATAATAATAAAATAAAGTAAAATAAAACTCCCCAAGGTGGCAGACGAACCCACTCAGGTATACTTCACCCCTTGGTCAAAGGCTGAACTATGGGTTATAAGTTAAAGAATTTCCTAAACCTAGGGAGGAACCTCAAAAGGTTCTTGTCGTTTTTAAAGAATTTATAGTCCATGATTATATGGAGAACAAAAGGCAAAATACAGAAAAAATTAAATTTCCTTTGCAGCCCATTGACAAGTATTTAAGACAGGCAGGGTATCTGTCCTCCTGGAATTCCACTTCATAAGTGTTAATACTTTGCTAGAGTCAAAAAGCAACCTTCGCATGACCTTAGCCCAACCTACAGGATCCTGTAAATCTTTAACATATAAAAATCCGTTTGGAAACTTCCTTTATCTCTATTCCCCCACCCCAAGATATATGTTAGCAATCATCCTCCAAACATATGGCCTGGTATGAAAATGTTGTGGTGTCTTCAGTGCAAAAAGGTAGTTTTATTAAAGCATAAAGACAGAACTTGTGAGCAGAAATAGATGCATGGGGTTGTGAGGAGTGGCTGATTGATTATATACTTGCATGTTGGGATCGGGTTAGGGACTCTTTATGTCTCTAAGGAATTTGGTAGCAAGGTTTCCAAGACCTTGAGGGGCTAGCTGTTGTTAGTATGAGGTCATTTATTACTGTCTAGTAAAACCTTATTCATGAGACCCTTCAGATGTATAGTAGTCAGCCATATGCTTGGAGATAATTGCTAACATATATCTTTGGCTGGGGTAGAGAAAAAAGGAAGTTTGTAAAGGAATTTTTAATTTTTTAAATATTTATTTATTTAGAGAATGAGAGAAAGCGAGCATGCCTGTGGGGGCAGGGGGCAGGTAGAGAGAGAGTCAATCCTAAGCAGACTCCAGGCTCAATCTGATGTGGGAAACAAAGGCAGAAGAAAAATTACTAAATTTCTTTAAAGCTACCTATAGCCCATTGATAAGTCCTTGAAACAGGCAGAGTGATATGCCTCTAGGGACTCAGCTGCCTAGTGGTTAAATACTTTGCTAAGGGCCCAAGGCAATCCTAGCCTGGCGCTTCCCCCATGAGGCGCTTCCCCCATGAGGCGCTTCCCCCATGAGGCGCTTCCCCCATAAGGCGCTTCCCCCATGAGGCTCCTTTAAGTCTCCTTTTGTTAAGGAACCTGGACTGGCTCGCCCTACAGAAGAACCAAGTGGAACTCAGAGATCTTGCAGGATAGGAGGAGGTTTATATAACCTGAGGTTATATAACCTCCTATCCTATCCTGGAGGTTATATAACCTGCCTGAGAGGCAGGCTCAGAGGAGAGTGATCTCCAAATGTCTGAGCCCTGAGCCCAAACAAAGGGGAGAGTTTATACCCTTCTACTATACTTGGTACCTTTGGCAAGTGCAGGAAGCAGAGCAGTGAGATGAACCTGGAAGAGTCCTGGGTCAGGGACTAGGACTCCTTTGCTGACTCACTTGGCCATCTTAGAACACAGATTTCCCTTATTGCTTTAACATATAATAATTCCTTTGGAAACTTCCTTTATCTTTAAACCCCCAAAGATGCGTGTTGGCAATCCTCCCCCAAGCATATGACCCACTGTTATACATCTAAAGGATCTCATTGACTAAGGTTTTATTAGATGGTAATAAATGATCTTTTCCCAACAACAGCTTGCCCCCTCAAGGTCCTGGAAACTTTGCTTCCAAAATTCTTTAGAGACTTAATGCTATCCCTGACCCCCTCCCAGCTTGAAAGTATATAATGGGCCACTCCTCATGATCCCAGTGCAGCTCTTTCTGCCCATGGGTCCTTTCCCTGTGCTTTAATAAAACCATATTTTTGCCCCAAAAAGGTGTCAAGAATTCTTTCTTGGCCATTGTCTTCAACCCTAACTTTCTTTCCTACATCAGATCCTCAACCTGACAATCATGATCTGAGTTGAAATCAGGAGCGGGTCACTTAACCAACTGAAATATCCAGGTGCCCCTACAAAGGAATTTTTGTATGTTAAAGGAGACGTACAGGATCCTGGAGGTCCAGCTAATGTTAAACATTGAGGCAGCTGAGTTTCTGGAGGAAGATCACTCTACTTGTCTCAAGGACTTGCCAATGGGCTGTAAGTTGTAAGGAAATTTAATTTTTTCAGCATTTGTTTTGCCTTTGTTCTCTACATCATGGCCCACGGCTATATATCTAAAGGGACAGCCCAAAAATGGATGCAGGAAGTAAGATGGTAACCCCCTACCCCAAGGATGATATTCTGGATCCTCCACCAAAAAGGGCTCTCAAAACATTTTTACAAGTTAACTCCACATCTGACTTGGGGCTCAAACTCAGTACTCCGAGATCAGGAGTTACATCCTGTACCAATTGAACCAGCCCTGCGCCCCAGCATCTGAACTTTTACAAGTCATTCTGATGTGGTTTTAGAATATAGCTGAGGTTTGGTGGGATGATGTCCGGAGCCAAGAAAGAATTCTTGAGACATGTTTGGTGCAAACAGGTGGTTTTTATTAAAGCAAGGGGACAGGATCCAAGGGTAGAAAAGAGCTCTTGCCCCAGGTTGTGAAAGGTGGCTGATATACTTGCTAAGTTTGTGGAGGTAAAGAAAAAGGGAGGTTTCAAAAGGATTTTCATATGTCAAAGAAGACTCACAGGATACCAGAGGCCTTGCCATTGTCAAGTTAAGGTATTTGGGAGCTTCCTGGAAGAATGTCCCAGATACCTCACCCAGGAGTCAGGGTGGGAGGCTGCAGGTTTTCAGCCTGTGCTCTGTCCTCAGCCTGCCTTCTGCTCCCTCATCAGTTCTTAGTCTTCCCTGCCTCTGCCGATTGGTCTATTATTCAAACATTCAGGCACAAGAAAAATGTGGCAATCTTTAAAGGCTTTTTGGAGTCCCTCTTCTTAGGGCATTCCAAATCCATTATGATAAATAAGGTTACCCAGCCTGTTCTAGATGCTCTCTTTGTAAATGGATTATCTCCAGAGATTCGTGGATTGATTTTAAAAAAAAAAAAAGGGCAGAAAATAGGCTGGAAAGCCATGGGCCTGAGTGAACAAGCAACTATATCTAAGCATTTTGAAAGGACCCAGGAGCAAGATTGCAAAAAGAAAAATCCACCAAGCTTATAGCTTTACAGCTACATCAGCTCCAAGGCCAGAGGCCCAAAACAACACCTACGCCTCCCACATTACATTCTCCTAGGGGTTCCTTACCAAAACACTGACCCAGAAATCGCTGTCTCAGTTGTAATCCACTGGAACCCCAGAAAAGAGATCCTCCTCAAAGTTCTTGTGCAAATTATTCTCCAAGGTACCTCTAGAGGAGGACTTCCATATGGGCCCCTCCCACAGTTGATTTGGCCTCCAAGGGTTTTTCCAGGAAACTATTACCAGTAATTCCATTAAGTAGTCAAGGGGAAGCTAAAATGAAAATTAATGGGTTTATTAATTCTGCCAGAAATATTTACTGTTTGTCCTGACCGAAACCTTAACAAGATGTTTTAAATGATATAATAATTTGATGATAAAATGTTGATCAAATTGGAAGCTGATCTTTTGAGCTGGATACAAATTTTCTTAAGGCCCTTTTTCCTAAGTTTAAACAAAACTTGTACCCAGAGGCAGAAGCTAATTGGAGAAATTGTTGTTGAAAGGGCGGGTCACCCTCTTTGTTCAGCCTGCAATCAAGTTCTTTGGGGAATTGTCTTTGTCCTGCAAATTTCTGTAGGGCCAAAGGTGTGGCTCCTAGGGTTCAAACTTCACCTACCCCCTTTTTTTTTTGCCACCGCCCAAACCTGCCTTTTCCTCTTAACAGGCTTGAAAAGATCTGCCTGGAGTGGTCTCTCTCTCAAAACTCTTCCTTTGTGATGTAAATTTCATGCCTTTTTGTCTTTAGCCAAATAGCCATTCTTCAACTGTAAATTTCCGGGAGAAGTTCTCAGCAGAAGAAAAACAAAGAGAGGGAGTTATTTGGAAATTGGGCCTATAGTGTCTAATCCAATACTAGTAGTATAGTCCCCAGCTTCCTTATCTGTGGTCTGTTGCAGGATTTCTTTTCCTTCAGTGCCTGAGGTTCTTGGTCCTGCTGCTTCAAAGAATGATGACGTAGACCGGAAGAAGAGTGGTTGGTGGCAAAGTGAATCTTAGTGCGCTATAGTGCGAAGCTCCAGGAGAGGGAGGGGACCCGAGAGAGTTGCCCCTGGAATTTTAAGTCTAGGGGTTTTTATGGGCTCATTGGCAGGCCCTTATAATCTAATGAACCCTCCAAGTACCTGTCACCCAACCCTCCATGCACCTGTCAGGTTTTTGCCCAGATGCTCATCTACCTCTCAGGCAGTTGTTCACAGGGGAAAGGGTGGAGGGCTCCTTCCAGGGGGGCATAAAATCCTTTTAAGGGTGGTTTCCTCTTGGCGGGGTGGGGTGGGGTGGTGGGGGGATAACTTGCCCATTCCTGCCTTTTTTCGGACTATGCTTCATTAGTTTCAGTTCCCTGGGATCAACTGGGGTCCCTCGTGACATAGTATCAGATCAGGAGTCACTTGACGCTGGGCCACAGGCCTGTGTGCTTCATCTCTTTTGTCTCCTCACGGGGGCACTTTATCATCTCACATCATCCAAAGAAGAGAGATTGCCGTAAGATATTTTGAGAGACCACATTCATGTAACTTTTATTATAATCTCCTGTTACAATTGTTCTTTTTTTTTAAAGATTTTATTTATTTATTTGACAGAGAGAGATCACAAGTAGGCAGAGAGGCAGGCAGAGAGAGAGGGGGAAGCAGGCTCCCTGCTGAGCAGAGAGCCCGATGTGGGGCTCGATCCCAGGACCCTGAGATCATGACCTGAGCCGAAGGCAGAGGCTAACCCACTGAACCACCCAGGCGCCCCTACAATTGTTCTAATTTATTATTGTCCATCTCTTACTGTGCCTAATTTGTAAAATTAAACTATCTTCATATGTACATATAGTAGGAAATGTAGTATATATACAGTTCAGTTCTATCCATGGTCTCAGGCAGCCACTGGAGGTCTCGGCATGGATTTCCCACAGATAGTGGCACAAGTGTAAACACAAAATCCTCAAGCTCTCTGCATCTGTGAAAATTGCACCGTAAGAACAGCATAGTGCCCACTGAGAGTGATGCTAATGCCCTCATTTTTATCACACCTCTCAGGCTAGATAGAGTCTGATTCTGATCAAAAGGGGGTAATTGTTAAAAAAAGAAACAGACAGAAAAACAGCCCAAAATGGAGAGGCATTTGCCCCCCTTAACAGCAGATGGAGATTTAATTACATTTTCATCCTTGCCCCGGAATGTGGCCTTTAAACAGTGTATCTGATATTTCCCAAGAGCCCTATTGTGGTCCTCCTTAGGGGGGAAAAAAAATCTGTGGTTTTCCTCCCCAGTCCCCCCATGAAAGAATCTTTTGTTTTGCTAATAACTTCCTTGCCCCTCCCTCCTTCTAGAACAATCTTCCATTTTCTATACTTCCTGGGCATTTCACTACTCTGTAGATGGGATGCTTCCTGATAAATGAATAACTTAATAAAGCCAATTAGATACTCAACTTTACTACATTGAATTTGTTAATACTGCACACACACACAATTACAGATACATGTGGTACGTGTGTGCATTAGGTAAGTGTGTATATTCTCTTTACTGGCAACCTTATATTTTATGTTACCTTTTATGAAAAGCATGTAGTTGAATTCTTCTTTTTTAAGATTTTAAGGGAATCTGCACCCAGCATTGGGCTCAAACTTAACAACCTCAATATCAATAGTTGAATGCTCTATTGACCGAGCTAGCCAGGTACCCCTATAGCTGAATTTTGAAATGTAGCTTGAAAATTTTTGTTTTTTACCTAGAAGTGTAATGTCAGGGAACAGTAATTTCTGTCCCCTCAAAGATCGTTCTACCTGGACTAAGAGTCAAGTCGACGTGAGACAGGTTAATGGGAGAAAATCAAATTTAATAGGTGGACACCCCGGAAATCCATGTAGACATGGAAATTCCAAACACAGCCGGGCAAAATGAGGTCTATAGTCATTCTGAACTAAGGAGAAGGGGGTAGGGGCCTGGGATTTCAGAGGAAAGGAATGTACTTCATAGAGGAATAAAAAGAGTAGATGTTTGCCCTGCCATACAATTGGGTCGCTCAGATAAAATTTATCTCTGCTAGTAACCTTTATTCTGGGAAAGACCCCCAATTTCCATTCTTCTGT
Organism: Nasua narica; assembly: GCA_028533885.1. Taxonomy (NCBI): domain Eukaryota; kingdom Metazoa; phylum Chordata; class Mammalia; order Carnivora; family Procyonidae; genus Nasua; species Nasua narica. Next base: position 93,954,762 of record CM052801.1, on the reverse strand, counting down.
GTGGTTAAGGAAGGGACCAAAGTTTCCCTTTAGCCCCCGGAGTCTCAAGTACCTTCAGCTCAAAAGAATCCACATGTCAAAGTACCACTTTCTTGGGGGTGGGGGAGGGACCTGTTCTGAACCCCTCTGGTAGTCTTTTGGCATTTATTCTGATTGCTAGCTTACTGGACTCATTTCTGTGATCTCAGCTTGTGCTTTCTATTTGATTTTTTAAAAACGCTTTTTATAATTTCTCCTTTCTTCATTTTATAAATGGATGGCTTGAGAATTTCTTATATTTCATTTTTTTTCTCTACTTTTTCAACTTTTGGAAGTTACACTGTCTACTTATACACTTTTAACAATTGCCCTTAATATATTAACATCAATACTTAAATTCTAATGCTGACCATTACTACTTTATTCTGAAAAAAATAAAAAGCCTTTAGAACACTATGATCACAAGTTTCTCTTCCTGTCTTTTAAATTTTCTTTTCTGATGCTCATTTCTTTTCTGTTTTATTGTGTTCTAATACTTTAGTTCTATATTTTAATTCCTCAAATTAAACATGATTGTTATTGTTTAGGCAGTCAGTGTTGGTTAAAACTTACCTACCCATTTAATGATTTCTTTGCTCAGTAATTATTTTTTCCACTTTAGTTTCTTTATTCCTTCCCTATCTTCCACTGCTGGTTTAAAAATTACAGAGTCTCAGTTGAAATTTAGTGGGTGCTCCTAACTTATCTAAGATGCCTACTTATAACTTCCCCCATAAGTTTCTTTTTCTAAAATTTTAAAAAGTGTATTATTATTTTTAAAATTCCAGCATAGTTAACATTACAGTGTTATATTTCCCTATAAGCTTCTTAACCTTATCAATAGTTCTACCTCTTGACAGCCTTGGCCACTTTCTCCTTTTCTCCTTCCTCTAGGGCCGGCATCTAACGAAACTAGCATGCCCATGATAGGGGCTCAGTATTTGTTGGAATCCTGTTTAAAGAGTAGAATTAATATTTGTGTAATATCTCTGCTAGTGCCTGAATAAGTGCTTGGCAAATTAACTCAGTATAGTTTGGAATGAAACACCACAGTGGAAAGGGAGAATGGCCAAATACTTACTTGGAATTCTAGTGTCCTTGCATTCCAATCCGGGCATTTTGGTGACCCTATCTTCCAAAGATACACCCAGTATAACCTGCACTTGATGGCCTTATCCATGTGACACAATTGTCAGCATTTGGACCGTACCGAATTGGATACCAAATAATCAGAAAAGCCAAGAGAGACACATGCTTGTTGATTTCAGACACTAGTGGGTCTAGCTGCCTGGGTGGGGGTAGGAAGGGGAGATACTCACTAGAGAATGTAATCAGTATGCATTCCTCATATAATGAAATCCAACTGAATAGTTCTTAGAAAATTATTGAAAAGACTGGATTAAAGAGTATTGGTATAGGATATGAAAGCTCCCCAAGACAAGATCTCAATTGGAAGCTAAATGAAATGGGAAAAGCTTATTCAATGCTTACGATTATATACTAATATCCAAGTATATTAGTCTTCCTCTTCTTCCTCCTCCTCCTCCTCTCTCTCTGTCAGCTCCCTAGATTTTCACATCTTCAGTTTTTAATTTTTAATCATCAGTAATGTTTGTGTCATATTGAGGCCATGGAGAATTTAAGATAAGTAAATCCTATTCGGCTGCACAAAGTATTTTCTGAGTCCTGGAAGTCCGATTTCCATCCCTCCTCACCTCCAGAATCCTTGGCCTTATGCCCACTCTGAATTCCCCACTGTCCAGCAGCAAGGGAATTGCCAAAGCAACAACCTTTCCCTTACGACACTGCATTCCCCTGTTCCTTGGGGACATCCAAGTGCACAGGCCATGTCCTTCCCTCATATCAATGTTTGAAGGACTACGCTCTTCCATTTTCCTTGGGCCTCAGTGCTCCTCTTTACGGGATCAGCAGAACACCTATCCCCAAGAGATGTTCTTATGCTCCTAGGAAAAAGCATAAATACTTTCCATTTGTATGGGCAGTTTTAAGCAGCTTTCTAATGGGCAGTTTTAAGCAGCTTTCTAATGCTGTCCTATCAGAGAAAACATTCCAAATGCTCTGGGTCACCCTCAAGTAATGTGCTTACTGCGCCTCTTCTCTTTGTTCTATTCTTTCATTTATTTTTTTCTCCATCTATCTATCTGTCTCTCTTCTTTTCCCTTTCCTTCTCCTTTTCTCTTTCATTTTTCTCTCCCTATTCTCTCTTTGCTTCATTCTTTTTTTTTTTTTTTAAAGATTTTATTTATTTATTTGACAGAGAGAAAGATCACAAGTAAGCAGAGAGGCAGGCAGAGGGAGAGCGGGAAGCAGGCTCCCTGCTGAGCAGAGAACCTGATGCAGGGCTCTATCCCAGGACCCTGGGATCATGACCTGAGCCGAAGGCAGAGGCTTTAACCCACTGAGCCAACCAGGTGCCCCCGAGGAAGCTGATTTCAACAAATACATATATTAAAAATATTTTCTTCTCATTCTGTGTCTATCAATTACAACAAATTATTCCTGGTGCTACTTATAGTTTTATTTAGATTGAAAATTGAGTTTGGGTGTCCTTGAGATTCTTGTGCTGTCTTGGTTTGTTCCCTTATCTCTTGTTCGGCTCTGTCTCAGCATCTCCACTTGGCCAGGAATAGTTCCAGAGCCCTGTCAGGGGAGTTAGGGGCCTCCTATGTCTCCTGCCTAGAACCTAACCCCCTCCCCATTCATAGGCCAAGACCTATGGGCAGAAGGACCTGCAATGGGATTGTCAACAGTGACTGATGGTCCACTTTTTAATTAGTGGGTTTGGAATAGCGCAAGTCTCCAAGGAATCTGGAAGCAAGACTTTCAGGACCTTGAGGGGCCAGCTGCTGCCGAGATGAGGTTGCTTTTAAACATGAAGGCACTAAGGCGGCCACAAGTTCCTTGAGCAAGGTCACACTCTCTGCATGTTTCAGGTTATCTATCAGTGGACGGCAAGCTATAAGGAGATTTTAACTGAAACTAGTTTCCTTTTGCCTTTGTTTCCCACATCAATAGGAGTCAGTATAGAATTTTCCTTCTCCCTCATGTACCATATCAAGTCCAATACCTTTTACTTCCTACTTCTCTAATTCATCCTCCCCTCTCTATCCTGACGCTTTTGTCCTATCCTAGCCTTCATTGTGTCTCTCTGGAACTACCAAAATGGTTTCCTAACTGGTCTCCTGGTTTCTAGGATTGTACCCCTCCAGTCTGATCTCCACATGCTGACCTGAAAACCTTTTGAAAACCAGAACTGATCCAGTCTCTCTTTTGCTTAAAAGCAATCAGGTTTTTTTAACAATTTAACAGAAATTAACCCCTGTTCCTGAGCATGGAGTACAAGACTCTTATAATATGCACCAAATTTTCATCTATTTCACTCCTTCTGCATACCAACTATCCGGGAAGCCATTCTTAACTTTTCTCCCTGAAAGACTCTGGGAGTTTTAGCATCTTCTTTTTGAAATATTCCTAGATATTGCCTGGTTGAAACCACAAATCATTATATTTTGTGTATCCCAAAACTTAAAGTAAGCTATTATAATAACCACCGTACTTAATACCATTTATTTATCACCAGAGGACTGTGAGCTCTTTGAGGACAAAGCATACCTTTTTGGCCTATTTCCTTAGAGCCAAGCACAGAATCTTGTATAACAGTCCCTTTTAGTCTTCAGCTTCTACACATAGGAGCTCACCACTACCCTCTGGGTGAAGTTCAAACTTCTTAGCTTGATATAAAAGGCCCTTCAAAATTTGGCTATGGTATATATGCCGTAATCTTCTATAGCTCTTCCAAATACACCGCACTCTCTTGCCTCTGATGAATATCTATACAATTCTCTTACTCATCTTTCAAAGTCCAGCATAAATAACACCTCCTCTCTCTCAATTTCTTTTACCATCTCCATTCACTTCACCCAACTCAAAAAGAATGAATCAGTCCCCAAATAGTTTACACACACATCTATTTTACCATACATTGCATCATTGCATTTGTGTATGCATCTGTCTTTTTCAGTAAACGGTAATCTACTTGAGAACAAGACCTGTGGGTTACCCAGTTTGGCCTTTAAAGCCAAGGTCGCTGCCTAGGTGACAATTGGTGATCAGAGTTTGTTGCATGTTTAGTGGGCCGAATCTATTAGACAATATATACTATAAGATGGTGCAGTTACAGGTTATGTAAATATGTAAATATAGGTTATTTAGATATATATATACATATGTGTATATATAGAGAATGTGTTATATACCATACAGATATGCCATATATATAAATTATAAAATGTCTATTACGCTCCTGTGAGAAATCCATTTTGTTGTACCGAGTAAAACTAATGCTGAAATATTCTTAAGTATAGGATACTCCTTCCAATATAGCTCAAATTCACATTTGTTATTTCATTTCAATCGTTTTATCTCCTCTCCACCATATCCTATAGACAAAGTACCATCCCCGAAATCCAGTTAAGTGGTTGTTGCATGACATTGGGTGGAATTAAAGTGTCATTCGTAAATGGACATATTAATCATGAACACATGGCATATCCTGAAACATTCCTCCCCATTTCTCTTACAACGTGTACAAGATGATTAATGCTATCAATGAAATTTTAATCATTGGTTTATTCAACTGATATTTGTCAAGAAATCACTTATGGTAGGTATGTAGGTAGGTTTTGGAATATAGCATAATTGAAACCACACTTGCCTCTGGAGCATAGACTAACAATAAACATTATTCAGTAACAGATTATGAGAACAATTTTTTTAAAAGATTTTATTTATTTGATTGTCAGAGAGAGAGAGAGAACTTAAACAGGGGGAGAAGCAGGCTAAGCAAGGAGCCTGATGTAGGACTCCATTCCAGAACCCCAGGATCATGATCTGAGCTGAAGGCAGATCTTAACTGACTGAGCCACACAGTCATCCCTGAAAAATTTTATGAATAAGTCCAGGGTCTTGTGAATATATGTAATACCTCTAAACCGTAATTTCCTCCTTTATAAATATTCGGAGTACTTTTGAAATAGTAATAAAAAAATTATAATACCAACTCCTATTTATAAAAATCCCTTCTATCTCTCTGTTTACTGTTCACGAATATTTTCACATTCTTAATACATTTATTCTTCCAACAAATACTTATTGAATTTCTCCTCTATGTCAGGGACTATCCTAGGCACAGTGAATATAATGGTAGGGCCTAAGTTCACTTATTAATTAAATAGCCATAACACTATGATGAATACTATGAAGGTGATGCTCCCTGCTTTCATAGAATATGTATTATTTTAAAGGATAATGTTGAGTAAAAGGGGCAATCCCGAAATAGTGTGATAATTTAACCCTGGCAACTTTAATAATGAGTTTAAAAATACTTCTTAATAAGGGTAAGTTTTTCCTTTCATCAATTATTATGAAGGCATTGCATGATTCCCTGGAAATCCTATATGCTCTAAAATTCCTTTCATAATTAAAATTCCCATTCCATCTGTTAATAGAACTCAGGTAGGTATCTGATAGAAAACAGTTTGATCAGATTATTTTAAACTATGATATAAGTAAATAAACTTTCAGACTTTTCAGAGATAATTGTATTTTAAAATGATTAATCTATACTTTCAAATGACTACATCTCTAATGGTGATCAGTGGCTGAGAACATTTTAGGAGCCCGGAGAATCCCTTAGAACCCCCAAATTATTTTTAGCAGATAATCACCTTTACTGCTTGCACAGGAGGGCAATGCTTGACAAGAAGGAGGGAAATCAATGCCAAAGAAATATACCTTGTATATTTATTTTTTAAAAAATTATTCCAAAAAAAAAAAATTATTCCAGGGGCGCCTAGGTGGCTCAGTGGGTTAAAGCCTCTGCCTTTGGCTCGGGTCATGATCTCAGGGTCGTGGGATCAAGCACTGCATTGGGCTCTCTGCTCAGCTGGGAGCCTGCTTTTCCCTTCTCTCTCTGCCTTCCTCTCTGCCTACTTGTGATCTCTCTCTCTCTGTCAAATAAATAGATAAAATCTTAAAAAAAAAATTATTCCATTGTATCCAAGGTTCACCCCCGTGTCCATGTCTACCATTATAGCTCTTCCCAATCAGAATGGATAACCTTGAAGAATATTGCAAGATCCACAAGGAACAATCCACCTTAAAGCACTTCAAGGTCTACAAAGAAAAATGCAATTTATCATCCCGGTATTCAACCTCTTTGGAACAATTTTCAACAATGGCTGTTATACCACTGGGTTTAAAGTAACTCAGCTAACCAAAAAAATTAAGCCAAACACCTGATTCCCTAAGCAGCCTGGATAATTGGGGTTTTCTGCTACATTAACATAAACATTACACAATTATTTTCCCCATCTGTTTCCTTTTTCTAAAACCCCCAGCAAAAATCTTCGTAGTAGCTTTTAAAGATGTTCCTTGTATTTTATCCCCTTTCAATGTCTCTTGTCTAAATTGTCTTTGCTGATATTGTTTTCTTAAATGGTGATAGTGCGTGCCACGCATTTTTCTCATTTCAGTTGTGTCATGTTTCCTTTCTTTCTTCACAGTTTAAAATGTGAAACTCGGCCACACCATATTAGAACAGATGATATCAGGTTAGCCAGTAAAATATTGGCATTCTTCACCATTAAATGTAAGTCGTCTATGTTTGACTATTTTTTAGGAACGCAACACAGTAGGAATAAGTCTTCCATAGCTCTTAAAGAATAGGATTCAATAAATTAACAATTTAAGATACCACACATTGTATCAGCAAATCTGGGCAGCTATGTGTGCCACAGTTATGAAGTCAGCAATAGAACTTTGTGTTCCTTTTTCTTACTATCACCTGAAGAGCTGTTTTTACCTTTGGAAGCAAAAACTGGACAAAAGGTTCTCAGAATTGAGTGAGAAATTTTCTTTGATTTTATCACAGAGTGAGAATTATTGTCCTTGGGGAATGAAAAGTGTGATTTTCCATTTGACATCCTTCAATTCTGTCTTGGCATGCTTTCATAATAGTTCATCCTGGTGGCCTAATTGTGGACATTCTCAATGCTAGTACCGAACCCTTTTGATAGAGTTACTTTACAGAGTTTAAAGGTGTTGAGTATTTCAAACAGCTCTTAATATCAATTTGAATACCTGGAAGCCTAACATATAAAACTTATTTTTTCAATGTCAAGGCAAATTATTTTAATAAGGTATTTTTAAGTATATATCATATAATCTATGTACTCTTTAGCTAAATTGTTACAATAATAATTAAAATTGCACTCATGATCTATCTTTTGAACTCTTCCTGTCTTTTATACTATATGAACATTTTCTGAAACTGGAAAAGCTTATAAAGATGAAAATTATTAATGCTATCATTACTAACAGACAAAGAATATTCATATGTAGTATAGCTTTTTTCAGCTTGCTATTTTTTATACTGAAAGTAGTATCTTATTTCCCCCTTCTCTCTGACATGCATGCATATAATTAGCCAAAAAAAATAAAAGTATTCAGTTCTTATTCTTGCAATATTACAGATAAAACAGATGAGTTGGACAGAGGCCTTCCCCTCTGGAAGCTCATAGGAAAGCAGTGGAGTGCAGTGGATGCAAACAGATCTTGAATTTGAATTCAGATTCCACTCATTATTAGATGAATGATCTTGGATGGTTAACATCTAAGATGAGCTTCTCTGCTTCTCTGTAAAAAGTAATAACAATACTTCCTTTCTGAGAGAGTTATTGGGATAATCTAATTATATCATGGATATGAAGCCCACCTTCAACACAATAACAGCTCAGTGAATAAGAGTTATTTCATTCTTTTGCTGTTTTTTGCCTTCTCCTCCTCTGCCTCCTCTCTTCCTTTTTCTTTTGCAAGTAGGGGGACAGAGATGTCAGAGAAGGGGAAATAGGGAGGGACCTAGAAATCCTTTCTAGTGAGGTGGTTTATCAAAACTGTGTAGAATTTGAACAAATTAACATGGAAGGAAATCCAAATATGTTCCAGACATAAGGAACATTGTGCAAAAATGCCTCGCGTCATGAACTAATTCTGCTCAGAAAGTTAATGTGAATTCCATCTATAAAACCCTATTATTTCCATGGCCACAATTCTTCTGTGTTCTTTGGAGGAGAGGTTTGAGAGAATATTTCTATTGTCGATTGACTCTAAGTTGAGCACAACCAGTTACTGAAGTCAAAGGACTCAATTTCGCCAGCCATCAATTCACTTTCTGGAAAAGAGGTTCTCCATACCTGCCAGGAGCTTAAGTCAGAGCAAAAGCAATGATCAAGCGTTTTTTTCTCTCCTCTGCTTTTGGGAAAATGTATAACTTGTCAAACGTCAATCACTGATGCATTTTCTGCCTTCAAGCATATTCTAGAGTATAGATTATGTAATGGTATCTCTAAGTATCAGTGCTGAAGTGGAAGTTATCTACATTCCATGCCTGTTCCAATCTTGAGAACACCAAAAAGGATTTTATGGTTGATATAACTATTTCTTTGAAGAATGAAATTCACTTGGCTCTGAGGCCTTGCCAACATCAAAGAGCGTGGTCCAAATGGTTACTTCAGTGTGACCAAAATATGATTCTTTTTTTTTCCCAATCCTTCCTCCTGATTTTCCCCAATTGCTGAAATGGTATGTGCATGTTCCTCCATAAATTCATGAGCTTTCTTCATAATACATTCCATCATCAGGCACTAGTTAAACTATTAGTTTCAAAGGTCTATAGAAGTGCATGAAATATAACATAAAATATTTAATAATGGTGATAAGCTGCACCATCTTAAGAGTGATTGCAAAATTGAGGTCATGTATCTCCCAAATAAAAAGATTATTATATCAGTGATACTCAAAATAATGCATGCTATTTTTAAAATAGGTAATGCAAAAAGGTGCTGAGGTGGAAGAAGTGTCCAATTAATTAGAAGATGAAACAAATATAGCCAAATACCTGCCTGGACCATGGATATACTCTCTGTCTCCTCAATTCACACTTTTTCCAGAGCAATAGAGCTTCTTCTTCAGTTCCCCCACCCCACATCACATTTGCATTTTGATATTTTCCCAATTTACATCCACTTGCTAATGAAATAGATATTCCAATTATTCGTCATTGAAACTTGGAGTTTCATGTCAGGATCCTTGAGGATGTGAAAGCCTTTTTTTTTTTTCTTTACAAAGAGTAAATTGCTAGATTTGTCAACTTTGAATCCAGTGTCTGTTTCTGGCCCAATAGATAATGCTTTTTGTCTGATGCTTTCTATATACTTGATTCAGACCACTCAAGTGCCTGAAATGGCTTCTGGAACTCCGGATATAGCTTTGCAGAACTGAGCCCCAGCTCCACATTAAAAAGTGGGTATTTAATAATTCTGGTTGTTTCACCATTTCAACATAACTCTTAAGTTATTACCTCTTAGACATTCTAAATTTTTGAATTGACTTAGTGTTTTTATAGTTTTAATGTATTTTAAACAGGCAGAAAAGTACAGAGGATAATATTACAAAAAAACTCATTTAACTGTCACCCAGATGTAAAGCTTTTACAATATTGGAGTCAGAACTTTTTCTAATAAAATAAAACATTGCAGAAAGATATGTCTCATGTTACTCATTGTGACCTTTCTATAGGATTATATCTTATATAAACATAATAGTTTACTGGGACGCCTCGGCGGCTCAGTTGGTTTAGCGTCTGCCTTCGGCTCAGGTCATGATCCCTTGCTCATGGAATGGAGTCCAGAATCGGGCTCCTGCTCGGTGGGGAGGCTGCTTTTCTGCCACTCTCCCTGCTTTTGCATTCACAAGCTCTCTCTCCCTCGCTCTCTCTCTCTCTCTCTCTCTCTCTGACAAATAAATGAATAAAATCTTTCAAAAAACCCCGATATATATATATATATAATTTTACTAATAATATTCACATTCATATTGGACTTATAAGATGTTAGACATTTTATGCTCAAATCACCCATCTGAGGAAGATGTGTTATACCCATTATACAAATGAGGACTGAGGCATAGAACCTCATAATCCTTCAATTGCACTAATGGTTATTTACCCGAAGAATATAAAAATACTAATTCAAAGGGATACGTGCATCCCCAATGTGTATAGCGGCATTACCTACCATAGCCGAACTAGAGAAGCAGAGTCAAGGATTATGAGCGCAAGAAACCTGTACCAAGTTTATACAAGTGGCATTTAGCATTTATACTAGCCTCCAAAGACTAGTTTCCTTTTTTTTTTAACTTTTTATTTAAATTTAAATTCTGGTTTGTTAGCATACAGTGTAATATTAGTTTCAGGTATATAACACAGTGACTGCACACTTCCATACATTACCGGTGCTCATCACAAGTGTGCTCCTTAATCCTTAGCATCTATTTCACCCATACTCCCACCTGCCTCCCCTCTGGGAACCAGTAGTGTGTTCTCTATAAGTAAGGGCCTGTTTCTTGGTTTCCCTCTTTTTTTTCCCCCTTTGCTGTTTTGTTTTGTTTCTTAAATTCCCCATATGAGTATAATCGTATGATATTTGTCTTTCCTGTCTGACTTATTTTGCTTAGCAGAATACTCTCTAGCTACATTCGTGTCATTGCAAAATGCAAGATTTCATTATTTTTTATGGCTGCGTAATACTCCATTGCATACATATATACCACCTCTTTATTATCCATTCCACACTGGTGAATACTTGGCTCTGCTTCTATAGTTCGGCTATGGTAGGTAATGCCGCTATACACATTGGGGATGCAAGTATCCCTTTGAATTAGTATTTTTATATTCTTCGGGTAAATACCCACTAGTGCGATTGAAGGATTATGAGGTAGTTCATTTGTAATTTTTTGAGGAATCTCCACACTATTTTCCTGAGTGGTCCTACAACTTTACATTCCCAACAACAGTGCTCAGCAATTCCTCTTTCTCCCAAATCTTTGTCAACACTTGTTATGTCTTCTGTTGTTGGTTTAGGCCATTCTGACAGGTATGAGGTGGTATCTCTTTGTTGTTTTGATTTGTATCTCCCTGATGATGAGCGATGTTGAGCATCTTTTCCTGCATCTGTTGGCCATCCAGATGTCTTTTTTGGAAAACGCAAGGACTAGATTCTTATCCAGTAGGCATCAGTGCCTCTCAGAATTAATTTATTCTTTCCTCTATCCATTTATTGATGAATAGTTGTTTCTTTTTTTCTCATTATTGCAAAAATCCTTGTATATATGGCTTTATGCACCTGTGATAGATGTTGTATTAATTTGCTAGAGGTTCCGCTAGAAAATACAGACCTATCTCATTTTATTATGTTTTGCTTTATTGTACTTTGTAGATATTTCATTTTTTAGAAATTAAGGGTTTGTGGGAACCTTGCATTGAGCCAAGTCTATTAGCACTATTTTTCCAACAGCATTTAGTCACTTTGTGTTTCTGTGTCAGATTTTGGTAATTATCAGTGTGTTTCAAACTTTTCATTATTATTAATTTGTTATGTTTATCTGTGATCAGGGATTATGACTCACTGAAAGCTCAGGTGATGGTTAGGAATTTTTAGCAAGAAAGTATTTTTAAATTAAGGTATGTGCATTGTGTTTTCAGAATACTATTGTATACTTGATGGCCTATTGCATAGTGTCAGCATGATTTTTTTTTAAATAATGTTTTATTTATTAGGGAGAGAAAGCGCTTGCGAGAAGTTGGAGGAGTAGAGGGGTTTAGAATCTCAAGCAGACTCCGTGCTGAGCATGCAGCCCAATGCAGGGCTTGATCTCACCACCCTCAGATCAGGACCTGAGCCAAAATCAATAGATCCTTAACCAACTGAGCCACCCAGGCACCCCATATCCACATAACTTTTATATGTACTGGGACATCTTAAAGTCCATTTGAATTGTGTTATTGTGATACCTGTTTGATTATAGTGGCTTGGATTTGAACCCACAATGTCTCTGAGGTATTCCTGCACTGTAGACTGGGTAACTTAAACAACAAAGAAGTGTTTTCTCACTCATCTGGAGTCATGAAGACTAAGATCAGGGTGTCAGCAGGTTTGATTTCTCCTGAGGCCTCTTTCTTTGGCTTGCAGATGGCTGACTTCCCACAGTATCCAAAATTCCTCTTCTTCTTTTTTTAAAGATTTTATTTGTTCATTTGTCAGTGAGAGAACATACAAGCAGGGGGATTGGCAGGCAGAGGGAGAAGCAGGCTCCCTAACAAGCAAGGGGACCATGACCAGAGCAAAAGGCAAATCTTTAACCAACTTAGCCACCCAGGCATCCCTAAAATTCCTCTTCTTATAAGGACAACAGGAGGGGTGCCTGGGTGGCTCAGTAGGTTAAGCGTCTGGTTTGTACTCAGATCATGATCCCAGGTTTGTGGTGTGGAGCCTGGCATTGGGCTCCCTGCTCACTGAGGAGTTTTTGCTTTTCCCTCTCCCTCTGCCCCTCTGCCTGCCTATGCATTCTCTCTCTCTCTCTCTCTAACAAACAAACAAACAAATAAGTAAATAAAATCTTAAAAAAATAAAGACAACAGATGGGGTTGAATAAAGGCCCACATTAATGGTCTCATTTTAACATAATCACCTCTTTAAAGTTGTTTCTCCAAATATGGTCACATTCTGAAGTTATTCAAGTTAGGACTACAGTATATGCATTTTGGCGGAAAACAATTCAGCCAATAAAAGTTGTGATATACTTTCTTTTCTGGGCGCATAAGGGGGAATGTAGCAGGGAGTGGAATTGGTGATTCTTAGGGTATTTATATCTTCAATTTTATTCGTTATTGGCAAAAGGCTCTTTAGATATGCCCACCAGCAATGTAAGAGAGTCTGTTTTGTTCATTTCCTTTCCCAAACGTATGAGATATATCATTTCTTAATTTTTTAGTTTCATGTATATTAACAAATTTCTGCCTATTTCCTAGTTATTGACCTTTTGTGTTTCTTCTATGAATAACCTGTTCCTAGTCTTTGGCTATGCTTCTACCAGCTCAAGCGATTTTTTCGTACTGCTTCATATTAATTCTTTATATATTATGAATATTCATTATTTTCAATTACATCTTTTCTATGTCATTGCTTATAATTAAACTTATTTAATGCGGTCTTTTGTCTTATAGAAAATTTTAATTTTGGTATCAAATTATTAGTCTTTTATTTTGACTTGTACCTTTTGGATCTTGTTTATAGGTCTTTCCCTGCCCAGGCACACATTTAAGATATTCTCCTACAACTTCTCCTACATTGTTCGAACGTTTTGTGTTTTTTTTTTCTTTTCAAGTTTATGAAGAGATATGGTGGTGTTTTTTTACATCTTGTTTTATGTTTTTACATTGATTGCAAATTTTTCCAGCAAAATTTGTTTTATAATCCATCTTTTCACAAGTAATTTCCAACGCCAATCCTGCCGTATACCAAATACTCATGTAAGAGCTAAGAATCATTGTACATATGTTAAGTCTTAGTCATTCACTCTGTTTACATTATATCATATAATCCTCACAACACTTGCATGAGGAAGGTATTATTTTTTCCATTATACAAGTAGAGAAGCTGATGTAAAGAAATGTCAACTATTTTCTCCAGGGTCACAAAATTAGTAAGTGCTGGAGCCAGGATTTGAACCCAAAAGTGGTAATAATAGCAGTAGTATGAATACCATTATTCAATGACACTTCTTTTATATATACATGAAGCAGTTAAGTAAGTTTATATTATTTCTATTGGTTGATTTGATCATGTGACAAATCATATACTTTTAATGATTCTTGCTCTTTTTTTTTATTAAAAGATTTTATTTATTTATTTGACAGAGAGAAAGAGATCACAAGCAGGCAGAGAGGCAGGCAGAGAGAGGGGGGGAAGCAGGCTACCTGCTGAGCAGAGAGCCCAATGCAGAGCTTGATCCCATGACCCTGAGATCATGACCTGAGCTGAAGGCAGAGGCTTTAACCCACTGAGCCACCCAGGTGCCCCATCTTACTCTTTTTTTTTTTTTAAACTATTTTATTTTTTAAGTAATTTCTAAACCCAACATGGGGCTCAAATTACAATCCTGATATCCAGGGTTATATACTCTATAGACTTAGCCAGCCTGGCGCCCCTGATTTTTCCTTTTCAATGTCTTCATATTTCTTAGGGCAAGCTCTCCCATCTCATGTATTATATTCACAATTGTATCAATTATTCTGAGTATTTTTTTTGTATGTTAAGCTCAGCTTATAAAGTTCCATTAAATCCTGTCTGGAATTTTGTTCCAAGAACATTATACTCTCAACAATTTTCCAGGGAATTAACATTAGTATGAGAAATACAGACTTTTCATTCACAAACATGCTAAAATCCTTATTTTTAAAGTCAGTTTTTAGGGTATCTTTTTTTCTAAGACTTATTATTATTATTATTATTATTATTATTATTTTAAAGATTTATTTATTTAATTTTGACAGAGTGGGATCGCACACAAGCGAGGTGGAAGGGGGTTGTGTAGGGGGAGAGGGAGAAGGAGAAGGAGAGGAGACTCCCTGCTGAGGACCAAGTCTGACTCAGTGCTTAGTTTAGTCTCACCACCTTCAGATCATGACTTAGCTGAAGCCAAGAGCTAAGACACCCAACTGACTGTGCCACCAGGCACCAGTGAATGGAGAATTGTTGATGACCATTTCCAACTGGTGGTTGAGGTATATGGAAATACTATTAATTATGATTATCTTCTTTCATACAATAAACATAATAGATTTGTTTTTAATTCTAATAGTTTGACTACATTTTTTCTTAGATTTTCTTATAGAGACGATCAAGTCATCTATAATTTACTACCTTTTTATTGTTTTTTTAAGCATATAATATTTTCTTTTTCATGTTTTTATTTAATGGACCAAGATGTCTAATACTAAATGAATTGTAGGGATGATAGAAGGCATTCTTGACTTGATCCTGACTTGTATATGGTAGCTTTTAAAGTTAGAACACTAGAGGCACCTGGGTGGCTCAGTCAGTTAAGCACCTAACTCTTAGTCTCTGCTCAGGTCATGATCTCAGGGTTGTGCGATCAAGCCCCACTTCTGGCTTAGCACTGAGTGCAGTGTCTGCATGTTTTTCTCTCCTTCCCCCGCTCGGTCTCTCAAATAAATAAATCTTTTAAAAAGTACAGATATAACACTAAATATGATGTTTGTTATAGGTTTCCGAAAGACATGATTTATGAATTAAAGAACCTTTTTAATATTCCTTGTTCTCTAATAGCTTTCTCATGAATGAGCATTGAATTTTAAATTATAGTAATTGATTTTCTAATATGAAACCATACTCATACATGGGTTAAACATTACTTTATTATGATGCATCATATATTTTATGCATTGATTTCAATTTATCAATATTTTATTGAGGTTTATTATTTGTATTCTAATTAATGAGATAGGCCTATAATTTTCATTTATTGTACTGGCCTTGTCAAATGTTATTCTCAAGGTTATTTCAGGCTCTTTTCTTTTCTTCCTTCCCTGAAAGGGTTTTGTTGGATTAGATTTGTCTGTTTCTTCAACATTTATAAAAGCAGAACTTTAAAACTTTGTGAATGTTCTGCCTATTTTGAAAGGAGGACCACGTATCAAACATATATAATATACTGACTTAGTGAAATTTTCTACTTTTTCTTATATTTGGTTATTTATATTTTCTAGAAATGCATGCTTTGTAACTTCAAATTCATTAATGATTTTTATAATATTTTCATACTTAATATTCTATAATATCTATATTTTTTTACATTTATTTGCTAATGTTTATTTTGACATTACTTTTTTCTAGAAATATCTTCTCAGAAGATTCCCTTTTCTTCTTTTAAGTGCTATAGACTGAGTTTTGTTGGTGCTCTCCATTGTTTATAATCTTATTCTTTAATTCTTACTTATGCATACTTATTCCTCCCTCCCACTTTATTTATATTTACTGTGTGATTATTTTTCTTTTTGAGAACAGTGCTGTTCTCAGCAGACTTTAATTTTTCTTCTTTCCTAAAATAAGAATTCCCACTCTGTTCATTTTAATATGTAGTGATTTCATCATCACTCAGTTCTAAGTGTTTTATAATTTCCATTTTCTTCCTGTTCTCTTTTTATTATTCACATTTAATATTATCACATTGTGATAGAAAGAAAAGGTATGCTCTATCTCATATAAGTTCTCTGGACATAACTGACCATCCTAGGTAGCCTGGTGTGTGCCCATGTCCAGATGTGCTTGACAAGAAGGCACATTCTCTATTTTTTCAGGGGACAAGTCTCAATCTCTCTCACTCTCTTTCTCTTGTTCGCTCACTGCTAAATTGCATAACTATTTACTAAATCATAAGAGTTAATTTTTCTCCTGCTGTTTTATATATTTTCCTTCCTCACAAATTTCTTATAATCTCTGATTCTGTGGTGAAGTACAAAGCATAAAACTATCATTCTTTCCATTGCCGTCAAATTGTGTGATTGTAAACTGTCTTTTCTCTAAGTTGATATGAAAACAGATTTCTAGCTTTCTACAAGGATTAATTATCATTCATTTATTAAATTATTTGGGCAGTAAATTACAACAACCAGTTCTCATGTGGGTGGAATGGGGAGTTCATATGACACTTCTAAGTAATGAAAAATAGCTAATTTACTTGAAATGCCAGTTTTTTTATTAGTCTGCTAAATCAATTAAAAACAACAACAATAATAGTTCAGTTTCCTGCCCCCTGCAGCCATGTGCCAAACCCTGTTGGGTCCAGAAAGAAATTCTCAATCAGCTCATCATCTCACAGGTGGAAATACAGTGGTATGCGAATGATTCTAATAACGTAGGAATGAGGGAAATATCCTAAAGAGAGTAACTAGGCCTCACATGTTCACTCCTATATGCCATTGCTGAATGTAGTACCTGGTACGCAGTGACTGCTCGGTTAATATCTGTTCAATGAATGGATGGACTTCAAAGATCATCAGTACTACCCGGAATTATACAGAATATCATATATAGATGATCTCAAGGATCTCACATTCCAGTATAATCATTAAACAAATAATCACATATGCTAAGGGAATGTGTGATTTCATATCGTAGAAAGGACTCAGCATTAGGCCAACCTTGAGCATGGGTACACCATCATGCCACCACATACAGACATTTCCATCCAATAGTTCTCCATGCATGTACACTCCCCAGTTAGACAGTGGAGTTCTGGGCCAGAAATAGAGACAGAAAGGGTTAGATTCCCTGACCGATGTATCATTCACAAGAACCATTTCTTCTCGCAGAGGCACACAGACATATGTATTGTCACTATAAGGTCAAATTTTGTCTCTCATCCTGTCCCCTAGTGTCTAAAGCCTTCCACGGGTCTACAGATCACAAGAGCCGCTTCGGCATCACCTTTCCCCTATTCTGTTATGGCTTTATTCTCTCTCTCTCTCCTTCTTCTTACATGTGGATTTCCTACTGAAACATAATTATATGATTAAACTTCAGTTTGGTTATATTTTTCTTAGGTTGCCAATAATTTTGGAGACAGAAGAAAGTGTGCCTTTATAAGCTCAGTATGCTCTATCCATGCATACTGTTTGGTTATAGTTATTAATTCAATCTTTCACACATACATAAAATTGTTTAATGACTTCTCTATTCCTCTACGCTCAGGAATATAGTAAATGCTATAGGAGGGAAAAAAGATGAAAAATGATCATTTGATTTCCATTTGCTTACAGTTCAGTTGACAAGATAAGATGCTTAAGCATACAGATGCTTGGGGCACCTGGGTGACTCTGTGCATTAATCGTCCAACTTCAGCTCTCATGTCACGGTCTCAGGGTCCTGGGATCGAGCCCTGCATCGGGCTCTGTGCTCAACGGGGAGTCTGCTTATTCCTCTCCCTCTGCCCCTATCTCAGCTCTTCCCCCAATAAAGAAAATCTTTTTTTTTTTTTAAAGATTTTATTTATTAGGAAAGATTGAGAGTGAGAGAGAGCATGAGAAGGGAGAAGATCAGAAGCTGGGAGCCCAATGTGGGACTCTATCCCGGGACTCCGGGATCATGACCTGAGCCGAAGGCAGTCGCTTAACCAACTGAGCCACCCAGGCGCCCCTAAAGAAAATCTTTTTTAAGAAAAAGTATAGAAATGCTAAAAACACATTAGGGCAATAAGTACTGACTGCCTCTATGCACGAAGTCACTGGAGCAAATGAGGAGAAAACAGTCTATGGAGAAAGTTTAAAAACTAAGAGCTAGCCTGCCAAAAGAGCCCTTTTTAAGCTCAGAGAATAGAGCCATCTTAAAAAGATATGTGATCTGGAAGGTTTTGGAAAACTGTCAATGCTCTCTCAGACATTACACCATATTGCTAGATCAGCTACACATTATTATTGATTTAACATGATAGTGTCAAGATGAACTAACATTACAATATGGGATTGAATTGAAATTGATGTACTTGAATAATTCAAGCTGTTATTATTTTAAGTCAGTCACTTTTTGAAGAGCGTAAGCATTTTTAAAATAAAGCTTTTTAAAAAATGTATGGGCTTCCCAAAGTTTCAGCACCCTCCCCCCCAATTTAAAGCTTAAAATTCATATAAATACTGTATTCCATTTGTGGTCAGAAACACCAAAAATGGCAAAATATGATATTCATCACCAACGTTTGGGAACATTACTTAAAGGACACCTCCTGGGGGTGCCTCGGTGGCTCAGTGAGTTAAAGCCTCTGCCTTCGTCTCAGGTCATGATCTCAGGGTCCTCGGATCGAGCCCCACATTGGGCTCTCTGCTCAGCGGGGAGCCTGCTTCCCCCTCTCTCTGCCTGCCTCTCTGCCTACTTGTGATCTCTCTCTCTCTGTCAAATAAATAAATAAAATCTTAAAAAAAAATATATAGGACACCTCCCATTGCTTGACTTCATCTTAGGATGACCAATTAGGCTTGAACATTTTATAAACATATTTATTTAGGAAGTGTACAGGACTGAGTAAATTTGCAAGAACTAGAGTGAGAAAATGACTCATTTTGTGAGGAAAAAAAACATGTTTTCCCCTAGAATCTAAATATATATTGCAGATATATTGAAAGCAGTTTTAAAGCTCTGACAAGAAAATTCAGAATACCTGCACTTGGGGAAAAATAATGTATTTTCACTTCAGAGAACAAAGATAGCAGCCAAAGCACAACAAAAATGACTCTGCATTGGGCCCTCAGTGGTTTTCTGAACAAATGCAAGGTGTTTCGCACTACTCTTGAATGTTTGTTTCTTATCCACACTTTACTCCCATTGGCCATTTTATCCCAAGTCAGCTGTGCTGCTCCTTGCCGGGGTTAGATCTGCACGCCGGAGGAAGTGAATAGTCTGCCACTGGTAGGACTGCATGTCAATTTCTCCAAACTCCTTCCTCTTCCTGGGAGGGAGAACTCAGACATACCTGCAATGAGAACAATGCCTAGGGATAAAGCTAGAGAAATAAGAAGGTTGTTAAAATCTTTAAGTGACTAAATGGAACAGAGTATTCTATCTATACATTCTGGACTATTTATGAAGAGATAAGTAAGCATTTTTGGTTGTTAAGCCTCTTAAAGAGTTGGGTCTCTCTCCTGCATACATCTTTGGAAGCCAGAAATACAGCCAACCTGTTTTTGACACTTGCATTAAATATAAGATCCTCAGAGCAACATCTCAAGTATTTCATTTTATTTTTCATTTCATTTAATTTTTTAATTTAAATTCAATTTGCCAGCATAGAGTACATCTTTAGCTTCCGATGTAGAATTCAGTAATTTATCAGTTTCAAGTATTTTAAATGTTTTCATTCATCTGATGTCATTCTTGCTATTTACTGATAAGGATCTCAGTTGAATCAGAATGACAATTAGCTACATTTTAAAGGTGGGGAACTGAGGCAAGAGAATCTTTTCAATCACAAAATTGTGCTAAGAGAATTAAAAATTTCAAGTGAATTGTATGACTCACAGCTCTGTCTTTACATAGAAATTTTATTCTATATCAAATGTTTTATACATATTTCCTGATTCATCATAAAATTCTGGGTTAGGCGATGACAGAGACATCCCTGGCCAAGAGCTTTTGACATTCTCCAGATGTGTGGTTCATATTCCCCTCTCATATAAAGTTTACAAACATATCCTTTGCAATAGAATACTCTTCCCTTCAAATAATATTGTAATTCCCTGAACAGTTTCAGTACAGAAAATTGAAGTCAAAGAACTTCAGATCATTTAGGCAATATTCAGCCAAAGGGACCATGGTCATGGGTGTAATTGTGAAAGCTACTGAGTTTTTTTTTCAATAAAAATAGTGTAGTAGTAAAAGAGAACATAAAAGCTATTTACATACCTAAGTAATAATAATAGTACCATCAGATTTCCAGATATCATCTTGTTTCCTAAACACTCAGCTCTGCCTTTTCCTATGAAGTTTAAAGAAATGAATTCCATTTGCTTAAAGAATACAAAGACGCATTTTATCCTGTTTGCTTCACCATTCCAAGATTTAATGTCTTTCTGATTTTACAATGCGGATTTGACTTTTGCCTCCTGGGATCATGAGGACTTTCAGAGATACAGATTAACAACTTGGATGCCTGAGAAAGACAAACAAAACAAAAAACCTTGGTTTGGCTTTAAGTGATAGGGCATATTAAATGACTATTTATTAAACTTCTTATCTACTTGGAAAACATTTTATCTTAGTTCCAATCGTGATTATTTCATGCTAAAGAGCGTCTTCCTGGATAGGCACATGAGTGTAATTGTCAGATTCTGGTTTACTTTTCCTGAACTTTTTTTCTCCCAAATAAGCACTTCAAAATACCCAGTCCCTCCTCTGCCATCTTTTTAAGGGTGCAAACTTAAATCCCTCTTCTAATAAAGAGCCTCAATGGAGGGGTTTAGCAGCTTGTGCTGCAAGATTTTACCATCTTTATGCACAGTTAAGTCACATGACTCAAACTATTTGCGTTCAGGACTCAGTGTGAATCCAGTGATTAATGACATACATTTCTCATGTAACACAAACTCACTATCAAGCCAAGTCTTTCAGTGGATGCTCAACATTAAAAATAGCATAGTTTCAAATAGCAGTCTCTTTCAACAGACTGAAGGAAAAACTGGCTGTTCTGGGTTAATTAAGAATGATATAAATACATTATAGATCATTTAAAATATTTAAAGAGTGATAGTGACATACCCAATTTAAGCTCTAAACTAAATTTTGGAAAATAATCCTTACATAAGATGAGACTTTGGGGCGCCTGGGTGGCTCAGTGGGTTAAAGCCTCTGCCTTCGGCTCGGGTCGTGATCTCAGGGTCCTGGGATCGAGCCCCACATCGGGCTCTCTGCTCAGCAGGGAGCCTGCTTCCCCCTCTCTCTGTGCCTGCCTCTCTGCCTACTTGTGATCTCTCTTCTCTCTGTCAAATAAATAAATAAAATCTCTTAAAAAAATTGATAGAGTGGTTTATGACCAAAGCCCAGAGCCAGCAAGTGTCCATTCCTGGTCAGCACAGCCCCTTGAGCCTCCATTTTGGCTCCATATTCAGCAAACTATGTGTTTGTCTCAGCAGCAGTTTACTCTCTGTCTGGGTCTCTGATACGTGTTGGTATGCAAAATGAAGGAGCACACAAGCCCCTTGTTGAGGAACTCGCAGTTTAGCTGGGTGGACACACAGTTGAACAACTAAATCTGATGGAGTGGGAACTGTTTCGTTATGAACACAATTCAGTAGGAGCATAAAGAAGTGATTAATCTAGGGAGAAAGGATAAGAAAGCCTTCAAGAGGGTATGATGTTTGAAAAGGATTCTGGAAGGGAGAAAAGTGAGCAGGACATTGTAGGGAGCGAGGGGCAGTAGGAGTTAGGCAAAGAGGAAAGCATGGGAATGAAATTCAAGGGGGAGACTCCAGATAGCTGAGTTGGCTTTGAAGAAAAGACTAAACTCCTGAGCACATCTGAAAAGCTAAAGCAAGCGATAAAGCCTTTTAAATGGGTAACATGGACAGCACGCCCTGTACTCACAGATCATGTCAGACTCCACTTGGTATGCCTTCAATCTCCTCTCTGTCTTCTTTTTTCTCTTCTCTCCCTTTCATCCATCAGCATCAATTACCTGCTCACTCTTCATAGACAGTTGCAAGGAGAAAACTAGTTGAAGGAAGCCTGTGTACACCATAGCTGGTTGTTGAGGGAGAAGTTCAAACAAGCTATTGAGAACAGACTTGCTAAGAATCTTGAGGTGGGGAGAACATCCTGCATCATCCAGGTGGGCCCAATCCTTATAAGAGGTAAGAGTGTCAGTCAAAGAAAGAGCTGATGTAAGCAGAGGTCTGAAGAGAGGGAAATTTGAAGACCCTTCACTGCTGAAGAAGGTGCAGGAAGAGAGGCACCAGCCAAGGAGTGTGACCAGCCTCCAGAAGATGAAGAGGGCAAGGAAATGGAGATCCATCGAAGAGGACGGTGGCCCAGCTGACATCTTGATTTTAATCCAAGGATGTCTTTGTGGGATTTCTGACTTGCAGAACCGGAAGCCACTACATTTTATCGGTTAAATCTCTTGGTTCGTGGTAATTTGGGACCATTTGCAACAAGCTGTATTTAGTGCCTGATAGTGACCCTGAGGCATCAGAAATATTGTCATGGTGTTAAGCACACTTTTTTTCCCCCTGAGAGGACAGCCATATTTGGGGTCTATCCCAGTTTAAATAGAGCTTAAAATTATGAAAAAAAAAAATTCTTTGTAGAATTCAAATGCTCAGAAATGTTTCCCTCCTTTTATTTCTTTTTTTTAAATATTTTATTTATTTATTTGACAGAGAAAGATTACAAGTAGGCAGAGAGAGAGAGAGGGAGAAGCAGGCCCCCTGCCGAGCAGAGAGCCCGATGCGGGGCTCAATCCCAGGACCCTGGGATCATGACCTGAGCTGAAGGCAGAGGCTTTAACCCACTGAGCCACCCAGGCTCCCCTCCCCCCTCCTTTTATTTCTTGAGAGAAAGTCATACCTGTCAGGACACAAACAGTACTGTGCATTGAACGACTTCTGCCTTGCATCTAATTTTATATTCTCTAGACAGGCGGGAAAAAATGTTTCAGGAATGGATCGCTGCATTTTAGACTATGTAAACACTTTTCTGTTGCCCTCTAAAGACTGGCCAAGCAAAGTAGTCTGATTTCCATAATGCCAACTTCTTCCAGGCAGATGAAGATCTCGAGCCCTCACTTCTGGAGACAAAGTATCAGGACAGATAGTGCTCTGGCCTGTTCAGGATTCTGTGCATAGCGTTGACAATAACTCTGAGTTGTGGTCAGACTTTAACGACCCAATGGGGCAACGTGTCAACAAACTTGACTCTATAGGGAAAATAATCAGGGTGCCTTAACACCAAATGGAGGCTCTAGGGAAACTTACATTCCTCTATAGAAAGCTTTCCCATTATATGTTAAAGTGTTTAGCCACTGGTATTGCTGCTCGGGACCCCCATATCTGGTGACCTCTGAAAATGGCAATGGGAGGAAATGAATGTTGCCTCCCAGCTTGTTAAAAAATGATGTAACTGTGTTGTTAATAAATACCGAGCTCTAGAACATCACCCGCTAGAGTTTTATGTTAATGTTCTGATGTTTATCTTTCTGGGACTGCTTCATTAGAAGTGAAAAATAGTAAATGATTCCAAGCAAATGCTCAGAGTTACCGGATTTTGTCCATTTGCCTGGAAATAGGATGGAATATTAAGTCCACACGGAAAACAGTCTGCACAAATTGAGACTGATATTTTATTAGAAAGTGTTGACTCCCTGAATTACATCTCTTCGTGACCTTCACCATACTGTCCAAATGTGTCGGCCAGCCATACACAGCCCTTCTTGATCTTCTCACTGCTGAGCTGTCAAGCTTTGGAAGTAGGTGGAAAATTACAGCCTGATGCCTCGAGGACCTCTCTCCTGTGTTACCTCAGCGAAGTGCAGGTCTGGTCTTCTCCCTGGTGTCTCGTCCAGATTGTCTTCCCAGGCTGTATTCCCGGAACCCAGAGGCCTACATCTCTACTGACCTTCTTTCATTTTCTACCTAACTGACATTTTGACCTCTTTTTTCCAGTTTTGTGTCTTCCTCTTCAGTAACTTAGTAGCATTAAATCAATCCATTTATTCACACCTAGAGTCTTTAATTTTTTGATTATTTCATTTCCCTTCCTAGCTAGCTCATTTCAACATAGCTGCAACCCTCCCTGTCAACCTCTGTCTCTACCTCTGTTTTTCCTAGCCCTTAGGCTAGGGCTCTGAAGACCTCTAGCCTGTCTCTAGTTTGAAACTTCATGAATAATATTTATAAAATCACATGATGGCATTAATGGAATTGGGCACAGTAACCTAGGAATCCGAGAAATGTTTATAAGATTGCTTCTAGGAAAATAGTGCTTCTGTTTCCAGGTAACCAATTATGTCCCGATAAATAGGTGTTTTGTTCATAGCCATCCAATTAAGACATGGTGAACTTTAAATATAAAAAGTTTTTCATAAACTGGGCAATGCTTGTGAAAAGATGAAAAGGTGATGGTCACGAAGCATTCCTGAGTACTTGCCACACGCCAGGCACTTTGCTAAGTGTTCTAGATGCCTTATCTCATCTGGTATTCAGAACAGCGGTCTAAGATAGAGAACTTCTTGGATTTCCATTTTGAGATTCTGTGACTTTTATAAGTCACAGGAATGGGAATTTCTGTGGCTGTTGCGTGAACTTAGGTATGTCATGTTCTAATGCTCTGTGGTACAGCGATCAGGGTCAAGACTAGTCCAGTTGACAGATAGGTATGGAAAGAAGTAAGGAAGGAGTAGATAGACTGATCCAAGTACAGACAGATCATGTGATGTGAGTATTGTATAAAA
Organism: Nasua narica; assembly: GCA_028533885.1. Lineage (NCBI taxonomy): Eukaryota > Metazoa > Chordata > Mammalia > Carnivora > Procyonidae > Nasua > Nasua narica. The sequence goes on along the minus strand of CM052801.1, from coordinate 93,929,814 downwards.
GGATTGAAAATACAGTTTTGTACTGTTTCAGTGGCTTTTAGTAACTCCCTTCCTCTCCCCCAGCTACATTGAACCCTGCCGAAAATATATCTGCCATTGTGATAGAAATTGCTAGTCTTAAACATATTATTTCACCAGCTAAAGTAACTGGCTGCCTTCTTACAATAGAGTTATTTTGTTCACAGTGCAATGATTGCCTCTAAAGTACTTAAAGCTGGCACCTGGATGGCTCAGCGGGAATAGCATGTGACCCTTGGTCTCAGGGTTGTGAGTTCGATTTCCACAGTGGCTGTAGCATTTACTAAAAAAAAAATAATGATAATAACTTTAAAGTGCTTGAAGCAGTATGTTTTTAATTATGTTTTATGCTATAAAGCAGACAGTTTTAGAGTTAATGATCTTTGAGGAAAACGCTAAACTACAGAACTCCCTGGCTATAACCAGGAACATGCTACTTAACTCTTCAGTGACTTAATATTCTCACCTGTAAAATAGAACGTCATAGTTTGGGGATTTTTAAAAGTTTCTTTAGAGTTGGTTTTTTTTTTAGCTCATATATCAGAATTTTTGGCCCAGTGCCTGGTACCTTAAAATTGTTAGCTATTTATATTAAGAGTGCTAATTAATAGAAATAGCTTCTTTCATTTATCTTGTGACTTACAATTTTCAAAATGTTTTTACTGAAATTATCTCAATTGATCATCTAAGAATCCTGGACATAAGATTTAAAAATAGCAAATTTGATTTCCCAAGACAGTTATTAATCTGTTCCAGGCTCTGTATTGCTTCTTTCCATTCTTTTTAAAAATTAAAATAATAATCCATTATAATTAACATAGAGTGTTACATTAATTTTAGGTGTAGAATATAGTGATTCAGCAATTCTGTAAATTATTCCGTGCTCATATTGGTTAAGTGTACTCTTCATCCCTTTTCCTTATTCCACCCATTCCCCCCACCTCCCCTCTGGTAACTACCGGTTTGTTCTCTATATTTAAGAGTGCATTTTAAAAATCTCTTTTCTTTTGTGTTTTTTCCCCTTAAATTCCACATATGAGTGAAATTAAATGGTATTTGTCTTTTTCTGACTGACTTATTTCACTTAGCATTATACTCTCTAGATCTATCCATGTCATTGCAAATGGAAGATTTCATTCTCTTTGATGGCTGACTTCATACACACACACACATATACACATTCCATTATATATATATATATATATATATATATATATATGTACGTATATATATAAACACACCTTTTTGTATACATATATATATATATATACCACATATTCGTTATCCATTCATCATTTGATGGACACTTGGGTTGCTTCCACATCTTGGCTATTGTAAATAATACTGCACTTAACATTGGAGTTCATCTATCTTTTCGAATTAAAGTTTTTGTATTCTTTGGATATATATCCGGTAGTGGAATTACTGAATCATAAGCTAGTTCTGTTTTTAACATTTCAAGACCCCTCCAGCCAGTGTCCACACTGGCTGCCCCAGTTTGCATTCCCACCTTCAGTGCACAAGGGTTGCTTCTTTCCATTTTTAACCACAAATATGGCAGGTAGGTACTAGTATCCAGTTGAGGAAAATGAAGTTGTCAAATAACTTGTTTGTTCAAAGGTGTTCAGGTAGTCAGTAGCAAAACAGTCTGGATCAAATGTAGTCTAAGCCATCTCTCAATCTCAGTCTCGGCACTTTCCCTGCGTTGATTATGTGTCAAGTTTAATCTTGAGAAAGTCATTGAGTATATAGACTCTTAAGATTTCTCTATTTATTTGAAGGGGGGTGGGTAGGACCGGAGGAAGGGAGAGAATATCAAGAGTCTCCCTGCTCCCCCGCTCCCTGCTGAGTGCAGAGCCCGATTTGGGGCTCCATCTCGTGACCTTGAGATCATGACCTGACATGACCTGAGCCGAAATCAAGGCTCAGAGGTTCATCCAACTGAGCCGTCCTGGCGCCTCAAGCATATAGACTCTAGATCCAGTGTGCATGTGTACAAATTCTGGCTCATTCACCTACCAGCTATGTTAGCATAGTCCTCAGTTTCCTTGTCTCTACCATGGAACTTTTTATACTACTTGCTTCATTGGGGTGTGATGAGGATTAAATGAGATAATATATTCAAAGCAACTAGAAAAGTCCCAGGGACATTAGTCATTAATATTGGCAATTATTTCCTGATGCAGATAGTTGGTCATCTCCTATATAATCAAACAATTACAATTCATCGTGCTTTCAGTATACTTAATCTGTTTAGAAACTGAATGGAAACAATTTAAAAATCCAAATCCTGGGTGTCTGGCTCAGTTGGTTAAGCATCTGCCTTTGGCTCAATTCATGATCCCAGGGTCCTGGAATCTATCTAGCCCCATGGAAGGGGGCTTCCTGCTCAGCAGGTTTCCTGCTTCTCCCTTTCCCTCTGCTGCTACTCCTACTTGTGCTCTCTCGCTCTCTGCCAAATAAAGAAAATTAAATCTTAAAAAAATCCAAATTCTTTATTATGAGCATTGAACAATACACTATTTCAGCACTACCATCTACTTTTAAATAACATTTTGGTGAGAAGTTACGGTACCCACTTTCTGGGTGGGGAGAATGAGATTCCCACAGATCAAATGCCATTCTGAAAATAGTTATGAGAAGATGATTGTCAGTGAGCTAAATTTCAGTCTCAGTACAGGAGCGCTTTTCCTAGATAGGTAATTTCGAGAACACATTGAACAACTACGCCCTGTTCCCCCAAGATAGAAGTAAAGTCTTGGTTGTTGTAAAGTTTATGTTCTTTACATAGAACTGATTTCTGTGAGGTGTTCGGAATATCAGTTAGCTTGGGAAATCATTAAAATAATACCTACCATTTAATAAGCATCTACAATGTTTCAAGATATGAACAAAGTCCTTTATTATTATTATTATTTTATTTTGTTTTTAATGATTTTATTTATTTATTTGACAGAGAGAGAGAGAGATCACAAGTAGGCAGAGAGGCAACAGAGGGAGACGGGGGGAAGCAGGCTCTCTGCTGAATAGAGAGCCCAATGCGGGGCTGGATCCCAGCACCCTGAGACCATTACCTGAGCCAAAGGCAGAGGCTTAACCCACCTGAGCCACCCGGGCACCCTATTATTATTATTTTTTTTTTTAGAGAGAGATAGAGTGCATGTTTGAATGAGGCGTGATAGAGGCAGAGGGAGAGAGGGAGAGAATCTTTAGCAGAACCTACTCTCAGCATGGAGCCCAGAGGAATACTCGATATCACTACCAGGAGATCATAACCTGAGCCAAAACAGAGAGTCGGATGCTTATCTGACTGAGCCACCTGAACTAAGCCTTTTATATACATGAGCTGGAAAGATAATCTGCACGGCCATGTGTGAAAGAGATAGAACTTTCTTTGTCTTTCTTTGATTTGACCTAATTTCTTTTTGTGGCCCACATGTCTCTGGGTAGCAGACAGTGAGTGACTCACTGTCATGGCAGGATTTCCTCCTTCCCATTCCCCATCCCTGTGTATCGTTCGATTAGGGTTTAGAAGATTCCAGAACATTGGCTGAGAATGGGGCTGATGAGTGGGAGTGTTGGTACATCTGTTTCTCACCCAGGTGATGCGATCCTTGCAGGAAACCATGGAGGCATCCCTCATTTCTCCTCGTAGGCCTCTCTGGTGATTCTTGCCAGTACTTCACCATATTCATGGATCTGGGAATCCATCTGTTTTTAGTCATTCCCTGCTGGGCTTGTGGAAACACTGCTGGACTGACTCTTATGTTGCTTCTACTGAGACACAACAGAGAACCATTCCTAATCCGGGATCTTGCTGTCTGCTTGTGTCTCCTACGTAGTAGCCAGAGTATAGATCCCTTTGGTATCTTGACACGTCCTTCTTTCATTGATCCTCACGATGAGACCACAGCTATTATCTTGGTTACAGTCTCATGACAAACTCTGAGACACAGGATCTAGCAGATTATTGACTCTTAGACATCGTGGGATAAGAGATGTTTGTTGTTTTGAGCTGCTAAGTTTTGGGGTAATTTGTTATGCGGCAATATATAACAACTGCAATGGAAAGAAAATCTCTGTTTGCCTTTCAGTATTTCTGTCTTTTCCTAAAGTCTTTATTCCAAACTCAATCTAGGAATTGTTCCTTGTGGGATATGATTTCTGTTCTGTCACATCCTTCTACTGAGGCAAAATATACCACAGTTCTTTTTTTTTTTTAAAGATTTTATTTATTTATTTGACAGAGAGGAGAGAGATCACAAGTAGGCAGAGAGGCAGACAGAGAGAGCGGGAGAATCAGGCTCCCTGCTGAGCAGAGAGCTGATGCCCTGAGATCATGACTTGAGCCAAAGGTAGAGGCTTTAACCCCCTGAGCCACCCAGGTGCCCCGAAAATATACCACAATTCTTGAGATGAGGTGAGGGGAATAAGCAGGAGAGCTTATACGTTAGTAGAGAAAAATGGTTAGTATTTTAAAGATACCATTCTTACTTTCACTACCATTCTAGCAGATAGTTATCATTATGCCCATTTTGTAAGCGAGAAAATTAAAGCTTGAGACATTAATTTACAAAAGGTCACACAATCATGTTTCCATCATCAACCTTCATTTCTTTTAAACTACATTTCACTACCACTAGGAAAAAGTTTAAGCCTACATTAGAAAGGAAGAAAAAAATCAACCCTGCTATTTAAATCTGCCACACAAGTTTTTATATATGTTAAGAGTTGTATACCAATCAAGAAAGGTTAATTTAGTGTAATTGAGGTAACAGCATAATAGAGGAGAAGTTGACTTTGGACTTGCTCGACTGCTCTTTTTATAAGAACGAAACCAGAGTGCAGTAATTTCTGCAAATTATGATGAAGTACATAGGAAAAATTCAGATACTAGACCAACATTTTCACCTTCTTAAATTGTCATACTTATTCAAGTCCTATCCTACATAGTTCTTTGGAAAGACGTGATTTAATATTGCTTTCACCTGTGAGACCATTCATAACATTTGGTTCTCATCACATTTTTCTTCTCATATATAATGAGTATTCATGATGGCATCTCTCTTCATCGAGCCTACAGAATTGAAATCAAAGCCAAGACAATATATTCTGCTCTCTCCACATTGATATATTGAATCTATGACCATCTTGGTAATACAACAAAAATTAGTGTGCTCTGTACATAAATATGTATTTCTTCATTCAGTTATTTTGTATTAAATACAGTTAGATTGTTTGGGTTCCTTATCTAGCCCATCAGATGGAGAATTTATTCAGCAGTAACTTTCTTTATTACAAGCTAAAGAATCTGGACTGCTCTAGGATATTTAACTAATGAAAACCTTTTCTTTAAATAGAAGGGTAGAGAGAGAAGTGGGTCACGGTTAGATGCTTCTGCATTCTCAGTAAAAGGAGAACCTTCAAAGACCTTAAAAACATTTATTATATTCATTTAACAAACATATCATACTTTCTTGGTATCTGATACCATTCCAAGAAATTTTATAAATACTAACTCATTCAATCTTCATGACAACCCCACAAAGCAGGTAGTCTCTATTAATTGCAAAATTGACCAAACCAAGGTATAACAGATTTAAATAAGTTGTCCAAGGTTGGACAGCTACTAGGCAACAGAGATGGGTTTCAAAATTTGGTCTTTTCATTGGAAGATCTATGTCCTCCACCACCACACCATGTTGTATGGAGAAAAGAAATCATTTTAAAGATGTTTGAGAATCACAAGAATTCCTTTAAAAACCTATCAATGAAAAGGCATACATATTTGGTATCCATATATTTTATGCATACTCCATTCATATATGGCTAGTCCTAATGACCAGCCCTGTGGATGACGTCTCTTAGGGATGAAAGCATAGATGCATAATATCTACATATAGACATAATAGAGGAAAGCATTGCCTTATTATCAGAAGCCATCTTGAGCCTTGGCTGTTACTCATTAATTATGACTTCACTCAATTTTTGTATTGGCCTTGTGTTTTTGTTTTTTCACTGTTATATTATACTCTGCCTCTTGGATGGGATGCTATGGTTAGCAAACATTAGGTACTTAATAATTGTTTTTGTTGACTTGAATTGATAATGTGTACTGCTTGATTATTTGGGGATTATCTGTTATATCCTCCTATGAGTTGTGTAATAGTGAATTCTCCCCTATACGTAAGCAAGAGCTATATAGTACTTACTTAGTGTGCATTATCCAAAACGATATATTGTGTAGAGGAACCAGGAAGAAACAAGTTTTTATAGAAAAGTCAAATGCATATCAACTCATAGATTAGATTCTACATGCCCTATTTTTTTATTTTTTAAGATTTTATTCATCCATTTTACAGAGAGAGAGAGAGATCACAAGTAAGCAGAGAGACATGGGGAAGCAGGCTCCCCGCTGAGCAGAGAGCCCAATGCGGGGCTCGATCCCAGGACCCTGGGATCATAACTCGAGCCGAAAGCAGAGGCCCCAACCCACTGAGCCACCCAGGCACCCCAACATGCCTTATTCTTGGGTTTTTTAATATTAGTCCAGCCCATTCTGTGCTAAAAATGAAGTATTTTATGACTACCCAGGAAATTGAAATGGAAAAAAGCAAAACCAACCGACTGCATCAAATTATGACCTCAAAAAGTTTGAAGATTTGGGCCTACAATTCCAAAATACTATGTTCTGAAAGAATTCCAGTACTTTCTTCATTGAAGAATCAAAGGAGAAAAAAGTTCTTTTCATTGCCGTTTTAAGATACTGTGTTTTTCTTTTGCTATCTGTCCTTACCCCATTTCCAGATGTTTTTTTTAATCCCAACTATAGGTATTTCTGTTGGCCTCAAGCAGTGTTTTAAAAATATTTATATAGACAATGGATTCTTCTCCTTCTTCCTCCTCCTCTTCCTGTGCTTCCTCCTCCTCTTCTTTCAATTGAGTATGTAATATTACAAAGTTAATAAAGGTAACCTAAGCTGAACTTGCAAACATGATGATGGATCTTGTCAAATGTCTGCAAAAAGAAATAGAAATATTTAGAACATATTTGCCCTTAAGTCACCAAAACTGTGTTGGAAGCTTTAATATGCTTGAAGGTTTTTGCTCTCTTGTTCACGTCACGTTTAGAAATCACTCATTCTTATACCACTCATTGGGATGCCAGTCACTAAAGCTCTTTCTATCTTCAGCCTCACTTTGCTAACCTGGATTGTATTTATTTGCAACGATGAAAAAAATGCATTTCTTTCAAGTTTTTCGAAACTTGGAATCTTTCTCCCTTTCCAAATAGTTTCAATGTGGTTTAGTAAGCTTTCCTTCCTTGCATTTGTTTCTTTTGATTATTCATTGCAGTATTGGAGAAGATGCCCTTACACTTACTTTCTTCCCCTTCATTTTAGAATTCTATTCAAAAACCCAAGCTTGTTAAAACCTCCAAATGTATTGTTGTAGGAGGTGGTAAATTTTCCAGGGTTCTAAATTATTTATTCCTAAATAAATCTCTACAGTATAATAAATACAGCCTATATAAGAAAATTGAAAAGATTTTCCACATTTCCCAAAAGTCGTGTGACTTTTTGTGTTATCATTTATTATTCACATGAATATTCCCACTATACAGAACAAATTCTCTTTAAAAGGTGAGAGAATTGGGAAAGAATTCTACAAATCACTTAGGTACAGTTCTTATCACAGTTCACTCATCTATGGATTAAATGAGAATATTAGAACAAAGATTGTCTCATTTTCAAGGTCATTTCTTCCAGTAAATTTAAGCAAATGTGAATTACATTTCCCTATGGTGAGGCTACAAACAGAGACATGCTTTTCCCTGAGACTTACTCTTTTGTTCTTAAGAAAATGTTCAAAATGTACCTGGATTTTTTCTCTTCAAGAGACTATTCACAATGGCTCAATGGAAAGGTTAATGTGATTTATTTTCCCTTGTTTTATCACTGGTTTCAATGCTATATAGACAATGTGTTTAGTAGTACAATGGGATGCTACCAGTGTTGGACAGCAGACCTGATAGCTGATGATATAAAACATTTGTCATTTTGGCAAGATGATTTTTGGTTCTTAATGAAAAATGAGACAATTAAAAATGTTCATTAATATTTTCAGTTTATTGACTAAGCTCACCAAAATATATGAATGGTTTTGTTTAGTCATGACCAAAGCTCCAAAATTTTGAATTATTTTCAGAGTGGTAACGTGGCCTATATATGGACCAGCAGAGTAGGATGTTCTGTGACAGCATCATTTTCCTTGGTTATCTCCAAAATATTGCTTATTTGGATGAATTGTATTTGATGTTGGCCAAAGGAGTGACATATGTTAGATGTATGGGATGGTGGATTAATTATTCATATTTGAGTTTTGATCAGGACCAATACTTTTTCTGCTAAAAATAAAATGAAGTGCTGGATTTCAATTAAAAATAAGTTTTTTAGGGGTGCCTGGGTGGCTCAGGCGTTAAGTGTCTGCCTTCGGCTCAGGTCATGATCCCAGGGTCCTGGGATCAAGCCTTGCATCAGGCTCCCTGCTCGTCAGGAAGCCTGCTTTCTCCCTCCATGATTCCCACTGCTTGTGTTCTCTCTCTTACTATGTCTCTCTTTGTCAAATAAATAAATAAAAACTTAAAAAAAAAATAAGTTTTTTAGAATGGTGCTAAGATCATTCAAATGAGGAAAAAAGCCCGTCTTTTCAACAGATACGATTGGGAATAATGGGTATCCACATGTAAAAGAATGAAGCTGGACCCCTACCCTGTACCTAATCCAAAAATTAACTAAAAATGGATCCATGACCTAAATATGAGAGCTAACTCTCAAAAGAACCCAGAAAGGAAAATTTTATGGCATTGGATTTGGCAGTGATTTCTTAGATGTGATGCCAAAAGTGTAGGTAACAAGCAAAAATCATATAAATTGGACTTTATAAAAATAAAAACTTTTATATATCAAAACAAATTATCCACAGTGTTAAAAAGCAGCCCATGAAATGGAGAAAAATATTTGAAAATACTATATCGGTTAGGATGTTAACATCTAGAATTTTAAAAAGGAACACCAACAGATCAACCATATCAGTAACAAAACTTGATTAAGATAAGGGCAAATGACTTGAATAGCTTTTTCTCCAAAGGCAATAGATGAATGGCCAGGAAGCACTGGAAAATACTCAACATCACTCATCATTAAGGAAATGCAAACCAAAACCTCAAGGAGGAGGTGACAGCAGCAAGATGGAGGAATAGAAGGTCCCCAGTTCATGTCCCCCATTCAAACAATTTTGCAGCTATCCGAGGGCAAAAGTGCCACTGTGGGAGCTTTGGGATCCAGGAAATAGATTGGAAAACCCCATGAACCCCAATACTGAAATGTCCTGCCTTGGAAAGGCCCTCGTTCTGGTGGAAGGCTCACCTACTGATCAAGACGAGCCTCGATCCACTATGTACTCGGATCCAGCTTCACTTGGCTGCCATCCTGCTGGCCCAGAGACCCAACGATATCAGTCCCTGCTCTGAGACTCACTTCCAGTCCCACTCTGCCCTGGTCTGGGGGGTGTCCTGGCCACTCATGGAACTGACAGAAGACATGGCTACTCAAATCCCTGGTGGCAGGCTAGATGACCTTATTCCTGTGCATAGACCCTGGGGCAGCCCTGTGACCCACCTCTGGCCCCACGCTGCCATGTTCCCTGAGGCAGCCCTGTCCATCTGGGGAGCCCTCTCAGAGACCTAGTGGGAGTCAAACCCATCTGTGTACCTGCTGACAGGCCAAGTGTCTGTGGGTAGACCACAAACCCGGAGGTGGCCCTAAGAACGGGCTCGGCTCAACTCTCCCCCGCAGGTGCAGGAGCAATCCTATTCACACAGGGATCTGATCGGAAGTGACGGGCCTGCTATGCACAGACCCAAACAGTGGAGCCATGTAACTCCGCTCCAGTCCTGTCAGTCTGGGAACCCAGCACTGCCAATGGTAAATATATAGTCAAATTCAAAATACTCTAGTAAATTGAGGGTGGCACTTTTATTGGTAATGTTTGGTCGTAATGGCATGTTTTGGTGGTCAAAGGCACCTTTTACTTCTTGTCTAAAGGTTAAAAGCCAGAAGTATTGGGATGCCTGGATGGCTCAGTCAGTTAAGTGTCTGACTTCGGGTCAGGCTACAATCTCAGGGTCTTGTGATCAAGCCCCACATTGGGTTCTCTGCTTGTTGGAGAGTCTGCTTCTTCTTCTCCCTCTGCTGCTTCCCGGCTTATATGTGCTCGTGTGCATGCTCTCTCTGTCAAATAAATAAAATCTTTAAAACAAAAGTCAAAAGTATTAAAATACTATAGCTACAATAATTTCTTAATGAATACACTATAAAAATAATGTAAATTGTGACAAAATAAAAAGTGGTCGGAGAAAAGTATAGAATTTTTAGATGCAATTGAAATTGTTATCAGCTTAAGGGACTGTTAAGGTATTTTATATAAGCCTTATTGGTATATAGATGCTACTAATAGATATGCACGTGCAGAAATTTCTATATGTTGTCCTTTCCTTTTTTAATTCTAATGTACTATTTGCAGTCAAAGAATTATTCAGTCCTAAGAAAGAAGTTTCTATCCTTGTGAGAAGGTAACTTTCTCATCTGATGCTCTGAAATCATTTAGTTTATATTGGTTTTGATCAAATCAGGAGACAGCCAAGATGAGAAAATGATTTCAAACAATAATCCTACTCTCTTCCTAAGATTGGGATATTTATGGATGACAGCTAAATTAAATTGGAGTAAGAATTGCTTATAATGATGAATGCCGCTGTTCATTCATAGTAACTTGAAAAGAGAAAGAAAGTAATTTTTCTTTAAAGGGAAAATCCATAGCCTGAAGAAATGATCAATTACTGAGGACAAATCCTGAGAAAATTTATCAAGAATTTCAGCTTCATTATCCTCTCTGAACTCATGCATGAGGCCTTGGGTCAGAGTGTGGATGAAAGATTCTTCAGGAACCTCTGTCCCCACTCACTACTAAATTTGACCCCAAAGGCAGCTGGGAAAGCATGGCTGTTGAGCTGCAGGTTTTGGTCTCTTTCCCCTGGCCCTTCACAGCAAATACTTGACAATCCATTCAGTCTTTCATTCAGGAAATGCCTTTGAGCATCCACTATGAGCTAAGCCATAGGGGGAGAGAATGTAATCAGAACTAAAAGGATTTTAAAAACACCAAGAAAGACAACACCCTTCCTAATTCAAGGCACACCCACTGTCTACTGGGGTTGAGTGAATCCGGAGGTCTTAGGTTTTTGGCAGTCCTCCTAAGTCTGCATATCACCCTACCACTGCTTGCCCAGAAGCAAAGGCACTTTTGGCTTTCTGCAAGTTTCCTTCCTCATTTGGCTGCTATCGTGGCCCCATGCCATCATGCAGAAAGCAAAATCCATAAATATGAACTAGTTCTCACGCAGCTGAGAAAATCCACAAGATAGATGATGGTACTAATAATGATAAATGTTCTTTTACCCTTTGATTGATAAAATTTTATTTTAAAAGATCAGCTTTTTTTAAAAGCACTGAATAGCTTATGGGTCACAGACTTAAGTTGTCCACACAAGATACATATCTTTCACTTTCTTAGTGTCTGCTTTTGTGAAAAAGATCTCAGTAATACCAAAGGAGTTTCTTACAACAAAGGTAACCCATCTAGAATTATTCCACAAAAAGAATATCACAGAACATGCATTATTAATCCTTTTTAATAAATATATACATACCATTGCGTATGTTTGTATGTAATTATTTGGAAAGCCACAGTTCACTAGTAGTAATAAAAATAGGATAAGATCATAGTATAAGATTTGCCATGGCTTCCAGGTACAAGCTAGAATAAAGTTCTTGGTTTGGGTTTTTTTTTTCCTTCTAGATTATTAATATGCACATTTACACATAATATAATGGTACAGTATGTACCCTAAAGAATTAAATGATAAGAATTAATTGACTCTTGGTAACTGACTCTTGGTAACTTCTGTATTATTTAAATATGGAATTTATAAACATATAATCCATTGTATAGAACCTGGAGAGAAAAGTTTTGGCTTCAATTCAAGAAGTGTTTGATGGTCAAAAATGATGGCTTCCCTCAAGATAACACTTCATAAGATACTATTGGATGAAATGAAAGCATGGAATATTTGATAAATTTCACTTTGATTATGGAAAGAATGATGCTTCTTTACCTTTTTTGGATAAAAATATTTGGGGCTCAAGTTACTTTTGAAGAATATTTTGACTGAATACTGCATAAGACAAAAATAACTCTACATAACACTTACCCTCTTGTTAATAACTGGAGTGTCCTGGTTAATATTAACCCATATAGGAATGGGTGAACAATTCTGAAACTATAACATGCGTACATACACCACTGTTGAAGAAGTAAATATATTGTAGAAAATGAGAACAAGTCCTCACTGTCAGAAAAAGAAGGTATAAATAAGAGTGAGTCGTAGACTGAATCTCATGGTGTTGGATTGGAATTGGAGATAATGCATGTTCTTGTTAGCATATGCATAGCTAAAGCATAGATATATAGATAGCTATAGATGTAGAGAGATATAAATATAGATGTATAGAGAGAAATAAATAAATAAATATAGATGTGTGTGTAGCATGGGTTATACATATGTATATCCAAGTTCTGTTCACTGAAAAGTCCTAGATGCAGTGATACCCAGTAGCAGAGACTGCACCTTATATCCAGGTATTACTTTCTAAGTACCATTCTCCAGTGAAAGGAACCAGAGTCACTTGGAAAAGTGGCTGATTCTAGGACTAGGAGAGAGAAAATACAAAATAGTTCTGGAACATTTTGCAGTGCCAAAAATTAAGTGCTCAAAGAAGGAGTAGTCACATTGAAAGGACAGAGACATCAACCTGAAAGAGTTCTCAGTGGAGAAAGCTGAAACAGTTTAAACAACAAAATGAGTAGTTATAGTACTGGATGGAAATCTATAGATAATCAGTAAATGCAGGAAAGCCATAGCTCTTTTTCTTTGTTTATTTTTTATTTTTACTATTGAAGTAGAGTTGACATACAATGTTATATTAGTTTCAGGTTTACAATACACCTGTGATTTGACAATTCTATGTATTACTCGATGCTCACCACAGGAAGTGTAGTTATCATCTGTCACCATACAAAGTTGTTACAATATTATGGACTACATTTCCCATGCTGTGCTTTTCATCTCTGTGACCCCCTTATTTTATAACTGGAAATCTTCACCTCTTAATCTTCCTCACCCACTTAATTCTTCAATAAGAATGGTTCTTTTTTACTGTCGAATTATTTTTTTTATTTTAAAGATTTTATTTATTTATTTGACAGAATAGAGACACTGTGAGAGAGGAAACACAAGCAGGGAGAGTGGGAGAGAAGCAGACTTCCCGCTGAGCTCGGAGCCCCATGCAGGGCTCCCCAGGACCCTGGGATCTTGAACTGAGCTCAAGGCAGGTGCTTAACAACTAAGCCATGCAGACGCCCCTTACTGTCCTTGTAACTTTATAGCAGAGACTCAGTCCATCAGACACCACCTTTAGAAAGTGATCAAGGTTAACAACAGAAATGAGACGTATCCACATCCTCTACGTCCTGAATTACTACACTGAGAAGGGTATCTCACCTCTGTAGCATTCTAACTAAAAATCCACAACCACAGTCTAATCACATGAAAATATCAGATAGACCCAAACTGATGGATAGTCTACAAAACAACTGCTCATTTCAAAATGTTAAGGTAAAAAATGTCAAGGTCAAGGGGCATCTGGGTGGCCTATCCCTCTCCCTCTGCAGATCCCCCTGCTTGCTCTATCAAATAAATAAATAAAATACAATAAAATACAATAAAATAAAAAGTTAAGATCAAAAGACAAAGAAGGACTTAGGAATTGTCACAGATTAGAGGAGAGCAAGGAGATGTGACATTTATATTAAATGTGGTACCCTGTAATGGATCCTGGCACAGAAAAACAAAAGACTTTAGGGGCATCTGGGTGGCTCAGTTGTTCAGTGTCTGCCTTTGGCTCAGGTCATGATCCCAGTGTCCTGGGATTGAGACCTGCATTATGCTCCCTGAAAGCTTCAGCAGGAAGCTTTCTTCCTCTCCCACTCCCCCTGCTTATATTCCCTCTCTTGCTGTCTCTCTCTTTCAAATGAATAAATAAAATCTTAAAAAGAAAAGAAAAAGGAATTTAGGGGAAAAGCTGGTGAAATCGAAATTAATTCTGTAGGCTCGTTCATAGCAATTTTAATGTTAATTTCTTGGTTTTGATAACTGTAGTGTGGTTACATAGCATATTAACATTAGGGGAAACTGAGTGAACCACCATCATGTGGGGAGACTTTGTACTATTTTTTGCCACTTTTCTATAATTCTAAAATTATATTTCAAAATAAAAAGTCATAACAGGAAGCATACGCCACCGATCCAACATCCTACCAGTTGGAGCCTGGTATTTTTCAAATGAGAATTTGACACAACACTCTTCATTTCATTATTTGTGTTATTTTTTGCCTTTCTCTCCGATATCACTTGTTTGTGCATCATCATTCATGTAGATATGAAAAGAATCACTCCTTATGCAACATTAAAGTAAATACAAGAAGCAATTGTTTATCTACAACAGGAGAACGTTAACCCTTCTATCCGTATAGCATAGAATATCTCTGAACTACTTTAATTCTTAGCTTATCAGAGCTATACTGTGGACATGAAGATGGATAGCCCGGGCTTTTGTCCAAATTCATCTTTAAAAAGACGAGGTGTTCCATTCTAGTCTATTTTTTAAGTCCAGCAATAGATTTATCTCTTAATTAAGCTCTTTAAAACTTGGCTGCTGCACAGAGCTTACATTTGATAATGTTACCATAGAAGGCAATGCAGTTTAAGTAAATAAACTTTATTTAAATAATAGAATTTTATAAATAAAACATAGAGTTTAAGTTATGTCTTTTAAATAATCATAATGGTACAATACCAATAAACATTTAGTGTGTCAGGTTTTTTGATAGAGGATCTACATGTATTATTTAAGTTATTAATAATAATCAAAATTATGAATTGCTAATCCATATTGTATGTTCTCCATGTGCCAGGATGCTGAATGCTTTGCAGAATTTATTTAATTTCATCCTCATCTGAAATCTGAGCTGGGTGGTAACATTGCCCTTAGAATCACCTGGTGACTTGTTAGTTTCCCAAAACTAGGCTATGCCATGTACCAGTTTGATCAGAATTTGTAGGTGTGAAGCCCCAAGTTAATGATTTCTTTCAAGCTTTCCCAGGTGATTGCAGTGTGCCCCTACATTTAGTAACCCATGCTCTAGAACTTGCTTATCTACAATTTTACAAGATGCCAGTGAGAAAGGGCAAGGTTAGGCAAGCTAGGTACATAATATAGAAACTAGAAGTTAATGACATTCATGCTTATACGGAAGTTCTAATTATTACTGAGATAAAACTTTTTAATCTCAACATTTCAATAAACAGGCTCCTCTGATAAATAGATTACTCATTCCATGTGGCACTGTTTTTCTATAATCTTTTACGAATGAAAAATAATTATAACTTAAAAATAATTGAAAAAGAAGAATTACTGGGTTTGGCAATTATGCTGTTTTTCCCCCCTGGTGTCTTTCATAGCCGTTTATTCCCCACTTGGCACTTAGTAAGTGAAATTGCGTTATTGTTCTCCTGTACATTTGTTTTCCTTTAAAGAATATATATGGACTATTTTCTCTTTTGGCTTATAAATGTGATTCCTTCATTATTTTTACATGTCTATAATAGTTTATATTATTTTTTAACATAGATATTCTATTTCTGAACAGTTTTGCAAGATGTTGAAAAGATTATCTAAATCATTTAAGGAAACAAAAAAGGACTTTTAGCTAAAATTCACCGTATTTAGCCTGGGCATGCACTTAAATTCTGGAAATAAACTCCCTCCAATCTCTTATATATCTAGAGCCAGTGTGTATTCATTGTGAAAGTGCCTATGGCAATTATGTCCTTCGTGGTTTTTACTCAAAAATATATTTGTTGATAGAGATAGGAAATGCAAACACTACGTGTGTTGTTTGGTTGCATAAATTGTTGAGATAAATAAATTTGAAGGATTTGAAGAGACAGCATTCCTGAGATAGTCTATGAGTCTCTGGACTTGGACAATTTCACGACAAGGCCCATGTGACAAGATGAGATCAAATCAAGTTAAGGGTAAATCTTCCAGGCTCTGCAGAGGATGGAGCATCACTCAAGCTTCCTGTGAAGGAACACTGGGATAAAGCATTCCTGGTACCAAGGAAGTGTCTGGAAAGACAGTGCGATACTGGCAGTGGTGAGTTTCTTTAGGTGATGTCATAGATAGTGGCCTCTAGCTAGGAGGCCTGAGAACAGAAAGGAAGAGTACCAAGGATTAGCTGTGAGCATATCCATGGTAATGCTTTGTAGCTCACCAGAACGGCTGGCATGGACTTTGTTGGGGGGATTCCTATGTTTGAGTCAGTAGAGGGCTGAGCTGTTATAAATTGAGCATTAGAGTTTAGTAAGGAAAGAAAGAAAGTTTAGTAAGGAAAGAAAACCTCATTCCAAACTCACAGCCCTAGTGAAGCTTAGATACGCAAATCATGGACCTAACACAAATCTGATGAATGTACATGTCGATATTGTGTTGATTCAGACCTCCCTACTTCTTTTTTTTTTTTTTAAAGATTTTATTTATTCACTTGAGAGAGAGAGAGAGAGAGAGAGAACAGAGAGGGGAGAAGGTCAGAGGGAGAAGCAGACTCCCCATGGAACTGGGAGCCCGATGCGGGACTCGATCCCCGGACCCCGGGATCATGACCTGATCCAAAGGCAGTCGCCCTACCAACTGAGCCTCTCAGGTGCCCCGGACCTCCCTACTTCTAATTCTACCCCCTAATTTTGTACCAAGTAAAGCAAAAGTTGCAGAATACTTGATGGAAGTTTCGGAGAATAAACTAATTCAAATTTGTTCATTAAATATTTGTGGAATAGGCATTATTTATAAAGCATTTTTCTAGAAAGATGTTACAGCATGGTTACAACATTGTCCAGTGTATAAAAAATTTCTGTGAATAATCTAACAGTGAGATCTCAAAAATGTTTCTTCTGGTTTAACCAAACGACACACTCAATAATCCCCTGAGCTCTGGGAATTGTGCCTGAGGATGGGAGCTGGTGTCTAGAGATTTAGAAGTGTGGGAAGTCCCAGTAAGAAGCTTGCAATGACCAGCCACCACTTCCATGCTGCCAGAGTAATGCACATGTGCTCCCTACAACCACAACTTAAACAACTTCCATCACACAAAGCAGAAAGGCAGGCAGAGGCAGAGGGAAGGAAGTTAACCATTAAGGGCTGAGGACTTACTGAAAATGATTAGGCTAGGAAATAGGGACATAAGTTATACTACTTGAGTTTGGCTTACAGATTATTGAAGTTGATTTGGTTATTCTAGAATGTAATGGATCTATCCATTCACTGTATGTAGATGTAGAGTTTCAGTTGCATTAATTGTACATGTAAGTTACATTTTTGCATACCCTAATTTGTGACTGTTCAATTTATTTGTAGGCAGATTACTTCCAAAACAACTAGTTATCTTACTGAATTAATCCATTTCTTTGTAACGGTTGTGTCTAAACTATTGGGTTATTCAAGTGGAATGTATGCAGGTAGAGTCTTGCTCAATTGTCATATTACCCTGAAAGCCCAGTCCTTTAGAATGGTGTTAGCTAACTCTGCAGTGGTGATCAAGTTGCAATATAGAAACATCTCTAATCGACATGTTGTACACCTTAAACTTAACCAGTGTTGTATGTCAAGAATATCTCAAATTAAGAGAAAGAATAGGAGCACCTGTGTGGCTCAGTCGGTCAAGCCTTAGGCTCAGGTCATGGTCCCAGGGTCTGGGATCCCAGGCTCTTCTCAGTGGGGAGCTTGCTTATCCCTCTACCGGCTCTCCCCCTGCTTGTGCCCTCACGCTCTCTCTCTCTATGTCAAATGAATAAATAAAATCTAGTTTCCTACTTCTCTTCTTTTTTCTAATGTTTTCCACTACTGTTTGCCAATTTCAAAACAAAACAAAGCCATGCATAGTATCCACCTGCTTAATTCATAGCCTTCCATTACTCTTCTGATAAAAAATACTCTATTTCCCATAATCATATCTACTCATAGTACTTAGGTCAGAAGAAGTACAACCCTTACCAAATTCTCCTACTGCGTGTTACACTCCTCCCTTCTGTGTCCCCTTATTCTTACTGTGCTGGTTTTATGTACTTTCCTCAACTGGGCACATTCTTTACAATGTCAAAGCTTTTTCACAAATTATTCCTTTCGCTTAAAATACTCCATAACTGCCCCTTCCCGTCATGTGACACGCTTTGGCCTATTTAATTACTAGCCATTCTTCAGGTCTCCAGTCTCAAACTTCACAGGTTATAGTGGGTCCCCCATGTAGACTGCATAGCATTTACCACAGTTTGTAATTACATGCTCAAGTGAATCTGTGTCAGCAAGTGTGTCTATATCTCTGTTGCTCACTGTCACCGACTTCATGGTTAGCGTAGTGCTTACTTATAAGTCACCCTCAATAAATATTAGTTGAGTGAATGAATGAGTGTATGAATAATGGCAGAGGTTAAGGGCTGAGCCGGCCCAGGGATGTCCTTGCATGGAAAATAGGCATTGGCCTAATGTCAATAACGACTGGCACTGGAGAGAGCTAGGTAGTTTGGGGCATGACTTTTGGTTCACACCTCAGTTTGTCCATGTAATAGATGTGTAACCTTAAGCAAATTACTTTTCCATTTTTCTGTCTCAATTTTCTCATCCTAACAATAGGGACAAGACTAATTTTCTGCCTTACCGGGTTGTGGTAGGATTAAATATTGTATTTAAAGTGCTTAGCATGGGGACTGTTGCCTAGTAAGTGCTCATTAATGAGAATGACTATTGTCTTTACTGTTGTTTTATTAGGTCTCATTAAGAGCTTGCTTGAGTTTTAGACATATGTTTCGGCAAGGCTATTTAACCCGAGGCCAGCAAGACTCGGGATGAAAACATTCTGCCACAATGCTAAAACTCAAATCCCAAAGGGAGGTCTAAGCAAAGCACCTACTTAGGGAGGAAGCATCATGTAATGAGCTAATGTCCAGTAGTGCAAGTAGTGGAAATGAAATTGGAGGAAAAGTGATTCTCAGATTTCTTACATAATCTTTGAGCCAGTGAGATTTTTGAAAAGAAACTCCAGCAATGAAAGACAAGAAGCCAGTCCCTGGTGGTTGGCAATAGACTCGTATGTACTGCAGAGATTTTGTTTGTTTGCTTGCTTGTTTTAAAGATTTTATTTATTTATTTGAGAGGGAGAGAGATCACAAGTAGGCAGAGAGGCAGCAGAGAGAGAGGGGGAA
>CM052801.1:93706647-93909801 GCA_028533885.1 Nasua narica | reverse complement strand
AATCTTTGAGCCAGTGAGATTTTTGAAAAGAAACTCCAGCAATGAAAGACAAGAAGCCAGTCCCTGGTGGTTGGCAATAGACTCGTATGTACTGCAGAGATTTTGTTTGTTTGCTTGCTTGTTTTAAAGATTTTATTTATTTATTTGAGAGGGAGAGAGATCACAAGTAGGCAGAGAGGCAGCAGAGAGAGAGGGGGAAACAGGCTCCCCACTGAGCAGAGAGCCCGATGCAGGGCTCAATCTCAGGAGCCTGAGACCATGACCTGAGCCGAAGGCAGAGGCTTTAACCCACTGAGCCACCCAGGCACCCTGTAGAGATGTTTTTAATCCTGTTAAAGAGTGTCATCTTTTCAAGGTCCCTTATGGAAACTTTGTCTTAATCCTAAAAGTAAACAGTTATGCTTCTCCTGGCAATAAATCATGCAAGCAATCATATTTCTTATTTGCTTTGGCTACTAGGAAGCTCGGAGACAAAGTGGTCACAGATAAAGTGTGGTATTCAGTGAATCAATCATTGAACAACATAATTTCCAAGCCAAAGAAGCTACTTCTTTTATTTTGTTTACATAAGTACACATTCTTCCATGTCACTTATCCTAGATACACATTTTCACTTATTTATATGATTATTTGATTAATATCTGCCTCCTCCACTAAAGAGTAAGTTCTTTGAAGACAGCAAAAGTATTTATCTTCTTTAACTCTTTACCCTTGGTTCCTAGCATAGTTCCCAGCAAATGGTAGATGAACAAAAATATTTGTCAGATGAAAAATGCAAGTTCACAGTAACTTGTGGAATTCAGTCTGAGCACTAACCTCAACCCTGGCCAGTTGTCATGTTTTCCTTCTTTATTTTTTCTTTGCACTGATTTTCTTACTTACTTTAAAAAATCAGTTGTATTTTCAAAAGTCATACCTGTTCATTCCACAAAATTTTATAAAGTAGAGAAAAATAGGTATAAAAAAACTTCATAATCCCTCTAACCAAAGACAACTTCTAATGAGGGATACTATCTTCCAGACCTCTGATTAAATATATATGTATGTATGTATGTATGAATTTTTCCATGTCTACAACATGGACTAAACCTATTAATTTGTACAACATACTAATTTGCATTGTTTAATTTGTTGTTTTGTTTGTACTTTTGAAAAAGACTATCCTTTTTGGAACAAGAATGGCTCTAGCTATGTAAGCACTGGGAATTGGGGTATGCAGGTCGGAGGGAGTCAGATGCATGATGTAGTAGACACTTACCGAGAGGGCTCCTGACCCCAGACTCTTTCTGTCCCTCCCACCTAAGCCTAGGGCCAATCAATGATTCTGGACTACAATCTAGGGTTCAAGTAGGCTCAACATTTAGGGGCAGCAAGATGTGGGAGGCATTCACACTGTATTTTCTGGGCTAAGTAACATTTCAGGGATGGAGCATGAGGAACTTCTTAGGTGACCGATATCAGGAGTCCTGGAATGGACAGTCTTTTTTCCCTACCTCTCCATCTACCAAATCTTGAAGTCGTATCATTTTAAAAGTCAGCAAAACAGTGTGGGTTTTATTTTTATGTTTCTGTCTACCTCCCTTCTGGGTGAAGCTTTCCCCTCAACCCTGGAGTTCCAGAAACAGGAGTGAGAGAAGAATGAGGATGATTGGTTCTTTTTCACCTCTGTTCGGTACTTTTGGTTTAACGTATGGAAATTGAATGTTTTCCCTTTAAAAACTTACCACCAACATTAACACCACCAAGTAGCTGGATTTCCTCTTCTAACTAAATGTCATAATATACAGTAAATAAGATTGCTGCCGAAAGTGGGCTTCAAAGTGGTGTGGCTATGAATAGCTTAACAGATTCAAAGATTGCTCCCCAACCAGGAGGCTTCTTCTATGGAATGCCAGGGGACCATTACCAGGGAACTAAGTAACTGAAACATTATATAGTATTTCAAATCATGTTAATGACCCAAATCTATCTCACCACCGCTCCTTTGAGTTGATGGCTCAGGCAGTTTTTAACAGGCTTACTTATCTCCTAAATGCAGTGGTGAGTTGGATTCAGCCTTGCATAGCAGTGTAGTGTAGTCCCATGCATACACTGTAACAAGGGCTTCTCACTGGAACAGCGGGATTCCAGCCTCTCCTTAAGCCAGTCCCCTAGCCAGACCCAACCAGAAGGCGTGCCAGGTTTGTTTTGCTGAAACTCAGAAAGCCTAGATTTGTTTTCCTTCCTGTCCAGAAAAGTTAAAATACACTCATGCTCGTGTGTGCGAACACACACACACACACACACACACACACACACACACAGTGGACTTGCTTGCCTGGGCAGTAGCTCTGAGCTAAAGGAATTTTTTCTTCAAAATGCAAATGTGTAAAATCTGTATGTCACGTTATTTGTACAAATTATCTTTTAGCACATACGAGTCTCTGAAAAATTAAACTTTTTCATCCCTTCTATGCACATCGCAGAGTACACTTACCTATTATAAACGGGCAGACCTTCCAAGTCCTTTCCTGAGTCAGGCAGGCCCGAGCTGCTGGACGGTGTGCCTGTAGCTCACCAACAGTGATGACCGGAGACAAGGAGAGAGCTGGGTCTCCAAACTATCGTGGGTTGGAGAATAGCTGTGACGAGTGTGGCTGGAATGCATCCCTGGCAGTAGACCTAGAATTCTAGATTCAAAGTCCAAGGGTTTCTAGGCCAATGATAAGATGGGAAAGGAGGTGTGTCCACGTCAAGGCCAAACTCCTGAGCATGGAAACAAGGTCCTGTGTCATTTGGCACCTGCCTACTTCTCCATCATCCCTCATATTTCCTGCCTACCACTGTATGTTGCAAGCATTACCCAAGTTTCCTGCTTGGGTCTGGGCGGGGGTGGGGGATAGGGGGCATCTAGGTGCAGTTTCTCTCTTCTCAAATATCTTTCACCCGCTCTCTTTATCTAAATGAACTGTATTTAATCTTTAGACTCTTTTACAAGTATCATCTCCTCGAGGAGAGCGTCCTTGACCCCTCTCCCTGCTACCTACTCAATTGCCTTCTCTCCCTAATTCTGGAACAGACCATTGATAGGAATGCTACTGCCCTCACTTCAATAGACTCAGAGCTCCTAAATATGTCCCCATCCCCAGTCCTCGCATAGTAGAGACTCGGTTCCTTGTTTGTTTAAATACTGCTTAAATGAATATAGTCACATGGTTAACAGCTTTGTGATTATGAGTGATCAACGTATTTGGGGAAAGAGTCCCCAGAAAGTCAACTAGTGATATCAGGGATTAGGCCTGCATTCCACAGAAAAGAGTTGACAAGAGCCAGTTAGAGCTCCAGCAAAGTATTCCAATCTTCCAAATAGGACTCGGCATAGGAACCCACCTTTTCAAACTAGTCCACCACACTGAAGATCAGAGAGAAAGCTATAGCTTGGTGAGAATATGAGTGACCGTAACATTGACCTTGTCACATGAAAGCACCAGCGATTTCAGACACTCCTTGCTGTTGGAGTCCAGCCAGTGACTCTGAAAAAGGGCGGGAAGGACATTTGTTCACCAGTTGAGCTCAGTCAACATTCAGGCCAGGCTCTGTGACCATGGAAGACAAGCAGACAATGGGGGTGAGCATGGCACTAAGCAAATCTCCCGGAGAGTCCTGAAGAGAAATTCAGGCTGAAAAGTACTATCAGTTATTTTAGGTTTACTATGCTCATCTGAAAAATGGAAATAAAATAGCCCCTCACAACATTGTCATCACTAAATAACAGATGTGTAAGTAGTTAGCATAGTTCCCAGTAGCTGATTTATATATGAAATGAAAATATATGCTATTTTCCTTAATTTCTTTTTCTGCCCTTTATAAAAATCACATCCATATACCTTAAGTACTGGGTTTACTCAGTATTTGACATTTTAAATGTTCAAAACATGGGCTCTTTCATAGTCTCTGGAAAGCAAATGGCATATACTTTTTTGAGCATAAAAATAAAGATTTCTCTCAGTGATAGTGACTATATGAATAAAGGTTGTTTTAGCCTCTTATCATTTCCATACAGTGAAAGCTTAAAGTGAGTAATATTTTCAAAGAAAAAATATATTAAGTTTATATTCCTATTGCCCCTGAGGGAATAACTAGGACTCGTGTGTAAAAGTCACAGAGCAATAGATTTTGAGTTGATATAAGAAAAATCTTTTCTAACAGACAGCTGGCCAATGAGGCAATGAGCTATTTTAAGAGTTAGCAAGTTCTTAGTCGCTACATGTGTTCGAGAAGCGCCTGTGTGAACACTCCTTGGGGCTGCTGCAGAAGGGTACCCTGCATGTTCTCCAAGACTCTTACTTAATCTGACATAATATAGATCTGTTAGTATCATTATTATATATTTTTTCAGGAAACTGTGAATTCTTTATACTCCCCAACAAATCTCTCATCCATTAGCCCTCGGAAAGCAGCTATCATGTGATATTTATCTTGGCTTGACAGTAACAGATGCCCAGTAAATGGCTATTAGATTTGTAGACTGCCTGCACTTTGCATAGTATTATGTTTACTGTTTGAAGAGCATATTTCCTATTTTGGGGGGTAATGGAAGCAAATCAAAGATGAGTTGGTTCTACCCAACTGCATTACTTCAACAAAAATTGCTGAAAATGCCTTATGTCCAACAGTCTCTAAGTATAGCAACCCAAAGTGCACTCAGTAATAAGACTTCTAAGTGGAAAAATAAATGAAGATGGAATATTATTTCTCCAATACACATAGGTACGGGTGCATGGCGGCTCATTCGTAGGGCAGACTATATCCATATGTGAAAGACATTATATAAAGTAGAAGGAGTACTATATCCTATTGAGTATATCCCTGCCTTATGATAACAGATACCTGGTTATCTGGCTTCAAAATATAAGGCTTCAAAATTCAAAAGGAACCAGGGGCGCCTGGCTCACTCAGTCAGTAGAGCATGTGATCCTTGATCTCAGAGTTGTGGGTTTGAGCCCCACGTTGGGTGTGGAGATAACTTAAAAATAGTTTTTTTAAAAAATGCAAAAAGTACCAACTACACAGGGTTATCTTGTGAGAGCTATTCACTAGAGACCTCATCTGGTATGATGAGGTCTGGTATAGCTACTCAGAATGCAATACTTATTTTCTTTCCCTCAGTAAGATTTCTGAATATCTTAACCAGGAGGACATGTGTAGAAAGCAATGAATGAAGTTGATTGACATTCACTATCATTCTTCCATCATCGAGAGAAATAAAAACTAGGTAGAATGAAAATAACTTTTTAGCTAGAATCCTGGTATCATAAGCAAAGATGCTCATGGTTGTTTGCTTGCTGGAATATTTCTATTCAGTAAGAGAAAAGGATTACTAGTGAGTCTGAAGAGAGAAGGAAGGTACCCCTATCCTCGCAGCTAATATCCACTCTTTGTAAGTATTACACATCTCTTACCCAAAGATTTCCAGGAGTCTCTCCAAGCATATATCCTTTAAATAATCAAAAGAGTCTGTTAAGACAGTTTCAAACAAAAGGGACACGTTCTAGGCATTTTGTTAAGCAAGAACTTGGACTCTCTTTTTTTTTCATTGACTTTTTAATTTAAAAATAGTGACGTAAGCTTTCTCCTATGAAGTCCAAATGAGAACCCAAACCCCCAAAGCTCAGGTGCATGTTCTGCTTCATCAGCCGTAGAACAGAAGTGAAACTCCTAATATGAATAGAGGATACAAAGCTAATTCACCGTGTAGACCATTGAAAACTGCCTCTGGTGTCAGGGAATAGCCATTGGTGTTAGGAAATAGCCTTAGAGTTACACATGACTGCGGTGCTTTATTTTTTAAGACAATCTAATTTGATATTATAAGAGAGCATCCACACATTACGTAAAATTCTCTCAGGGCATGGCTGTTCCAAGATTTTTTTAAAAATGAACCAGCTGTTAGAAAAGATAAGTGAGGAGAGGAGGAACAGTTTCCCTTTAGAAGCTATACATTTCTTTCAGGTGATATTAGAAAACTGAGGTGAAAAGATTGGTTTTATGTCTCTTAGGTGTCACCCTTAATTTTTGTAATATCATTTACTCACAATAAATGAGCCCACTTCAACTGTATTTTCCAGTGTTTTGTCAACTGTATACATCTGTGAAATCACATCATTACCAAAGTATAGAAAATTTCCATCACCCCAGAAAGTTCCCTCATGCCCCATTGAATTCAATCTCCCTCGCCTCCAGCCCTAGGCAACCGCCAATCTACTTTATGGTACGATAGCTTGGTTTTGTCTCTTCTAAAATTTCATATAAATGCATGTGTATGGTATATGCTCTTTTGTTTTGGGCTAGTTTCAGCATGTTTTGGGGATTTATCAATGTAGTTGTGATACTGGTAGTTTGTTCCTTTGTCTTTGGGAGTAGTGCTCAACTGTATAGATACACACAAATTTGTTTACATCTTCATCTGTTAATGGACCTTTGAATTGCTTCCAGTTTTGCCTATTATAAATAAAGCTGCTATAAAGAAGTATTTCCAGGGTGGCCTGGCTGGCTCAGTCAGTAGAGCCTGTGACGTTTGATCCCTGGGTTGTGGGTTTTATCCTCACATTAGGTATAGAGATTACTTAAAGATAAAATCTTTTTTTAAAGAAACAAGTATTTCTAAGCCTTTTTATAGGCATATATATGTATATATATATATACACATATATGTAAATGTGTATATATGTACACCTGAAAACATGGCTCTGTACAACTTATCAATCAATACATATATATGTGTGTATATATATATATATATATATATATATATACACTATGCTTAATATTGAGTAAAATATGAGGAAACCATTAAGGTATGGTGAATTTATATTATCAGTACTGTATAACCATTTGGCACTGTTAGATATTTAGACTGCTTCCATTTTTTTTCTTATTGTAAATAAGGTCACAGTGGACTTTTTTTGGTAGAAAGCAGTGTCTTCATTTGGGGTGATATTTTTTAAGAACCCCCCCAAAGGAGCATTGGAAGGGTCAATACAAACAAAAATTATAAGGTATTTGATATTGCCCGATTAATTCCTAGGAAGGTTTAACCAATTTACATTTACATTAACAAAATTTTAATAACAATATAGAAAAAAACAAGAACAAGTTCCATAGAGATGCATGGGTGGTTCAGTTGGTTGAGCCTCTGCCTTGGGCTCAGCTCAGGATCCTAGGCTCCTGGGATCCAACCCTGCATTGGACTTGCTGCTTAGTGGGAAGCCTGCTTCTCCCTCTCCCTCTGTCTGCTGCTACCCTCGCTTATGTGCGCGTGCGCTCTCTCTCTCTCTGTTAAATAAATAAAATCTTAACAACAACAACAGCAACAACAAAAAGAAGAAAGAAACAGGATAGGCAATACCAACTGTTGATGAGAATGTGGAGCATCCAGAATTTTAAGACATAGTTGATTGGGGTATAAATTGATACAGATACTTTGGAAAACAGTGTTTGGTAGGATCTCATAAAAGTGAACTCTTAAAAAAAAAAGCTGAACACTTGTACACACTATAACTCTGGGGACTTGTCGAAAATGAAATAAGTGAAATGAAATAAGTGCTGATCATCACTAAAAAGCATGTAAAAGAGTGTCTGTAGCAGCACCCCTTGTGATATCTCCCATGAAATCAAGAGTAGAAAAAAATATATTGTGACATTATCACACAATGGAATGTGTGTTACACAGCAACGAGAGAATACATGACTTAGCATTACCTATAATAATATGGATGAATTTCAGAAGCACGTAGAGCAAGAGTAGCTGGACACGATAGTATGTACTCTTTTCTTCCATTTACCAAAGACATACAAAGCAAACTTAATGCTGTTAGAAGTCAAGATATTATTTTGCCTTGAGGAGGGACAGGAGTGGGTAGTGACTCAAAGAGGGCACAAAAGGAGTAGCATAGGTGTGGTCATTTTGTACAATTTTATCAATGTGTACAGTTGTGATTTTTGTACTTTTTGATATGTATGCAAGGTTGAGTTGTTTTGTTTTGTTTTTTTAAAGAATATAGTCTAGCTGGTGTCACTGGTGTTGTAGCTGGTGTTGTAGGAGGAGTGCAAAGGATGGCCATGGAATGAAAGGGGAAAATAACTCTCTACCATACATAAACTTCATATTTCCCCCCGGATTACCACAGCCTAACAATGGAAGAAGGATGGGCATAATATTCCTTGAGATCCCACTTACTTGCACTACTGTTCCTCACTTAAATGCAGTATTTCCATTTCTTTCCATATAATATTAAATGCATCCTTATCTTTAGAGCAGCGCTATTGATTTCCAGACAAACATTCTAAACCTCATTTGCTACTATGCCGACCGTAATTTCTCTTTTCAAGTAGCTTATGGACTTCATTCATTTTCCAATTTGAGTTGAAATATTTATTTGATTTTACAGTGTGGATTGTTCCCATAATGGGGTACATATTGGTGTTTCATAGAGTGGGCACTTAATGATCCATTTCTCCAAAGATAAACCGAGATTGATAAGTTGTACAGAGCCATGTTTTCATAAAGGAACATTTCAACTTTCATTTTGCCCGAGAGAAAAACTACAATTGTTAGCCAATTAAGATTTTGTTAAAGTTCATGTAGTAATAAGAGGACATATTTTGAAAACACTATATTTTGAAATATTAGAAATATTTGAAATAGTTTGAAATATTGGGAAAAAGAAATATGCTTATTCACCATATTCACTCAGATCAACCAAAGATAGGAGGCAGGAGATTAAATCACCAAGATTCTGGATGGAATCAGGATTCACATTAAAGCATTACATCATCATTTCATAATCTATACAGTTTGATGATATGCAAAATTGTGGTTTCCCTCGTTGTGTAGGAATAGAAATTGAAGTAATAGAAGTGGCAACACCAAGGCAACGTGCTGTGTTTGAAACAATTGGACATGATCGCTGTTTGATTTGAAACAAGTCATTGAACTTCCTTGATCTCAGATCCCTCAGATAAAGTAGAGATAACAATACTTTATTGATGGGGCCCCTGAGTGGTTCAGTTAAGGACTATGACCTAAGCCGATCTGCCTTCGGCTTAGGTCATAGTCCCAGGGTCCTGGGATGGAGTCCCACATTGGGCTCCCTGCTCTGCAGGGAGCCTGCTTCTCCCTCTACCTCTGCCCCTACCTCTTAGCCCCCTGCTCCTGCTCTTGCCCTGTCAAATAAATAAATAAAATCCTTTTAAAAAGCCCATAATAATAATAATATTTTATAGGGCTGTTGGGAGCATTTAATGAAAAATGTTCTTTTTTACTTAAAGTGCCTTTGTACAGTGCCTGGTATATAGCAAAGGGCCCAACATAGTGATTCCCTGCCCATCCTTAATTATAAACAAGGGGATAATTGGAATGCTGGGGAAGTTCTAGGCAAAGACAGGAAGCAGTTGAATGTAAATACTGAATTCTTCATGGGCAATGCTCCTACCTGAAATCATCGTTAATCCCACTGTAGAGATTCAATGTAAGACTTAACCTATTCTCAGACTGCTCTTGCTTTTCTGATAAAAAGTTGGCATGAACATTTTATTGTTTTACAACAGCTGTTAATCACCAAATATTAGTGAATATCCAAGAAGAATGCATTACTGAGCAAAGACTTAGCAAAAATTAAAATCATCAAGTGCTCAAATTCTGTTCTCCCAGGGAAATAATATAATTTGTGATCTGACGGGAACCATGTAAAAATAGTCAATAGCATTCTTATTGCACATTTATGTAGGGTATGTCAAGAAACTGCCTGATTTTTTTGTCAGTGAATTCTTTTTTTTATTTTTTATAGCACCAGGTCTTTCTTTGTATTAAAAATATTAGCATGAAAAATTACTAATTCTAAGATTTTAGAGATTTCAATGTCTGAATAAAATTTACTAAGTTTATTATTAATGTGGTAACCGTGTAAACATTTTGGGAAAATTGATTACATTTTATATATTTGGTTCGAGTTACCATTTTGGCAAATCAGCTAGTTTTACCCTTTCTTTTTTCTACTGCTGTTCAAATTAATTCACTTATTCATTATTCATAACGATGCCCATCACTTACTAACTGGCCTCACTAGACCAGACGCTCTACTAAGAACTGAATTCATTAACTTTTTATTTTAATATATTGTAAATCACAAAGATAAGTTGCAATAGTTTTACAAAGACTTCTTGCTCTACATTTTATCAAGATTTACTAATTCTTCACATTTTCGCCCCAGGTGCATTATCTTCTCCTCCCTCTCTCCTTCTCTCGCTCTTTACACTTTCAGCGAATCATTTGTTATTAAGCTACAGATATTGTGCCCATTTCCCCTAAATATATCAAGGTATATTTCCTAAGAACAATGAAAATCTCTTACATAAACAACAGTACCATTATCAAAATCAGCAAACTTAAAGCCACATTGTTTCTGCAATCAGCAGTAGAGATTCCAATGTCATCTTTGTTTTTAATAGAAGGGAAATGTGTATGGCCTTTCATCACTAAGCTTGATTACAACTGTAGTTTTTTGATTGTCTTTTGTAGATGCTTTTTATCAATCGGAATTAACTCCCCTCTATTCCTAGTTTCCTGGAAGATTTTGTCGTGAACAGAACTGAATTTTGTCAAATCCTGCTTTTTACGTGTATGTAAATGATCAAATGACTTTCTCCTTTTTTCTCCTAATTGAATCACATTGATTGATCTTCTAATAGGAAATCATTTGTGCATTTCTGGGGATGACCTGTACTTGGTCATAAAATACTCTCAATGTATTTCCAAATTTGATTTGTTTGTGGGTTTTTTCCCCCCATCTGTATTCAGATGATATTGTTTGGTCATTTGTTTCACTGTAATTTTTTCTTCCGTTTTGGTATGAGTGGTATGCTTGCCTTATAAAATGAGTTACCAAGTACTTTCTGCTTCTCTGTTTTCTGAATGTGTTTGTCTAAGATTGGTACTATTTCTCCATTATGTGTCAAAATCCAATAGTGAAACCCTCTGGGCCTGTAGTGTTCTTTTTGAGAAGGTTGTGAACAAATTATTCTATTTATTTAATAGATAATGGGGGCATTTAGATTCTCTGTGTCATTTTTAACAGTTTTGATAATTTGTGTGTTTCAAGAAATGTTTTCATTTCATCTAAGTTGTTAAAACAATTGGCATAATGTTCTTTATAACATTTCTTTATCATACTTTTAATACATGTAGGATATATAGTGATATCCCATCATTCACTCTGGACACTGGAAATTTGTTTTTTCTCCTTTTTTCTGTAGTCAGTCTGCTAGTGGGCAATCAATTTTATTGATCTCTCAAGGAAACAAATTTTGGCTTTGTTACTTTTTTCCTTTATGCTTCTTTTTAGTTCATTATAGCCTTCCTTCTACTTTGGATTTATGTGATCTACCTTATCTCGATTGCCATGATGAAAAGCTAGATTTTGTTTTGTTTCTAATATAAGCACTCAAACTAATTTCTCTCTAGACATTGCTTTTGTTATAAACCCATACATTTTAATGACATCTTTTCTCTTTTTTCAGTTAAGCATACTTTGTAATATCCCTTTTGATTTCTTCTTTGACTGAAGAGTGATTTAGAAGCATATTTTTTTAAATGTACAGTTACTTGAGGATTTTTGAGGTATTATTATTGATTTTTAACTCTGTTCTTTTGTGGTTAGAGGACATATTCTCTATATCATTGGAATCCTTTGAAATAATATGGTCTGTCTTGGTCAATATTCTATGCACACTTGAACCGTGCTCATTGTGCTGTTGTTTGGCAAAAGGTTCTATTAAGGTCAATTTGTCTGAAAGTCTGCTTTGTCTTATATGAATATTATCACTCCAACTTTCTTGTTCTTACTTTGTGCCTCCTACATCTTTTTTAATCATTTTAGATTGTAGTTTTCCAAAGGCTTATTTTTTTTGCAAGTTTTTATTTAAATTCCAATTAGTTATATAGTGTAATATTAGTTTCAGGTGTAGAATTTAGTGATTCATCACTTATATACAATACCCAGTGCTCATCCCAACAAGTGCCATCTGTAATCCCCATCACCCATTTAGCTCATGCTCCCCCCACCTCCTCTCCAGAAACCATCAGTTTGTTCTCTGTAGTTCAGATAAACTATTTTCAAGTTTGTGTCTCTTTTTTTCCCCAATGTTCATCTGTTTTGTTTCTTAAATTCTACATGTGAGTGAAATCATATGGTGTTTGTCTTTCTGTGACTTACTTCACTTAGCATAATACCCTCTAGTTCCATCCACATCATTGCAAATGGTAAGATTTCATTCTTTTTATGGCTGAGTATTATTCCAGTGTGTGTGTGTGTGTGTGTGTGTGTGTGTGTGTGTGTGTGAATGTGTGTATATATATATATATATATATATACACACACACACATATACCACATCTTTCTCCATTCATCAGTCAATGGACATTTGTGCTCTTTCCATAATTTGGCTATTATTGATAATACTGTTACAAAACCAGGAAACATGTGTCCCTTCAAATTAGTATTTTTGTATCCTTTGGGTAAATGTCTACCAGTGCAATTGCTAGATTGTAAGGTAGTTCTATTTTTAACATCTTGAGGAACCTCCATATTGTTTTCCAGAGTGGCTGCACCGGTTTGCATTCCCACCAACTGTGTAAGAGGGTTCCCTTTCCTTCACATCCTCACCAATATCTGTTGTTTCCTGACTTATTAATTTAGCCATTTTAACGGCTGATTGTTTTCTATATATCACATGGTTTTTGTTCCTGTTTTCCCGTCCTGCTTTTTGTTGGGTTAATTAAATATATAAACTTTTAATCTTTCAGACATACGAAAATGTTATAACTATAATCCAAAGTTTGAGTATCTATACATCACTCGTATTCCCAAGTGCTAACATCTTACAATATCATAGTACAGTTGTCAAAATCAGTATACTAGCATTGTTGCAGTGCTATAATAAAATGTGCAGAAAAGTCTGACCATTATTCAAAGGTCACCAATTATCCTACTAGTGACTTTTTCTCGTCTAGGATCCAACCCAGGATCGGACATTGTATTTAGTTTTCATGGCTCCTTAGTTTCTTTATTCTTACATAGGTCCTAGGTCCTTATATGTTTGTGTTTTTTTTTTTTTTTAAGATTGTATTTATTTATTTGAGAGAGAGCATGAGCAGGGGGAGTGGCAGAGGGAGAGAGAGAAGTAGTCTCCCCGTTGATCAGGGAGCCCGATGTGGGCTCAATCCCAGGACCCCGAGATCACAACCTGAGGTGAAGGCAATTGCTTAACTGACTGAGCCACCCAGGTGCCCCCTTTATTTTGTTTAATGTCTTTAGCATATTTGAAGACTACTACCCAGCTATTTTGTGGAAAGTTCCACATTGTGGGTTTGTATGAGGTTTCTTTTCGATTATGTTCATCTTATGAATTCTTGGCAGGAGTACCACATAAATGATGTTATATCCTTCTCCGTGCATTATCTGAGGAAGAACACATGGTGTTGATTCATCTCCTTGGTTGGATTGTTAACTTTGGTCATTTGGTTAAGGTAGTGTCCACTAGGTTTCTCCACCATAAAGTTACTATTTTTAACTCATAATAGGCCTCTTGAGGCAGATACTATAAGCCTCTGTAATCATCCTGTTTTTCATCATATATTGCCTACTAACTTTAGCATCCTTTGATGATTCTTGCCTGAAATGATTAGTACTGTTGTGCTTGCAAATGGTGTACTTTTTTTTTAAAGATTAAATATTTATTTATTTGGGAGAGAGAGAGTGAGAGAGAGAGGAGTGGGGATCGGGGGTGCGAGATGAAGAGGGAAAGAGAAACTTAAGCAGACCCAACATTCAGGTTGGAGCCTTCCATGGGGCTCAATCTCATGACGCTGAGATCATGACTTGAGCTGAAAATAAGAGTCAGACGCTCAAGCAACTGTGCTACCCAGGCGCCCTGCAAATGAGTATTTTTCTATTTCAATCATTCCTTCTATTTTTATTACTTAGAGTTATATTGTGAGGAAGAAAGTTCCCTACTCTCCTATTTATTAAATTATTATTTATCACAGCAGGTACTTAACGAAATTTGTTGTTATTATTTGTTCTTTTACAGAGTACAATTTTCTTTTTTTTAGTTGACATAAATGTTATATTATTTTCAGGTGTACAGCACAGTGAATTGGTGATTCTGTACATTATGTGATGCTCACCATAGTAGTTCTGGTTACCATCTTTCACCATACAACCTTATAACAATGTTATTGATGATATTCCCTATACTACAGTTTTTTCCCTGTGACTGACTTATTTTTTAAATGGAAGTTTGTTCCTCTTAGTCTCTTTTACCTATTTCACCCATTCCCTCACCCCATCTCCTCTGACAATAACTATGGGCTTAGAGGTATCTAAATGAAATAAGTCTGAACAACAAATACTATATGGTTTCACTTACACGTGGAATCTACAAAAACAAAACAAATTAACAAACATTACTATTTACTTTATTGCTTGGATTGTCCCTGATCAGACCACTGAAAGCCCCTTCAGGTTGGCATTTGTGTCCTTGTCATTTCGTATGCACTTCCTTATTATTTGATACTTTAAGAGGTTTCAGGCTGAGGTTTTACTTTCCTGCCCTCGCCCTGGGATCAACCACTTCTCCATGAATCCCTCATTCCTTTTGCTGGTTCGTGGTAATTCAAACTCAAGACCAGGGTGCTGATTGTGTTCACTGATAGCACGGTGTCATTGTTAGTAGGCTGCCTCGATGGTCAGAGATAAGATATGTATGTATTTATGTATACAACTGTCTATCAGTTTCTATATTTCCGTGTAAATTTATTAAAGACCACGGGGTCGTGCTGAAGTCACCAACTCTACTCAAATATCACAGGTTCATCCCTTCTTTATAGTTCTTTTCTTTGACAGTGAGAAATAGATCACTTTTTGTATATAGTATTTATACTTATTCTCTCAATTCTAAAATACGTTTGATGAAATTTGAAAATTGATAACATATTTCTGTGAAAAACAAACTTGGGGCAGTGGCTGGTGCAGTCAGTGGAGCATGTGACTCTTGATCTTGGAGTTGGGAGTTCGAGTCCCAGATTCAGTGTAAAGACTACTTAAAAGTAAAATCATAACAAAAAACAACCTATTAACTACACTGTGGTGTTTCTGTAAGGTCATTTTAGTCTTTGCTCCTAGAAATATAGTCATAGTATTTTTTCCCAAAGTTAGAAAAGCTCTTCATTATGGTTATGTGAATGTCGTATAAGACAGCTATGTTTATTTCATTCTGTTTGTATTCCATTTTGGGTCCCAATTCTCATCCTTGTAGTTTTTTTTCTTTTAATTAATGTTATTGTTGTAGATTCTAAGAAATATTAATGAAGATTTAAAGGTCAGCATTTTGTAAAAAAAATATACTTAGAGAAAGTCCTCTTCCCACTCTGTCTTCCCCATTCTAATTGTCCATATGTTTTGACCCATTAGTTTTGGTTTATTCTCCTTGCCTTTCTTTTTGTCAAATGAGTGTATCTGTGTGTGTGTGTGTGTGTGTGTGTGTGTGTGTGTGTGTGTGTAATTTTCTTCTTTACCTTTCTTACACAAAATTTAGCATATTATAGATAATCTTCTGTACTTAATTATGTACAATATATTTTGGAAATCATTTCTTCTCTTTACAGAAGCCATTCTTGTCCTTTTTTACGGCTCTATCATACTGCAATATATGGATTACCATAATTTATCCAATCGCTTTTCTCTGCTCAGGAATTCAGGTTGTTTTATATATATTATAATCACACATAATGCTGACATGTATATCCATGTGCATTTTTTTTTATTCTTGGACATGCATTTTCTAGGTAACTTCCCCAAAGTAGAATTGCTATGTCAAATAGTCGGTACATTTGTACTTTTGTTGGATATTACTGAATTTTCCTCCCATGGAATGTTATCATCTCGCATGCTAACCAGCAGTGTTTGAAGATCTCCATTTTACTGCACCATCACTAACATCATATATTGTCATTTTAATAAATTTTTCTCATTCTGATAGGCATATTGCTTCTTGGAATGGTTTTAATTTGTGCTCCCCCAAATAAGAGTGAGAATGGACCTCCTTTTATCTGTTTCAGGGCCATTTTTCATCTGCTTTTGTGAATTTTTTGCTCCTATCTTTTCTTCATTTTTCAGGCAAGAGCTTGAAGGCTTTCCCCCCTTGATTTTGAGATGTTCACATATATTAGGGACATTGACTCTTTGTATATGACATATATTTCAAGCATTTGTTCCCAGACTGTCAGCTCCCTTTTTACTTATTTGTGGTGGGTGTTTATTGGTTGCTATGAAACAGTTTTTTAACGTTTACATAGCATCAAAGTTATCAATATTTTTTCTTGTTTCCTCTGGATTTTGAGCCATTGCTAGAAAACTTAGCTATATACATAGGATAGACAGAAATTCACCCATGTTTTCTTCTAGTGTTGGTGTCAGTCAGTTTTTACATTTAGAATCCTAATCTATTTGGATATCATTCTTGATTTTGGTGTGAAGTAGTTATGATTACATCTTTTCTAAAATCATCAACAAATTTTGACAGCACCACTGTCAAATCTTAAAGTCTTTTTTTTAAGAT
Organism: Nasua narica; assembly: GCA_028533885.1. NCBI lineage: Eukaryota > Metazoa > Chordata > Mammalia > Carnivora > Procyonidae > Nasua > Nasua narica. The sequence continues at coordinate 93,893,145 of CM052801.1, read as the reverse complement.
TTTATTTATTTATTTGAGAGAGAATGAGAGCAAGAGAAAGAGCACAAGCCACACAGAGGGAGAGAGAGAGAGAAGCAGATTCCCTGCTGAGCAGGAATCCTGATGTGGGACTGCATCCCAGGACCCCAGGATCATGACCTGAGCCAAAGGTGGACGCCTAACTGACTGATCCACCAAGCCACTCCCCACAGCACCATTTTTAAAGAAGTCTACCTTTCCCCCAGTGTTTCGAGATGCCACGTTAATCATAGACTGAATTTCCTTATGTAGTAATATCATTTTTTGGCATTTCTATTTTCTCACGGTGTTCTTTTTATTCATGTGTCATGAAACTATTCTCTTTTAGTTAATGGGACTTAATAGTACGTTTTAATGTATGATAGGGTTAGTCTCCCCCCTGCAGTTTTTCCTTTTACGTATTATCCTTTTTCTACTTGCATTATTGTTTTCTATTTAAATTTTATTATTGGGGCATCTGGGTGGCTCAGTCATTGTCTTCCTTCGGCTCGGGTCATGATCCCTGAATCTTAGGATCAAGCCCTGTGTTTGGCTCTGCGGGAAGCCTGCTTCTCCCTTTCCCACTCCCCGTGCTTATGTTCCCTCTCTTGCTGTGTCTCTCTCTGTCAAATGAACAAATAAAATCTTTAAAAAATAAAAAAATAAATTTTATTATTAATTTGTCTTTATTGTTAACATATCTAGCTCCACTTAAATGTGAGTAAGTATTCTTATTAGACTCACATTAAATTTATAAGTTAACAGAGATAATGAACATCTTTATGATGTTGATTCCTCCTATGAAAGACCAGGGCATAGCTTTCAATGTATCCAAGTCTCTTGGATGTGTTTCGAATGTTTTAACATTTTCTTCATAGAAATTTCACACTTCTCATGTTCATTTTATTCCTAGGAAAATTATGTCTGATGCAGTTGTAAATGGTATTTTCTGTCCTATTATTTCCCCTAACTCAACAATTGTTTTTTTATATGAAAGCTAATAATTTCTGTACATTAATTTTATATACTGCTATATCTAACTGAATGTTTTTATTGTTTCAATTAGTTTTATTATTGAAGTTTTAGAGATTTTCAGATTTGCTATCATAGCATCTGAAAATAGAGACAACTTCACTTTACCAGTTATTATACCTCAGATTGATTTTTCCTCCCTTGTCGAGTTCCATTGACTAATACCTCTAGTCCAGTGTTACATAGTGATGAAGAATCTGAAAAGACACCTCACCAAAGAAAAAATGCAAATAGCAAATAGGCATATGAAAAGATACTCCACATTACCTTGTCATCAGAGAAATGCAGATTAAAACAACAATGGGCCATATGGTCCAGCAGTCTCACTCCTTGCTATTTACCCAAATGAGTTGAACACTTACCCCCCTCCTACACACAAAAACCTGCACATGATGTTGATAGCAGCTTCATTAATGATTGCCAAAACGTGGAAGCAACTCAGATATCCCTTAATAGGTGAATGGGTGAATAAAATGTGGTAAATCTGTACAATGGAATATTATTCGTTGATAAATAGAAATGAGTTATCAGGTCAAGACACGGGGGAAACTTAAATGCATGTTAATAAGTAAAAGGTACCACCGTGAAGAGGCTACAAACTCTTCCATCTGACATTCAGGAAAAGGTAAAACTATGCAGACATTATGAAGATTAGTGGTTGCCAGGAGTATAGGGGAAAAGAGGATGTTCAAACGGAGAACAGGGGTTTTTAGGGCAATGGAAATATTTTGTATGATACAGTAATGATGGATTGATGTGATTATACAGTTGTCTAAACTCAAAGGATACATTACACCAAGAGTGAACCAAAGACAGAGGGCTGGATGAAGATGAACTCCTGAAGGTGTGTCCTGCTTCCCAGACAGGGGTTTTTAGGGCAATGGAAATATTTTGTATGATACAGTAATGATGGATTGATGTGATTATACAGTTGTCTAAACTCAAAGGATACATTACACCCATTGACCTGACACCAAGAGTGAACCAAAGACAGAGGGCTGGATGAAGATGAACTCCTGAAGGTGTGTCCTGCTTCCCAGTGGTCAATGGGCTAATAGATCCTCCCCTCAAGATCACAACTAGCACTGGGGATATTCAGGTGCTCTGGGAAGGCTGCAAAATCTATTCTTTCTCTTACTTTCTGGGGGAGGGCCTGCATCTGGCTAGTCTGTAATTGCTACTTGGACATAGCATACAAGATTTGTAAATTCATTTTCTACCATCTGTCCCACTTATGTTTTAGTTATATATCATCAGTCTTTTCTCTTGACGTCTTTCCAGTGTTCACTCTCAAAAAGGACTTATGATTAAAAAATATCTTCATGTTCTTGCATGTGTAAAGCTGTTTTTCTAAAACCCTGATAATTAAAGGGCAGTTTGAATGAACGTAAAATCCTTCATTGCACTTTCTTTCACTATTTCTCAAAATGTTTCTACACTGTTGCCTTGCTTACTATGTTTCTGAGAAGTTTGATATCAGTTTAATTATTTTGCTCTTCTAACTCATTTAAATTTATCCTGCTCAGAAAGACAAATACTGTATGATTTCACTCATATGTGGAATTTAAGAAACAAAACAGATGAATGTATGGGAAGGGGGGAAAAAGGGTGAGGGAAACAAACCTTAACAGACTCTTAAAAATAGAGGAGAAACTGAGGGCCACTGGAGGGGGATGGGTGGAAGGATGGGCTAGATGGGGGTTGGGCATCAAGGAGGGCACTTATGATGACCTCCGGTGTTGTATGTAAAGGATGAATCACTAAATTCTATTCCTAAAACCAATATTACACTATATGTTAACTAACTAGAATCTAAATAAAGATTTGAAGAAAAAAAAACACATAAAAAAATAAATCCTGCTTAGTGTTTGTTCATAGTTTCTTGAGTTTGTAAGTTGATACTTTTTACCAAATTTGGGAAATTTCAGCTATTATTTATTCAAACAATTTTTCTCCTTTACTCTCTCCTTTCTTTTTTTCTTTCTTTCTGGAACTCCAATTATATGTTTGTGATTTGATATTTTCTCACATGTCACTGTGGCTCTGTTTATTTCTTTGTAATCATGAATTTTTCTCTATTCTGCAAGTTGTGTATATTCTACTGATTTGCCTTCAAGTAATTGACTCTAATTTCCTGGGCCAAGTTTTCTCGTACGCTCATTTAGTGAATTTCTAATTTCCGATGGCTTCTTTCATGTCTCTCTTCTCCCCATCTTTTATAGTTTTAATTTTGTCATTAATACTTGCTTTCTCTTCACTCATTATGGCAGTATTTTACTGCTTTGGACATATCCATATTGAATTAATTGAATGTCCTTGTATCCTAACTATGTCATCTCAGGCATCTTGGTATTGGCTTTTTTTTTTTTTAATTTTTTATTAACATATAATGTATTATTTACCCCAGGGTGCATGTCTGTGAATCATCAGGCTTACACATTTCACAGCATTTACCATAGCACATACACTCCCCAATGTCCTTGACCAACCATCAGTAGCTTTAAAGATGGAAGAAGTTCATGAGCCAGGGAATGTGGGCACCTTTGGAAGCTGAGAAAAGCAAGGAGGTGCATTCACCCCTAGAGCCTCCAGAAAGGAACAGAACCTTCCTGACACCTTGACTTTTGCACAGTGAAATCCCTTTCATACTTCTGACCTCTAAAAGTGTAAGATAAAAATAGATCCTAATATTTTAAACAATATCTTAGTGATTACAATGACTAATTCTGCAAGGACTAGTGCAATACAAGATCCTCTGGCAGAACCAGAAATTTGTGGCTTTACATGTATTATTTCATGTAAATATTTATAAATTAATCCTTCTTTTCAAAGAATCATCTCTAATATCATTCAGAGTCATGTAATTTGTGAAATATGAGCAGAGGTTCTATTCTCTAATTTTTCTTTTATACCTTACATAGATCAAAACTGTGAACTGATACATTGCACGTTGGTGAAAATTGACCACAGGACTTGGAGTTGGAAGTTCTAGTATGTACTAACTCTTAGTTCCCTCCTCATTAAAATGGGAACATGAATCCTTTCACTTTCTTACTTGTTAGTGAACATAAATGAGATTCTGAATGTGATTGTTTTGCAAAGCACTGTATAAATGTAAGGCGTTATAAATGTGGTCAGTTTGTGTCCCATGAGTAAGGTGAAGAAGCTATACAAAATGTTGAATGTGGAGAAATACAAAGGAATAGGAGAATTGAAGTAATTTTAATGGAAATAAAAATATCATGGATATTTCATAGTGCAAAATCTGTTTTTTCTCTGTTCAGTTTGAAATCCCAAGAAAGGCCAAGAATGTCTAACTAGGCAGCAAAAAGTAAAATGTAGCAGTCCTAAGATATCAGTGTCTGTTAGCCAGGAAAAATGCTATAATTTCTTTGGAACCATAAAGCTACATAAATCATACCTCTATCACCCTTTTATACTACCTTCTTTTCACCGACCTTTTCCTATAATCTCCCTCTATCTTGCTCTACTTTTCTAACTGGATCACTGGAATGCATGTCCCTGATAAGCACATTATCTTTTATCTTATACTATACTACACTATACTAGTATAGATACATAGATATAGAATTAGAGATGTATGGATATATAGATATGGGTTTTTTTGATATGTTCTTTTTTTAAAAGATTTTATTCTTAAATAATCTCTCTATCCAACATGGAGCTTTAATTTACAACCCCGAGATCAAGAGTCACATGCTTTACCAACTGATCCAGTCAGGTGCCCCTAGATATATTCTATTTATAGATAGAAAATATACTTATATTCTATATCTATATATTTATGTATCTATATATTTTAAGTGTATTCTATACATATATTCTATGTATTCTATATTCTGCATAGAATATATAGAATACATGTATTTAGTCATGTTTATATTTATATTCATTTATAAAATAGAAATATTCTTCATGTAAAACATTTTTTTAAAAGATTTTATTTATTTATTTGTCAGAAAAAGAGAGAGAGCGCACAAGCAGGGGGAGCAGTAGGCAGAGGGAGAAGCAGGCTTCCTGCCGAGCAAGGAGCCAGATTCAGGACTCAATCCCAGGACTCTGGGATCATGACCTGAGCCATAGGCTGACGCTTAACTGACTGAGCCACCCAGTCATCCCTGTGTAAAACATTTTCATGGAGCTTCACTCTTTTTGCTATACTACCCTTTAGTCTCTGATTTAGTTAGGTGCAGATATTCTCCCGGATGTCCTTTTCATATTCATTGAACACTTTACAACTATCTTTACAGTTTTACTTACTTTACAACCATCTCTAATTCCATCACTAATGGGATTTTGTTCATATCAAACTTGAATGACCCACACCAAAACCTAGTATTTTATTTCTTCACCTCCTAAACTCCAATGACCCCATTCCATTTCAGCCATCCACTTCTAAGTTCATAATGTACATTTCTTTTTAGTTACCCTTAGTATAGTTTGAATCCTCAAAGCAGCTGATGCCAATAGGGATGATATGTACAAGAGTTTTATTAGGAGAAATGCCTCTGTGAATGTAAATATGGTGGCGTTGGGGAGGCTGAGGAAGCAGTCAAATCTCCATGCCAGATATGACTTCAACTGAAGGGTGGATGGAAAGAAGGTTGGGTGAAAGTGACTTAGACTGTGGTGCTTTCTACAGAAGGTTTGACAAAGTCATAGTCATGTGGCACTCCTTGAACCAAAGTCAGCTAGCACAGGAGCCCCATAACTTCTTGGAGTAGATCTGCCTTCAAAACTTCCTTAGTATTCAAATACTGGGAAATCTTGGGGGACACAGTTGGCACAAACACAAGGATGGATTTCTGAGTGCAGCAGCTGAGACCCTTGGTTAATTATGCTCCCTGAAGTAGGAGGTCTGTGAGTGCATTCTTATGGATACCACCATCCAACCCTTGGGCAATGCAGATCTAATTTCCACAAAGATTTTTGGAAAAGCTCCTACACAGTTCCCATGGACATTTCTTTCTGAAGGAGAGCTCAGAAGAAGGTAATTAGTAGGATGGACAACAACCCCAGTCATTGTAGTTGGTCTTGACACAACTGCCACTCATCCTCTCCCTCATGCACTCCCTGTTGTAAATTCACCTGACCTTCAGCTGTCTGCTCAGCATGTCTTGATTCTTATCTGGTGGTAGAACCCAAACCTTCAGGATTGAGTGGTATGAGACTTGCCATTATTCACAGTTACAGTGAGTCAAGGGAGTAATAGGAGGTACCCACATGGATCACCTGGGATACACATGTAATTCTTTCTGGCCACCATTGTGGAAAAGCCCCCCTGCCTCCTCCAGAACACCGGGATCCATGACCCTTGCCAGGACGGTGACTCCTCCTCTCACCTTCTGGTCCCTGATCACAAGGAGTCTAAAATGCTGTAGAATCAGCTCTGACTTATAATTCATTGGGAACTTTGCTGTGTCCCCTGGAAAGGGAAAAAGTGTACTGCTTTGGGAAACAGACGCTCCAGCCTTGCAGAGCTCAGAGTTGAGGGGACAGAAAGCATAAGTCTCTCTGAGGGTCATTGGGAGTAAAGTAATTGGGGCCATTCTTGCTTCCATCCCTAGGTTCCCAAATTCAATATCCTTGATATAGGGTAGAGCTCCATATAGGGGGTCTGTAATTTAATAAATACATTGTATCTTCAAGGTTTTCCCTCTATCTTCAGAGTATTTTTTCTTAGCTAATACTTAGGTTGTACCTTTAGAAGGCTGTTCCAGAGTTCTTTGAGACCAACTGCTTCTGCATGGTGTGGTATGTCATATGACCAGTGGACCAGTGGTCATTGGCCTACTCTTTGTATCAGAGGTTAGTCTGATCAGATGCTATGTTGTGTGGGATTGCAGGCCTATAGATCTGGAATTCCGTAAGTCCACAGATTGTGGTGCTGTCTGGAGGTCTACAAGCAGGAAAGGCAAACTCATGCCTGGAATAATTATCTATCCCTGTGAGGATTAACTACTGGCCCTTCCTGGATGAAGGAGTCTCAGATAGCCAACTTGGCCAGTAACTATCTTCAAGAAATACTGCTAGACTATGGGCTTATTATTGGTCTCTGTTGCTGACAATTTTATTATTGAGAGGCAGCAGTAACTAAAGCATCCTCCTTATGTTGGAGTCTATGCTATTGGACCCACATGTAGCCTTCATCTCTGCCACCATAGACATGTTCATGTGCCCAATTCTGCCAGTTTTGGAATTTCCAATGATGAAGGCTTATTAAGGTGACCTGGCTGAGTTATGCTGTCAACATGGTTATACACTGTTTCTTCTAAGGTATGTGCTTTCTGGTGGGTATTGACTTGTGGCACAAACATCTTCACACTTTGTTCTCCCATATGCCCATCCACATGCTTTTACTCCTAAACTCCTTGCCTTATGTATCTGTCTTTCTTCTTCCAGTTCTCCAAACATTTGGACGCACCATTGGTTGCTGCCATGTACCTCAATCCTTATTAATGTGCTCTAGCAGTGATATTATAAATGTCATGGTAACTATAATCAGGGCTTATATTGATTAATTAAGTCTTTAGTAGTCTACAGTCATTCTCCAAGATCTGTTAAGTTCCTCTAGTGGCCACCTTGGTGCATTCACTGTAGATAAATATGGACCACCACCTCAACATCTTTTAGGCCTTTACAGTTTCCATAATTTTCATCTCCAATAATATGTATACTTTATTCTTAATTTAATATCTTGTCTAGGGTAGATGGGGAGCATTTTCAGTGATTCCTACTTGACCTTCCTTAGTATATCTCTTATTCCAAGCCAAGGACCCTTCCCCCCCCCCCCCCCCCCCGCCAAGGTGGGGATTACTCCAAATGCCAAGTATATCCATTCTGATTATATACTTAGCATCTGGGTAAATGACTACTAGGCCCACTGTGAGCCGGACTTTAGGCAGGACTCTTATTTATCATTTGATCTTCATGGGGCCCTACCTCACAGGGGAGCTACAATGATTCTTTGGGCCTCTGTGTATCAATATAAACTCAGGTTCTGTGTCTAATAGTTCTTCAAATGTCTAGTTATTCCCATTTTATCAGTCATGTGAGTAAATAGCCATAGGTCCCTTTGGGCAAGGCCTGGGGAAATTGTCATGTCATATATTTTCCGTGGTGTTACAAAGTCCGTCCCCCTAGAGATTCAGATTCCTTTTCAGTCAATGAATTATAGAAATGACAATTAGCTCATATCTTGGAACTGAAAAAGAGAATGTGACTTTTTTTATTGGGGTGACCTCCCTCAGCCTTCTGCTTCTCGATTCTTACCTTTTTCTGGTTGTAAATATTAACTAGCACCCTTGTTATCTACCCTTTATTTTGCCCCTAGTAATGCCATTCTGTAATAACAATCTGCAGCTAACTATGGGTCAAACCCTTTTAGCAGCTCCTCGGGTCTTGCTGGTAATTGTGGTAAAGGTGGCCTTCCGCTTCGGGTAGTGAAGCACTATCATTTAGCCTCTGTTATATCATGGTTCCTTCATCACCATGGCCATTAATGAGTCCAGCTCTGCAAGTGCCTTTCCTAATAGTGCCTGGGTGGCTCAGTCAGTTAACTGTTCAATTCTTAATTTCATCTCAGGTCATAATCTCAGGGTCGTGAGATCAAGCCCCAAATCTGGTTCCTTGCTCAGTGGGGAGTCTGCATGAGATTGATTCTCTCGCTTCCTCTCCCTCTTCCCCTCCCCCCACTCACTTGCACGCTCTCTCTCTCTCTCTCAAATAAATCTTAAAAAAAAAAAGATTACACTGGAATTTGACACGAGTTATAAGCCTGGTCGTGAGGAGAATAGATGGGAGAAACTCCTGAAGGGGCACCAATTGCCTTGGGGGAGAGAGGCTTCTGCAGTCTCTTGACTGCAGAAGTCCTATCCATTATATGGGAAGAGTGGGCCATCTACACATCATGCCTAGTGCGTTTGTGTGTGGATGTGGGAGGGCTATAGGGTAAGTATCCTCTGGACAGCTGTCCAATGTATCCCTTCATGTTTTCAGGATACTAGGCTTTCCCTAATAGTTCCTGACCTTCACATAACAGACTTGTTTTAGTGTCTCTGGAGCTCTGCAACTCTCATAATTCGTTGTTCAGCCTGCTGCTTCATTGTGTCTTGGCCTTCTGCTGCAGGTGATGAGGACCTCTTTATATGCTACCACTGAGGCCCTTGGTTCCTGCACTTAGCTATGAACTGCTTGTTGATAGCTCTAAGTCTCTCATTATCTGTATGCAGTGTGTCAACACAGCTTAGTATTAACCAGCCATCTCCTCTGTCTTTGTAGGCACTCTTCTGCTCATATATTTCAAATCCTGAGTCCTTGCACCGGCTACAGCATTCTCCTCTACTGAGATATTTTCCAAGGGTAACACAGGTGAAATATTTAGTCACCGAATACCTTTTTTGGACCAAGAACTCTCCATGTCACTGATCAAGACTGTGTTCTCTTCATCTTTATTGTGGGTTCAAGTAGGGTACAGATGGAAAGGTATGTGAACCAGTTAGAAATCCTTATTCTACACACTGTTTTAGACCATTCTGGTTACCACTTATCTTAGCCTGGGTCCTCCAAGAAGCAGACACAAAGAGAAGACAGAGTGTACAAGGATTTTATTAGGGGGCTGACTATGAAAGGGAATATGGAGTGAGCTGGAGAAACCGGAAGAGCTGTCAAATCTTCTGAAAGCCAGGGAAGAATAGAGGGAGAGAAAGTTGGGTGGAAGCAATCTGGAGTACACTCTAAAGACATTTGAGCAAAGCCATCAGGATGACCTTGAACCAAAATAGACCAACAAAGGCATCCTTTGTCTCCCAGGAACATGCTGACCTTAGTATTATTCCGTTATTTTAGTATTATTCAGTCATTGGTGGGGAGTAGTGCATGGGAGTTGTGGCCTTGGCACAAACTTTATATAGATTTCAGGGCAAAGCAGCAGCTGGAGGCTTTGATCAATACATTTTTTATTATAAAAGAAACCTAAGAAGGACATTTTCATTGTTGCTGCACCCAGAAATACTCAGTACCCCCAATGTAAAAATCTAAAATGATGAATGACAATATAATTTGTTGTCCAAGCCAGGATGCTCTTGATAATGAAAGGTGTAGGGGGAGGTCTGTTATGAATCATACTAGGATTGTCAAGCACACTGTATAGTCACACAATCCTTTGTTTTCAAAATCCTTTTCTATGTATATAGGTTTCTCATTTTCTTATATCTTACCACTACAATTGTTAAACCTTACAGATTTCTCCCGATCTAGCCAGTTCTTTCATGTCCATTTAAAGTTACAAATCAAAATTGTACTTCATGGTCTGTCCATTAAATGATTTTTTTTTTGATGATTTTTTTTGATTACCACTAAACTCTTTTGTCCTCTTGCCCTTCATCTACAGGCATTCAGAAACATCCTAATTATGACTCCTTTGAAATGGTTACTGAGCAATGCTGGTCAGAGTTACACTTCAGTGCACATTTGTATCACTACAAATTCATGACCTTCAGAATCATCTCTAACATCAGCATAGCTCCTGTTTCACCAAGAAAAGCCATTTAGTATGACTCCCCTGTAATTGCTCAGTGCTTTCTACAAATATTTTCATGCTGCTAGCAACTATTTTTAACTTCTTTCCTTCGGTCCTAAAAAAGGTTGCATTTCCTCCAGTGCATTGCTGGCTATTCCTTCTAGAATTTTTTTTTTAAAGATTTTATTTATTTATTTAACAGAGAGAGAACACAAGTAGGCAGAGAGGCAGGCAGAGGCGGAGAGAGGAGCAGGCTCCTGCCGAGCAAGGAGCGTGATGCGGAACTCGATCCCAGGACTCCGGGATCATGACCTGAGCCGAAGGCAGCTGCCTAACCAACTGAGCCACCCAGGCGTCCCTCCTTCTAGAATTTTATTCCATTACTCATTTCCTATCATGTATTGTCAATCTCCTCCATGCTTCCATGTTTCTAAATTTCTCCTTCGCATATGAACGTGAACATTGTTTCTCTAATCCAAAGAGTGAACGAAAATTTTTTTTACCCTGCATCTTTGAGCTCTCACAGTTTCATTCTCTTTTTCTTCACAGACACATTTCTTACAAGTATCTATATATACAGTTTCCACTTTACTTTCCAACCCATCATCACCCAACCCTTTTGCTCCATCATTCCACTGAAATAATTTCACTAAGGTTATTGTGGTAGATTAAATGGTCACAATTTCTTTTTAGCTTCTCCCATCAAGAGGTGACTTTCTAATTCCTTTGTTCTTTATTTTGCTTCTGTTATTTTTTTTTAAGTTTTTATTTATTTATTTGAGAAAGAGCAAGAGACAGCACAAGCAGGGGGAGGGGCAGAGAGAGAAGCTCTCTCTCCCCGCTTGGCGGGGAGCCAGACAAGGGACTCAATCCCAGGACCCTGGGATCATGACCTGAGCGGAAGGCAATGGCCTTAGCGGCTGAGCCACCCATGCACCCGTTTCTGTTATTGTTAACTAGGAATTTTAGTGTGATGTGGAACGAAGCAACAAGGGTCAAAGTTCTCTTCTTGTTCTGATATGAAAGTTAAGCTCTGTCACTTTAAGTATGCTTGTTGCAGATTTTTGTTAGATATATTTTATCTATTTAAGGAATATCTAGATTGCTAAGAGTTTTTATTACAAGCATCTGTTTGATTTATAGAATGCCCTTTTCTGCTTTTATTTATATGATCGTGTAGTTTTTCTCCTTTAATCTCTTAAAGGTGAATTAGTCTATTTGTTTTATGTTGGAGCACGTTTTCATTCCTGAAAAAGAGTACTTAGTCATGGCATACATGTTACATGCTACTGGATTGAGTTTTTTAATAAGTTACTTAAGATTTTGCATCTATGTACATATGTCTTCAGTTTCCTTCTACTTTTATCAGACTTCAAAGCTTTCTAGATTAAAAAGTATGATTTTTGTTCTTTTATTTTAATGAAATAAGAATTCTCTTCTTTTACTTTTAACTGAAACAATTTGAATAAAGATGGATTTTCTGAGTTCTAATTCATATTTTCTAGATCTTCATCAGTCATTTTTAATAGTTTATACATGGCCCATTTCAAGTTTTCCCCAATTTATTAGGACAAAACTGTTCATAATTATTACTTAAAAAAAAGTGTACTGTGTTTAATTATGTCTATTCTCATTCTTAGGATTTTCTCCTGCATACTCTTAAAAAGCAGTTTGTCTATTTTATTAATTTTCAAAGAACTAGCATTAGTGTGTTGAAGCTCTCTCATATTTATTTGCTATTCATTAATTCTTGCTGTTAACACCCCTCCATTTTTGTGGGTTTCATCTGTTACTCTTAATTTCTAGAATGAAACAACAAATCCATTAATTTTTTGTCTTTTTCATTTTATAATGTATGCATCTTTAGCCATACATTTTTCCACCAAGTACTACTTTGGTTGCCTGCCAGGAAATTTGATATGTCATATTTTCCTTGCCTTTTATTTCTAAATATTTTATAATTTCCTTCATAGTTTCTTATTTGATTCATTTGTGTTTTGTTTCCAAAGTATTTATTATTTATTATACATAGAAGTATGTATTATTGATTTCTTACTTTATTACATTGTACTCAGGGATTGCGGTCTATATATTTTAGATTCTTTAATATTCATTGAGAATTCCTTTGGGACATAGACAATAAATTTTTGTTAATATTTCATATGTGCTTGAACAGAATACATCCTAAATATGTTGTTTACAACAAACTTGAAAACCTTTGGTTTGTTCTCAATATTCCTAGTAATTCTGTACCTTCTTGATTTATCAGTTTCTGAGAGAACTGAGTCAAGACTTCTCTCAATCATTGTAAGAGGTGCATGGGCAGTCAATCCATGTGTTATTTCTTTTTCTGTGAGGCGAAGCATCATTGTGTAAGATTCTTCATATATTCCGTATTATGGGCCAAACCCCACCCCCACCACTAAATGTATATGTTCAAGGCCTAAACCCTAGCATCTCAGAGAGTGAAACCAAACCTACCAACACCTTGAACACAGACTTCTGGCATCCATAGCTGTCAGAAAATAAGTTTCTGTTGGTCAAAAACACTCAGTCTTTGGTATTTTATGAGAGCCCTAGCAAGCTAATACATTCTTGGGGCAGGGGGGAGGAATGGGCATGGATAGCAAATCCAAGGCAAAATTTATATTTTTGAACAAAGTCTTGTCCTCTCCACAGTAGAAGGGGTACAGTATAAGCAATCTAAGACCTATGACTAGGTAGATCATGTAAACAAGATTGGTTGCCACTGCTTGAAAATTGGTTAATCAATGGTTGTACTTTGTGTCTGCTTAAACGAGGGAAATTTCATGTTCTTCAGATTATACTTATCCTCTAATCTATCCAGTATTGTTACTTTTCCTGTGAGATACTAGGAAATTAGATGAGGAAAACATAAATATTTGCAAAAATTATTTTTTATGAGCCCAAGGAAGTCTTATTTATTTTCCTAGATGTACAGATGGTCTATTATAAGATTCTACATTAGTCATAAAGTAGCAGACATTATTCTTATTGTATGAACAGGTACTTGGAAGGAACAAACTTGGAGTAAAGACAAGAAATTCTAGATACAGATATGTATATAAACATCAGGTAATAAGAGCCTGAGAAAATTCTTTTCTAACATGAATGTTCTGCTGGTTAGATTGCTCTGATTTCTTCCCGCTGGGATTTCCATTTTCTATTCTTCAGGGTAATTTCAGAGTGGAACTATAACATCTTACAATTCAATTTTGAGTGATACTGGAATATTGTACAGAAATATCTGTGAACCAGTCTCAAGTGTTATTTTTAATTCTTAGTGAACTTATTATATAAAATTCCTCATGAGACCACAGGTTTCAGTTGAGGGAAAAACATAATTGTGGTATAAGTAAAATTAGAATTGTAAGCAATATAATTATATTAGTTATTTGTGTCTTCAGGGTTTGCCATTTTTACTTGATGACAAAATACTCCTTTGCAGGCCACAATTATGTTTAGTTAGGGACACCTGAGTGGCTCAGTCGGTTAAGCGTCTGCCTTTACCTCAGGTCATGATCTCAGGTTCATGGGATCGGGCCTGCATTGGGTTCCCTGCTCTACGGGGAGTCTGCTTCTTCCTCTCCCTCTGCCCCTTTCCCTGCTCATGCTCTCTCTCTCTCTCTCTCTCAAATAAATAGAGTCTTTTTTTTTTTTTTTTTATAAATAGAGTCTTTTAAAAAGGATTAAGTTTAGGTGTGTCAGCGAATATCTAGTTTATGATGAGCACTTGGCGGTCATGGTTACTGCTTCATGGTCTTGTTTTCAATATTTACTAGCAGCCAATAGCAGCTCATCAATTGTTTCTCCAAAGTTATTTTTAATAGGTAGTATGGCTTTGCTCCAATACCTTATTGGTTTCCAATATAAGTTGTTCTATTTGAGTTTACCATAGGCTACATAGAGCATGCAAATATACTAGTGACACTTTAATTATGTCATGTTATAATTGTACCTGGAGAGCTTTCTCTTCTCTGGCCCCCACAAAAATCTGGCAGCATAAAAATGTCGTGTTACTCCCAAAGAATAGTCTCACACACTGTTACACATCTTTCTTAGGGCTATAAAATACTTCTCCTTCACCATGAAGGAGATATCCTAACATGTCTTCAGATGAGTGGTTTTGTGGGAATTCTGGGAATTCTGCTCTATTTTCTTGAGATTTATTTTCTACAATGTTTGTACATTTTCCCAAGACATCCAAGGAAACTACTAGTATCTCAGCAAAAGAAATTTTTTTATTAACATCTAATGTATTATTTGTTTCAGGGGTTGAGGTCTGTGAATCATCAGTCTTATACAATTCACAGCACTCACTGTAGCACATACCCTCCCCAGTGTCCATCACTAACAGTTCAACATGGACATCCTGTGAAATTGCAGGGCAGTTAAGTTTCCTTTGGACTAAACATAAAGACAGTAACATTAGCAGTTCTGATTTGCTCTAGTAAGGAGACCACACCTTGAGGTATAGCTACAAAACCTCTATTTGATTAACTTTAGTGATAACTAATACTATTCTCCAAGACTTATTGGACTATTTATTGGCCAGATGAGAGAATTAAATACTGCTATTATAAGAAAAAATAGGCTTAAATCTTTCAAGTCATTCCATGGTGGCAAATTACTCTGCAGTTCCCCTAGAGGAATACACTGTTTCATAGGTAGCCCTTACTTAATAGTCAGGAAGTGAAAATGGAATTATGCCACTGGTTGAAGGTATGTGTCTTCAAAAAAACCCTCTCAGAAACAAGAGAAAAAAACAATATGAGTTTGTTGGTATGTGGTCAAATACGACCATTTTAACTAAAAATTCTACTTGTCATCTGACTCCATATGGCCTCGTTCTGACGAATAAATGAAAATTGTGTGGTAGGTCCTCAGGAGATAGTGTTAGCTTTTTGCCCATATATCATCCCCCAAGAGACTCATTCATTAGATCTATGATATCAGACTAATCATACTGTATGAACAAAAAGTAGCTAGCATATTGGAAATCTTGATTTTTATCACTTTAAAGAGTGGCAGATGCATCCAAGAGTTTTAAGGACTTGGACATATTAGTAAAAATTTACATGTCTGCTGGTCAGGGCCATTCCAGGGTCCTGGGATGGGGCCCACATTGGGCTCCCTACTCAGCGGGGAGCATGCTTCTCCCTCTGCCTGCAGACTCCTCCTGCTTGTGCTCTCTGTCTCTCTCTGTGTCAAATAAGTAAATGAAATCTTAAATTAATTAATTAATTAATTAATGAGGCCATTCGGGCAACCCTAATCCAACCTGACAGGTGGCCTTATAGGAAGAGAATGTTTTGATACAGGGTATATACACACATAGGAAAGATTGTAAAGACCAAACAAATAGGTGGCCATCTGCAAGCCTAGGAGAGAGGCCTCAGAAAAGACCAAATAAATAAAAGCCTTTTGACACTGCTGTTTTATATTTTTAACCTCTAGAACTGTGAGAAAATCAATTTCTATTGTTTATGCCATCCGGTCTGGTATTTTCTTATGGCAGCTCTAGGAAACTAATACACCATCCAAAGTAAAAGACAAATTATTGCAACTTGCACCTTCTACTGACAAAGAAGTACGATGCCTGACAGCCTCTTCATATTTTCTTAGCAGCATATATTATACCTAAGAAAACTGCTCCAACCCATATGCCAGGTGACCCTAAAGACAGCTAGCTTTGAGTTGGGCCCAGAGCAGAAAAGGGACCTATATCAGGTCCAGGCTGTGATACAAATGTAGCTTCCACTTGGGATGGATAATCTGGCAGATGTATGGTGCTAGAGATAGTGAGGGTCTCAAAAAATGCTTCGCTGAGTTTCTTGACAGAACCAGAAGGAGAGGGGCACCAGGGTGGCTCAGTGTGTTAAAGCCTCTGCCTTTGGCTCAGGTCATGATCTCAGGGTCCTGGGATCGAGCCCCGCGTAGTACTCTCTGCCCTGCAGGGAGCCTGCTTCCCCCCCTCTCTCTGCCTGCCTCTTTGCCTACTTGTGATCTCTCTATCAAGTAAATAAATAAAATCTAAAAAAAAAAAAAAAAAAAAAAACCAGAGGGAGAATCAGAAAACAGGCCTCCAGATATTCTGGAACAAGATCAGAATTTAGCTGCACAAGTTTCCATATAACATTAGATACAATCAGAAGACTTAGTTTACAGCAAAGGAGCAGGAGAGGTATCCTCTAAAAGTTTCTGGCCTTTATCAAACATATAAAGAAGAGTTAATACCTATTCTTCTCAAAATATTCCAAAAAGTAGAAAAGGAAGGAAAAATCCAAATTCATTCTATGAGGCCAGCATTATCCTGATACCAATACCAGATAAAGATACCACAAAAAGGGAAAACTGTAAGCCAATATCTCTGATGAACATGGATGCAAAACTTCTTGCATTAATTAATCATGCATTAATTAATTAATGCATTAATCAATGCATTAATTGATTGATTAATTAATAAAATATTAAGCCAACAATACATTAAAAAAATCATTCTCGGGGCACCTGGGTGGCTCAGTGGGTTAAAGCCTTTGCCTTCGGCTCAGGTCATGATCTCAGGGTCCTGGGATCGAGCCCCACATCGGGCTCTCTGCTCAGCAGGGAGCCTGCTTCCTCCTCTCTCTCTGCCTGCCTCTCTGCCTTCTTGTGATCTCTCTCTCTCTCTCTCTCTCTGTCAAATAAAGAAATAAAATCTTTAAAAAAAAAATCATTCTCCACAATCAAGTGGAGTTTATTCCTGGGTTGCAAGTGTGATTTAATATTTACAAATCAATCAATGTGATAAGCCACATTAATAAAGGAAAGGAAAAGAGCCATATGATCATTTCAGTAGATGCAGAAATTTGAAATAGTACCCACAGCTAATACCATCCTCACTGGCGAAAACCAGAGATTTCTTCTATGGTCAGGAACGAAACAAGGATGTCCACTCTCACCACTTCTATTTAATATGGTATTGGAAGTCTTAGTCAACAATAATCAGACAACAAAAAGCAATAAAAGACATCCAAATTGGTAAGGAGGAGGTAAACACTATTTTCACTATTTGCAGATGTTATGATACAGAAAATCAGAAGGACTCCACCAAAAACTGCTAGAATATAATAATAAGTAAATTCAGTAAAGTCACAGGATATAATGTCAATGTACAGGAATCTGTTGCATTTCTATATAACAGGGAAATTAAGGAATCAATCCCATTTACAATTGCACCAAAACCATGAGATACCTAGCAATAAACCTAACCAAAGAGAGAAAAGACCTAGACTCTGAAAATCATAAAACACTGATGAAAGAAATGAAGATGATGTAAAGAAATGGAAAGACATTCCATGCTCATGGATTGGAAGAACAGATATTGCTAAATTGTCTGTACTACCCAAAGCAATCTACACATTTAAAGCAATCTGAATTAAAATACCAACAGCATTTTTCACAGCATGAACAAAGAATCCTAAACTATGTATGGAACCACAGAAGTCCCTGAATAACCAAAGCAATCATGAAAAAGAAAAAGCAGAATTAGAGGCATCATAATTCCAGACTTCAAGTTATACTACACAGCTGTAGTAATCAAAACGGTATGGTACTGGCATAAAAATAGACACACAGATCAGTAGAACAGAATAGAAAACCAAGAAATAAACCCACAACTATATGGCCAATTAATCTTTGACAAAGGAATCATGCAAATGCGAAAAAGATGGTCTCTTCAACAAACGGTGTTGGGGAAAATAGACAGCAACATGCAAAAGAGTGAAATGGGACCACTGTCTAACACCAAACACAAAAATAAATCCAAAATGGATGCAGGTCAAAATGTGAGACTGGAAACCATAAAATTCTACAGGCGAACACAGGAAGTAACCTCTTTGACATTGTCTATACCAACTTCTTTTTAGATATATCTCCCAAGGCAAAGGAAACAAAAGCAAAAATAAACTATTCAGACTATATCAAAATAAAAACCTTCTGCAGTTAAGGGAACACTCAACAGAACTAAAAAGCAGCTTACAGAATGGGAGAAGATATTTACAAATGACAAATCTGGGACAGGGTTAGTATCCACAATCTATAAGGAGCTTATACAACTCAACACCCAAAGACCAAACACTCCGATTAAAAATGGACAGAAGACATGAATAGACACTTTTTTAAAGAAGACATACAGATGTCCAACAGATGCTTGAAAAGATGTTAACATCACTCATCATGAGGGAAATGCAGATCAAAACAGCAATGATATATCTTCTCACACCTGTCAGAATGGCGAAAATCAACAACAGAGGAAGATGTGGAGAAAGGGGAACCCTCTTGCACTGTTGGCAGGAATGCAAACTGGTGCAGCCACTGTGGAAAACAGTATGGACATTCCTCAAAAAAGTTTAAAATAGAACTACCCAAGATCTAGCAATTGCACTACTAGATATTTACCCAAAAAAATACAAAAAGACTAATTCAAAGGGATACATGCAGCCCGATGTTTAAAGCAGAATTCTCAACAATAGCCAAATTATGGAAGCAGTCCAAGTGTCCATCAGTTGATGAATGGATAAAGAAGATGGTGTATATGTCTGTGTGTATGTTTATGTACGTATATGTATATATGATGGAATATTACTCATCCATAAAAAAAATGAGATCTTGCCATTTGCAATGACATGAATGGAACTAGAGAGTATTATGCTAAGCAAAATATGTCAGTGAGAGAAAGACAAATACCATATTATTCCACTCATAGGTGGAATTTAAGAAATAAAACAAAGGATTAAAGGCAAAAGAGAGAAACCCAGAAACAGACTTTTAAGTATAGAAGACAAACTGATGGTTACCAGAGGGGATTTGGGGGTGATGGGTGAAATAGGTGATGGGGATTTAGGAGTTCACTTTTTGTGATGAGCACCGGGCAATGTATGGAAGTGTTGAATCACTATTTTATACACCTGAAACTAATATAACATTGTATGTTAACTAACTGGAATTTGAATAAAAACTTTTAAAAATGAATAAAAAAATAAAAGCTCCTGTCCTCTTAAACATTGGGAAACCTCTTTACAATACAACTTAAGGGGCACCTGGGTGGCTCAGTCGGTTAACCATCTGCCTTCGGCTCAGGTCATGATTCCAGGGTCCTG
The DNA here is from genome assembly GCA_028533885.1 of Nasua narica. Classification (NCBI taxonomy): domain Eukaryota; kingdom Metazoa; phylum Chordata; class Mammalia; order Carnivora; family Procyonidae; genus Nasua; species Nasua narica. Next base: position 93,873,414 of record CM052801.1, on the reverse strand, counting down.
GGATCGAGCCCTGCATTGGGCTCTCTGTTTGGGGCAGGAAGCCTGCTTCTCCCTCTCCCACTCCCCGGGCCTGTATTCCCTCTCTCACTGTCTCTCTCTCTCTGTCAAATAAATACATAATATCTTTAAAAAATAATCAAATACAACTTAAATGCCAGTTAAGGGTGATACTACATAAGAATAGTGTGCTATCTTCAGGACACCATTTATATCTTGAATCAAAGACATTTATGTAGTGCTAGTCCTCCGAAGGAAGATTACATGGGCTTGGAAACCATGAACTTCTTATTATCAGTCTGAGTGACTCACTTATAAAATATACATATCTGATCCCTACAAATCTGGACTTTGATGGTTTAAAGGTCTTCAGTTCTAAATGAGGAATACTTCTGCCAGGGGACACATGAAGAATAACATTGACTCCTAAGCTGTGACTGCTACCTTGGTACTCCAGTCTCCTTGTGCAGAAGAAATAGCAGATGAGAAGAGGAATAAACAACCTGCCATGGATAACTGACTATTGTCATCAGAAGGTCATGGGGCTCTTATTACACCATGGGAACAGGAGACTATGTTTGTTCCCAAGTGATCCTCCAGTGTGACTCTTGATTACTTACTTCTCCCATTCTAATAATAAGTTCAACAGTCTAGACCAGAAAAGGGAATAGTGACAAAGGGCTGAAACTCCTCATGAATTATGGTTTGCATCATGTCACCAGGGAAGTCATCAATACCAGCAGAGTTGCTATTTTAGAGTGAAGGAATCTAGAACAAGGGTGGAGGATGAAACGAGTATCAGCCATGACCTTAAAACCAACTGGAGCACTGTGAGTTGTTCATTTCATCAATCTTTTTCTTCATTTCCTCCAGGAAGAGAGGTTCCCCAGAATCCTGGAGGAACTGCTTCTGAAACATATATGAAGTGAATCCAAGCAGCACAAGGCGTGGACTATGATGGACACACAAATGCACTTCCCAGATCCCTCTTTGAGGATGGACTTGATGATTTAGATACTATATCGGCAAACATCCTTTAGCTGTCAACCCCTTCAGAGAGTCCTTAAGTTCAGAGATCTGCCTGGCTTAGGATCATGCCCCTTTTCAGGATAGGCCATGTTCAATGACTGATTAATGCAGAAGTATAATGGTCTGATCATCTTTTTTTTTTTTTTTTAATTTTAAATCTGTTTTTTTTTTTAATGTCCAACATTGACAACTCTTATGAAAAGCCTCCAAGCACAGGCAGAACTGCATCAAATAGCATTCTTATGGGAGCAGATAGACATTAAGACTTCCACCCTCCCTTGCAACACCCCAAACTTGCTGGTAAACTCTGCTTCCAAGTACTTCCACAAAGCACACTACAAGATCAGCCTATGTTCTCAACCCACCTGCTTCAAGTTCACGTTGAATGGTTCAATCATCTTGACAAAGCTAGGAACAAACTGAATGGCTAGTCTAGTTCTGGAACTCCTCATGTCCTTGGCTAAGATTGGGCCTGCATCTCAGCTTGACTTCTTCCTCTGCCCAGTTCTGTTTCCTTCCTCTTTTCTGCAGTTTTTGACCAAAAGTCACTCATAACATCCTGCATATGAATTTCAAAGTCTCTTTCCTGGAGAACTCAACTGCTAATACTTGCCTAACCATAGTGCAAGGAAGGGCATTTTGGGAAAGTATTGGGTTTTATATGCAAGGGATAAATGACTTCTTTAGGCATGAAAAGCATGAGTGTAAGAATTTCTGAGCATTTTTTTTTAGTTATCTCTGTTTTCTGTATCCAACCATGTATCACTGTTCTAATTATTAGTATCTTACTCTTTCCTAATCACTGTGATAACTTTGTCACTTAATTTACTCCAGCAACAGCTATAATTCAAATTTTGCATCCATCTTTGTGTTTGGTTTATTGTGTGTGTGTGTGTGTGTGTGTGAGAGAGAGAGAAAAAGGTGTCAGGTAATAGTCCTGAGTTTTATTACATGCCTTGAGGGAAGAATTTAAGATTTAAGCTTTATCTGATCATCTTAGACCATCCCATTTAAATTAATTTCTAACAGCAGTTACCTGGCCTTCCAGAACTTCACCTTCAGTGGGCTCATTGCCTCAGGATACCTCAAGCATACTTCATTAGGTTATTCTATAGTCCGTGACACAGTCTGCTAGTTTGCCATTCTGGAATCTAAATGGGCATCTTACTGGCTTTTACCTTAGCTCAGTAAACTATTACAGATATATTTTCTTGGGTGTGTTTTCTGGGAGATATGATATTAAAGTATAAACATTAATCCTAACTAATTTATTTTTTTTAATATTTTATTTATTTATTTGTCAGAGCATGGGAGAGAGAAAGAGAGACCACAAGCAGGGGAAGCAGCAGGCAGAGGGAGAAGCAAGCTCCCTGCTGAGCAAGGAGCCTGATGTGGAACTCAATCCCAAGACCCTGAGATCAGGACCTGAGCTGAAGGCAGACACTTAATCCCGACTAATTTAAAAAGAAAAAAAGAATTTATTAGAAAACAGGTGTAGTTCAAATATTTGCGAGAAGAGTAGACAAATAAGCCTCAGGAAAGGCAAAATCTATAGCGACTCTGGAAGTTATCAGTAACAGGAATACACAAACTCTCTTGAAATATTTCCTAAGAATTTCTCCTGTTGATTCTGAATTAGTAAATCTAAGATAAGACTTAGGGATTCATGTTTTTTATAATATATATATATATATATTTTAAAGATTTATTTATTTATTTATTTGACAGAGAGAGAGATCACAAGTAGGCAGAGAGGCAGGCAGAGAGAGGGGGGAAGCAGGCTCCCTGCTGAGCAGAGAACCCGATGTGGGGCTCGATCCCAGGACCCTGAGATCATGACCTGAGCCAAAGGCAGAGGCTTTAACCCACTGAGCCACCCAGGTGCCCCTATAATACATATTTTTAGAGTATTGCCCACAGTAACTTAACTCCAATCATTTTCTGTCCCTTGTGTAATACCCAAATTTTAAAAATGTCCAGACTACCAAACTAAAAAGCTTCTGCACAGCAAAGGAAACCATCAGAAAGATGAAAAGGGAACCTACAGAATGGGAGAAATTATTTGCCAATCATATATCTAATACTTTGTATATAAAATATACAAAGAATTCATCTATGCCAGTAGCCCCCCCCAAAAAAGTAACAAAAAACCCCACCAGGGGCGCCTGGGTGGCTCAGTGGGTTGGGCCTCTGCCTTCAGCTCAGGTCATGATCTCAGGGTCCTGGGATCGAGCCCCACATCCGGTTCTCTGCTCAGCGGGGAGCCTGCTTCCTCCTCTCTCTCTGCCTGCCTCTCTGCCTACTTGTGATCTCTCTCTCTCTGTCAAATAAATAAATAAAATCTTTAAAAAAAAAAAACCCACCAATCTGATTAAAACGTGGGTAGAACATCTGGATAGATATCTTTCCAAAGAAGACATACAACTGGCCATCAGATATATAAAAAGGTGCTCACCATCACTCATCACTAGGAAAATGCAAAACAAAACCACAGTGAAACATTCTCACACCTTTTAGAATGGCTAGTCGAAAAAAAAAAAAAAAAAAGAATGGCTAGTCGAGTGTTTGCGAGGATGTAGAGAAAAGGGAGCCCTTGTGCACTGTTGGGGGAATGTAAACTGTGGGAAACAGTATAGAAGTTGCTCAAACACTAAAAATAGAACTACCATATGATTGAACAATTCTGTTTTGGATATTTATGCAAAGAAAAAGAAGCCCTAACTCAAAAACATATCTGTACCTATTTTCTTTGCAGCATAATTTATAATAGCTAATACATGGAAATAACCTAAAGGTCCATTGATGGATGAATAATTAAAGAATATTATATATATATAAATTAATATATATATAATAATATATATTGTTATATATTTATATTTATTTTTATATTATTTATATATTTTATATATTTATAGTATATATTTATAAAATATATAAATTTTATATTTATATATATTCATTATATATTATATATAATTATATATATTATTATATAATTATATATAATATATATTATTATTTATAATAATATAGATATTGTTAGTATTTATATAATATAATATATTAATATATAATATAATATTTACATTATATATATAATATAAATATATATTCCTTAGAGAGGAATATATATATATTCCTCCCTAAAAAGGAAATCCTGCCATTTGTGACAACATGGATGGACTTTGAGGCCATTATGCTAAGTGACACTATGTAGACAAAGAAAGACAAATACTATATGATTTCACTTATATGTGGAATCTAGAAGAAGAAACAACTCAGAGATACAGAGAATAGAATGGCGTTTTGACAGAGGCAGGAGGTCAGAGATGAGCAAAATGGGTAAGGCAGTCAAAAAGTACAAACTTCCAGTTAAAAAATAATTAAGTCCTATAACATACAGCATAGATACTATAGACTTCATTATACTGTATATTATTTAGAAGTGCTAAGATAGTGAATCTTAAAAGTTGTTACCACATTAAAAAAATTTACATCAATGTGTGCATAAAAAATTTACATCAATGTGTGCATAAAAAATTTACATCAATGTATGGTGATGGATGTTAACTAAACTTATTGTGATCATTTCACAATCTATACATTTAACGAGTCATTATGTTATACACATGAAACTATTATAATGTTATATGTCAAATATGTCTCAATAAAACAAAAATATTTGAACAAGGGGAAAAAAGAAATCAATAGAGAAAGTCAACAAAACCAAAAGTAGACCTTTTAAAAGATCAGTAAAATCAATAAGCCTCTACCCAGACTAAGAACAAATGAGAGAATATGCTAACTACTAATATCAGAAATGATAGAAGGAATATCATTAAAGATGCCATTATTTAAAGGATAATAAAGCAATATTATAAACAACCCTATGCCCACAAATTTGATGACCTAGATGAAATGGACCAATCTCTTAAAATACACAGTCCACCACAACTCACCCAAGAAGAAATAAGTGATCTGAATAGGCCTGTGTCTTTTTAAAAAATTAAATTAATAATTAATGACCTTCACAAACAGAAAGCACCAAGATCAGATAGGTTCACTGGTAAATACTGCTAAACAATTAAGGCAGAAATTATCCCAATTCCCCATAATCTTTTTCAGGGGATAAAAGCTGAGAGAATACTTCCTACATCATTCTATGAGGCCAGCATTAACTTAATATTGAAATTAGACAAAGACATGACAAAAAAAAGAAAAATATAGACAAATATTTCTCATGAACATAGATGCAAAAATCCTCAACAAAATATTAGCATATTGTACCCAACAATGTCTAAATAGATTTAACACTGCAATCAAAAGGGATTTATACCAGATAAACAAGTCTGGTTCAACATTTTAAAATCAGTTAATTAATTAATTAATTTTTGGGGTGTGAAAATCAGTTAATTTAATCCATCACATCAATAGATGTAGAAAAAACACTCGAGCGGGACCTATATGACTTAGTTAAGCTCCCGACTCTTGATCTCAGCTCAAGTCTTAACCTCAGGGTCATGAGTTCAAGCCCTGTGTTCCATGTCACATGAAGCCTACTTTTAAAAAAGAATAGAAAAAAAAAAACCTCACAAAAAAATCCAGTACTCATTTATGAGAAATCTCTGTCAACTAGGAATAGAGGGGAACATCCTCACTTTGACAAAGAATATCTACAAAAAAGCTACAGCTAATATTATACTAATGGTGAGAAACTCAAAGTTTTCCCACTAAGATCAGGTAAAAAGCAAGAGAGTCCCTTCCTGCCACTCTTTTTCAACATTGTACTGGAAGTTCCAGCTAGTGCAACAATATACACAAGAACAGACAAAGACACACACACACAAAGGAAATAAATGATACAAAAAATAATAAGTAAAATTACAGGATAAAAGGTTAATACATAAAAGTTAATTGCTTTCCTATAAACCTGCAATAACCAAGAGGAATCTGGAATTAAAAACACAACACGATGGGGCGCCTGGGTGGCTCAGTGCGTTAAAGCCTCTGCCTTCAGCTCAGGTCATGATCTCAGGGTCCTGGGATCGAGCCCCGCATCGGGCTCTCTGCTCAGCGGGGAGCCTGCTTCCCCCTCTCTTTCTGCCTGCCTCTGAGCCTACTTGTGATCTCTCTCCTCTCTGTCAAATAAATAAATAAAATCTTTAAAAAAAAAATAAAAGCACAACACGATTTACATTTGCACCAAAACAAGATACTTTGGTATAAATTTAACAATAATACATATAAGACTTCTATGAGGAAAATTACGCAACAGAACTCTGATGAAAGAAATCAAAATAAAAACTAAATAAATGGAAAGAAATGCCATGTTCATGGAAAGGGAGACACAACATTGTCATGATGTCAATTCTTCCCAACTAGACCTGTACATTCAAGTGCAATTATTGATCAAAATATCAGCAGGTTATTTTGTAGATATCAATGAACCGATCCTAACATGTATATGAAGAGGCAGAGGACCCAAAATAGCCAACAAATATTGAAGGAGAGTAGCAAATTTGGAGGCCCGACACTATGCAACTTCAAGACTTACTGTAATAGGTGATGGGGATTAAGAAGGCGCTTGTTTTGATGAGCACCAGGTATGGTATGTAAGTGTAGAATCACTATACTGTACACCTGAAACTAATATTACAGTGTATGTTAGCTAACTGGAATTTAAATAAGAACTTGGAAGAAAAAAGAAAGAAGTCTATTAAAAAAAAAAGACTTACTGTAAAACTACCATAATCAAGACAGTGTGGTACTGGTGACAGAATAGAATGCAGATATAGACCCCCATAAATATAATCAACCTATTTTTTATAGTGGAACAAATACAACACAATGGAGCAAAGGTAGTCTTATCAACAAATGGTGCGGGAACAACTGGACATCAATCCACAAAAAATTGAACCTGGATCACATACCTAAATGGTAAGTGCAAAATATAAAACTTAAAGATAATATAGGAGAAAACCTAGATGACCTTGAGTATGGCAATGACATTTTGGACATGGTAATGAAGATATGACCTATGAAGAAAATATTTGAAAAGCTGGACTTCGTTAAAATTAATAACTTCAGCTCTGTAAAAGACATTGTCAAGAACTCAAGAAGACAAGCTACAGACTGGGAGAAAAATTTGCAAAAGACCGATAAGGGACTATTATCCAAAATACGCAAAAGAATCTTAAAGCTCAATAGTAAGAAAATGAACAACCCAATTAAAAAATTAGCAGAAGATTAGAAGACACCTCTTCAAAGATATACGGATGGCAAATAAGCATATAAAAAGACGTTCCACATATGTCATCAAGAAAAGTAAATTAAAACAATGAGCTAACACTACCCACCTATTGAAATGGCCCAAATCCAGAACACTGACAACACCAAATGCTATTGAGGATATGGTGCCGCAGGAACTTCGCTAACGCGAAGGCAAAAGAGAGCAGCCACTTTGGGAAACAGTTGGTGATTTCTTATAAACTTAAGCATACACTTATCATGTAATCATGCTCCTTATTTTTTACTCAAAGGATTTTAAGCCTTATGTCCACACAAAAACCTGCATACAGATGTTTCTAACAGCTTTATTCTAATTGCCAAAACTTAGAAGCCAACATTTGGTCCGTCAGTAAGTGAATGAATAAAGTGTGATACATCCAGAAAATGGAATATTATTCAGTGCTAAAAAGAAATGAGCTATTAAGCCATGAATAGACATGAAGGAATCCCAACTGTGTTATTACTAAGTGAATGAAGCTAATTTGAAAAGGCTACATAATGTATAACTCCAACTATATGACATTTTAGAAAAAGCAAAACTATGAAGAGCAAAAAGATCAAAGCTGCTATGCATTGTAGGAGAATGGTCAGAGAACAGAGGATTTTTAGTGTAGTGAAACCACTTTTTATACTATAATGATGGATAAATATTATTGTATATTTGTCCAAACCCACAGAATGGGCAATATGAAGAGTGGACCCAATGGAAACTATGGACTGCTTCTCTACCTGCCCCTCACCTCATTAATGCTCTCGCTCTCTCAAATAAATTTTGCAAAAAAGATGAACTATGGACTGTGGGTGATTCTGGTGTGTCAATGTAGGTTTATCAATTGTAATAAATGTAGAACTCTGGTAGGGGGTGATGATAATGAGGGAGGCTATGCATGTGGGGGCAGGAGTATAGGGTAAATCTTTGTACTTTCCCCTCAATTTTTTAAAAAAATTATTTATTTATTTATTTATTTATTTATTTATTTGACAGAGAGAGAGAGAGAGAGAGATCACAAGTAATTAGAGAGGCAGGGGAAGAGATCGGGGGAAGCAGGCTCCCTGCTGATGCAAAGACCCTGATGCAGGGCTTGAACCCAGGACCCTGAGATCATGACCTGAGGGAAGGCAGAGGCTTTAACCCACTAAGCCACCCAGGTGCCCCTCCCCTCAATTTTTAATGAACCTAAAACTGGTCTAAAAATACTCTTAATAATAATAAAAGTTTAAGTCAATATATATTGGGCAGTGGTTAAATAAGATATGTTATGGACATGGTGTGAAGTGTTGAGGACTTAAAAGAAAGAATGTGTCAGGGGTGCCTGCCTGGCTCAGTCAGTAGAGCATGCAACTCTTGATCTCAAGGTCATAAGTTCGAGCCCCACAGTGAGCATAGTGTGTACTTAAAAAAACATGCTAATGCTAGGTATATTGGCACATGTAGGAATAACCATGTTATATTAAACCAAAAAATATTGAGGGACAGAATGTATAGGATCTTCATAAAACACACTAAGCAGATAAAAAGAACATATCTAAAAATTTATATATTTATATATATTTACATGACTATAAAGGATTTCCTTAAAACATTGGTTACTACAGCCATGTGGGATGAGAATGGTTAGTTATATAATTAACTTTTTGTACATGACTATATTCTTTATTTTATTCTAATAATCATGTACGATTTGTTTCTCACCAGTGAGAATACCTTTGTTTTTATGACTATATTCACAATGTACACCACTTAAGCCACATATCACCAAAAATATAATTCAGAAAGTAAAAGTCACCTGAAATTTTAGCTCCCTGAAGAAATAAGCATTAACATTGTGGTAGTGACTAATTTGTTAAAGCACGAACACATGAGCATAATTTTCCCTAAATGGAACAATGTAGGTTTTTCAAAATCTAAATTAGGCACTTAAAAAAGAGTCTTTTTGTTGGGTGGGTAGTTCTAGATATAGAATCCTATTACAAAGAAGAGAAAGAGGGAGAGAATTTCGTCGCTCAGTTATCAATATTTATAACAGTCCTTTATTATTTGAGCTATTATTGCATTCCCTCTAGAATCTCCAAAATATTGTCAAATTATAATATTCTCAGCAGGGATTTCTGTCATGTTTTCTATCTTAATGGAACTGAATTTTGCATTTTACATTTTAGGATGACAGCACTTTTTTTTTGGTGACTTATCTTTATTCTTTTAATAGGTTTATTTATATTTTATTTAGATATTTTACGAGAATATCTGCTGGAATATATCTCATTTTTGCAATGATGTATGTTATCAATTTAATAAATTATTTTATATCCTAATCATTCAGTGTTCTTCAAATAAACAGATCCAATGGGGACTATGTATATATATATATATATCTATATATATATACACATCTATATGCATATGTATGTGTATATTATATATGTGTGTGCACGTAAATATCTCTGTCTAGAGAGAGAGATGAAGATTTATTGTGAGAAATTGGCTCATATAATTAGGAAAGCTGAGAAGTCCTAAAGTCTACAGTCAGCCAGCTAGAAGAGAGCTGATGGGATCTGTGTCAGAAAGCCTGAGCACACAGAGAGCTGATTAAGGAAGTTCTAGTCTAAAAGCCCACAGACTGGAGATGCAAGAAGGGCTGTTTTAATTTGAGTCTGAAGACTTGGAAAAAGACTAATGTTCCAGCTCAACACAGTGTGGCTGTAGGAGATCCCCCTTATTTGAGGAAGGATGAACCTTTTTATTTTATTCGGGCTTCAACTGATTGGTTGAGGGCCACCCACATTAGGGAAGGCAATCTACTTTACTCAGCCTCCCAGTTGAAATATAAGGGTTGTCTGGATGGGTCAGTCAGTGAAGCAGCTGCCTTTGGCTCAAGTCATGATCCTGGGGAGCCTGCTTCCATGACCAGTGGGGAACCTGCTTCTACCCTACCTCTCCCTCTGCCTGTCACTCTGCCTACTTGTGCTCTCTGTCAAATATATAAATAAAATCTTAAAAAAAATATGAAAGAAAGTTAATATCATGCAAAAACACCCTCACAGATATACTTAAAATAATTTTTGACCACATAGCTGGGCACCTCATGGCCCAGTCAATTTTACATATAAAATTAACCATCACAAATCCACTCTTTGTCAACTTGGCACCCAAACACATCTCCTTAACCATACTCACCTGAAAGACACTAATGAGGTCATAATTCCACCGTACAACTTTCTTGTGTGCAGCTGAAAATGCACTACACTTTCTCTAGAAGAGGATATGAAGTCTTTGTGTGATGTTTACTCTTCCTGATATCCCATAACTTAGGTACTATGATGTAAAATTAATGCTTAAATGTTAAAATATAAAGTCAATACATCTAATGTTACATTAAAAGTAAACGTGAGGGAAGAAAAGATTTGACATATAGATATTGATATATAGGTACACATATATAAACACACACAGCCGTTCATAACAAAATAAGGGGGAAATACTCATGATAATAACAGTCCTCATTTCTGTAAGTGGTAATTTGGTCATAGCTGGTATTTATAATTACCTTCATCCACTACCCATTCCGTATTGCCTTTGTCTTCAGCAAGCACCTCAGCTGGTTGTGGATCTTTGTCTGGTGGGTGATCCAAAGCTTTATTCCTGAAGGGTCTCTGCTATTAATAGTTTGCCAGGATTACATGATTGTAGTTATCCATTAACTAATCCCAGGGTACAGCAATTCTAAGAGATGCCCTAAAGAATCTTGTGTATTCTAGACATGGTCTTCCTTGCCTCCATTGTGAAGTTGTAGTCCAATTTCCTCTTGGGAAACAAGATCAGTTATTCCAGCCACCACAGGAGCTCCCTTCTTTGCCTGTTGATTCAAAAGCAAAGGGAATCCAAAGTTGCCCAGCAGCAGTCTTAAGTTCCAAGTCAATGATATCATGGTTGTGACTCCTTATAGAAGCATTTCTCCCTTTGTAGCCAAGATATTGAGGCCAATAGACTATAAGGTCATGGGAACAGGAAGCAAAAATTTTACTAGTGGGTCGCTAAAGATAATAGTGGTACCACTCCCATTTCCACATCTTAATTCCTTAGTGAATCCTAACTATAGGAATAACAACATCATATACTGGATGTTAATTCGAGTATATACAAGCTTCTGCAGAATCTTGTCCCAGCCATGCAAGGTATTGCCACCTAACTTGTATTGTAACAGCCTTCAAAAGGCCATTCCATCATTTATCAAGCCAACTGCTTCAGAATGGTGGGAAACATGGTAAGACCAGTGAATTCCATGAGCATGGACCCATTGCTGCACTTCACTTTCTATTAAGTAAGTTCCTTGATCTGAAGCAATGTTGTGTAGAATACCATGACAATGGATAAAATATTCCATGAGGTAGTTTTGGAAGATGCATTGCATGCCAGGAAGGCAAATCCATATGCAGATTTAAGTGTCTCTTCCCAGTGAGAACAAAATGCTGCCTCTTCCATGATAGAAGTGGTTTGTTGCAATCAACCTGCCACCAGTAGATGGCTGATCACCCTGGGGAGTGGTGTCGTATCAGGGACTCAGTGTTGGACTCTTCCTGGCAGAATAGGCACTCTGCAGTGGAAGTCCATGCTGCTGAGCTCATGTAAAACCTTCATCCCTATGAACGTAGCCATTTTGTTCATGAGCCCATTGGATGATAATGGGGATGGATGGGAAAGAAACTGACTAGAATCCACAAAGCAGGTCATCCTATTCAGTGGATTATTAAAATTCTCACCTGCTGAGGTCACCCTTTGGTGAGTTTTTTACATAGAATGCAAATATCTTCACATCACCCCCCCCCACCACCACCATTCAGAGAGGTCTGTCCATATACTGCTTCTCCAAATCTGCTCGTCACCAATTTTTCAGTCATGTTCATTCCAAGTTCCTGACCATACAGCCAAATGCTTGGCCACAGATCATGAATCCATATAAAATCATACATCTTGCCATTTCTCTTTTCAGGCAAAGAGTTCTGTCCGGTGGGTAGATTTCCTGTCACCACTTCCTTTAGGGATGTCCCAGAAATGGGTTATAGTGCTGTATCTGTCCACTTTCTGGTATTGCTTGTTTACCTTGAAGAATCATCTAGAAACCAAGTTCAAGTCTTCCCTTCTTCTGTCAAGCAATTATAGGGAACTTCCCATGAGGTGTAGGCTAAGAGAGACAATTAGTATAAGAAGAGTAGGGACCATGGCCATTTGGGTCACTTTGTGCAACTTACTTGTACCTTCAGGGATTTCTTGAGCCCAGTCACATATTTACCAATTCCATTTGATGATGGAGTGCTACTGTTCATACCTGACTTCTTGGTTTAGTGGGTCAGATAACACGCAGCTCATGATGAACAGCTCAGGTTGTATGGTAACTTGGTGGTATATTGTTAAGCATTCAGTTTCTACTAAGGCCTAATCGTAGGCCAAGAACTGTTTCTCAACAGTGGAGTAGATTTCTACAGAAGATGGTAAGGTTTTGCTCAAAATTCTAAGGGCCTGCAGATTTAACTCTAAGGACCTGCCAAAGGCTACGAACAGTATTCTTACCTGCCATGGATACTTAAGCACCATTGGATCTGCTGGATCTTATAGCCCAAGAGGCAGAGTACCTTGCGCAGTCACTCTGACCTATTGCAGAGCCTTCTTTTCGTTCTAGGCCCCATTCAAAGCTAGTACCTTTTTGGATCACATGGTAAATGGGCCTGATTAACACATCCAAGTGAGGAATATGCTGTCTCCAAAATCCACTATGCATTGTGCCTGTTTTTTGGTTGTAGGAAAGGCCAAGTACATCAACTTCTCCTTCACCTTAGAAGAGATACCTCAACATAGACCCCTAGAAATTTCACTGGGCTAAAAGGCCTCTGAACTTATATTGGATATATTTTCCACTCTTTGACACACAAACAACTTATCAATAAATCTAGAGTAGTTTCTTGCTCACTAGGTCCAATCGGCATAATGTCATCAATATAACAGACTAATGTGACATATTGTAGAAGAAAAAGATGATCAGAATTCCTGCAAATTAAATAATGACATAGCACTGGAGAGTTGATATGTCCCTGAGGTAGGACAGTGAAAGTGTATTGTTAGCAAACTGCTTTTGGGGGTTCTTATTGATAGGGATGGAGAAAAAGCATTTGCCAGATCAATAGCCGCATACCAAGTATCAGGGGATGTGTTAATTTGCTCATGCAATGAAGTCACATCTGGTATAGTGGTTGTAAATGGAGTCAACACCTGGTTAAGCCTGTAATAATCCACTGTCATTCTCTAAGATTCATCTGTATTCTACACAGTCCAAATTGGTGAGTTGAATGGTGCGGTGGTGGTGATCCGCAATCCTGCATCTTTCAAATCCTTTCAACTTTCAAGTACGGAAGTATCCCAGTGCTAATTGGGATTTTAATATGAAGTTCATATTGTATATCTATTCAGTAGGCTAAAATTATTATTATTATTTTTAAAGATTTTATTTATTTATTTGACAGAGGGAGAGAGATCACAGTAGGCAGAGAAGCAGGCAGAGAGAGAGGAGGAAGCAGGCTCCCTGCTGAGCAGAGAGCCTGATGCAGGGCTCCATCCCAGGACCCTGAGATCATGACCTGAGCCAAAGGCAGAGGCTTTAACCCACTGAGCCACTCAGGCGCCCTAGACTAAAATTATTTTTCTGTAAAATGATAACTATGTCAACTCTTTATCGCCATACATAAAAATGGGAGAGGATCCCTACCTCATACTTTACAAAATAAATTTAAATGGACATAAGGATTAAAAATCAGGAGAAATATAAAAATATTAAAGAGAGACTTAGGTTTGGGAGTGTTTCTTTAAACAAGACAATACAGAAGCTTTAAAAAGGTTGAGAATCATATTTAGATTTTCTCCTAAATTTGTACTCTTTCATTAATCTTGACTTCTTTAAAAATAACAATGATAATTTTTCAGTTAGTATAGATTTAGTTGGATCACGTAATAATATGAAAAGGTCTGCAACTCATTCCCTTCAAGAAATTTTACAAATTCAGTACTGATTTCCTCTTTGAGCCAAGATAGGCTTAGTAAGTTTTCTTAATTAAGTATTAAGCATTTTTTTCAACTTGACTTTTTTTTGCACACTTATTTCAAATTTCGGTTATCATCAGAGAATGTGACATGAAAAAGATTTTTAAATCTTTGTTAATGTTCCTGTTGTTGCTAAATGATTATTTTTATAAATATTCATAAACATACACAAATACATATTATTTTCTCATGAAACAAGTTACGTGATTATGTATACATTAATATATATGCAAATTATACATACACATGCATATGTGTAATGTTTATTATTAATATATATTAATTAACCACCCCATGGGATTTCTTGTTTTTCATCTGATGTATTTGATTATGGAAGAACATATTCCAATGTTCAAGTAAAAACTGCACTATTTTCAAATTCTCCTGGCATTTGTAATGTTTTTGCTTTATTTAACTTCTTTTCTTTAAGGTTTACCAATTTATGCATTTAAGTAATCTCTTACCCAATGTGGGGCTTGAACTCATGAGCCCAGGATCAAGAGTCACAAGCCTCTGACTAAGCCAGCCAGGTGCCCCATGCTTTATTTTACTTCTGTGTGATTTGCTACATACATATTTTGATTGCCAGAGCCTTCATGTATACTATATATTTTAGTATTGCTTGTTGTGGCTTTCATTTGTTTATTTTAACTAAACTTAATATTTTACTTTGATAAGATAGTTTTCATATTTGCCTATTATTAATTTTGTTCATCCCTTTATTTTAATCTCTATATTTTTGTCTTATTTTATTTTATTTATTACTTTTTAAGTAGGCTCCACGTGTAGCATGGAGCCCAACCTGGGGCTTGAACTCACAACCCTGAGATCAAGACCTGAGCTGAGATCAAGAGTTGGAGGCTTTACCAACTAAGCCACCCCAGCACCTCTATCTTATTTTATTATTTAAAGTTTAAAGACATACACAAATGTAAACTTATTAAGTAGGCTACAGCTAAATGAGCATTCACAAATTGAACACATCTGTTTAACCAGAACTTAGATGAAAAAATAAAAACAATAAATTTTTCAGCATCCCAGATGCCTTCCCCTCATGGAAAACTACTGCTCAGACTTGTAATGCCATAGATTAGTTATGCCTTTTTCACATTTAGTTCTGCAATTGATCAAAACTGACTATTGTGTATGATGTAAAGTAACAGTGTATGTGTTTGTATATCCGCTCCCCCATCCCTGCAATGGTATCCAGTATTCCCAGTAGTGTTTATTGAAAGATAATCCTTTCTCCATCATACTGCAGTGACACCTTCCTCATAAATTTGTTGACTGTATATGTGAGGGTCTGTTTCTGTATTCTCTATGCTATTCCATTGCCTATCCTTATACCAACAGCACCCTATCTTAATTACTACAATATTGTTGTAAGAGGACTTGATACCTGATAGTGTAAGTCCTTCCATTTTTGTTTTTCATTTTATTATTGTTTTTTGTTTTTTCTTCAAGATTGCATTAACTATTGTTGGACATTTGTACATGCATATCAATTTAAAAATCAGTTTGTCAGTTTCCATAAATTATCATTTTATAACTTTTCTGAGGCATAACTTACAATTATCATTGGCCCCTTTTAAATTTGCGGTTGGATGAGTTTTGTTCAGTCTATGCAGGTTACACTACTAAAACAACCCAGGTTTAGAACACGTCCCTCATCCTCAAAAGTTCCCTTCTTGCACCTTTGCAATGAATCTTCACGCCTATCCTTGACTCCAGACAACCAACAAACTGCTCTATGTCACTGTAGTTCTGTTTTTGTTTTTGTTTTTTATCAAAAGTGAAGTTTGTTGAGTCTGGCACAAGGGAGGTGCAGGCAAGGGAGAAAGGCCAGACAATCCCCCTATATCACTCTAGTTTCGCATTTTCTAAAAATACCTGTAAACGAAGGTAACAAAGTTTTCCACGGGCCCCTCTGCATTTGGTCCCAGCAGAAACCAAGGCCCTGTTTGCACCATCTAGGCCACCTGCTTACTCAATCTAGTAGCTGCTCCTAGAAAGGTAATCCTATCGAAGTCCGGAGAAAAGGGCAGTAAAGGTTTGCATTTAGGCAGCCATTTTCTTTCTTTCTTTCTTTCCTTTTTTTTTTTTTTAAGATTTTATTTATTTATGTGACAAAGATCGAGAGAGAGAGAGAGAGAGAGAGAGAGAGAGAGAGAGCACAAGCTGGGGGAGTGGGAGAGGGAGAAGCAGGCTCCCCAATGATCAGGTAGCCGGATGGGGGCCTTGATCCCAGCACTCAGAGACCATGACTTGGGCAGGCAGCGGCTTAACTGACTGAGCCACCCAGTCACTCTAGGCAGCCATTTTCCATATATATAAATGACTATGAAAAAAAAGAACTCCACAGGATATAAATCTATGCAACTAACTATACAATGATATAAAGTAGATTAATAACTACTATAAAAACAAAAATAAGTCCTAAGATGGAATTTTAATTTAGGATAGCTAAAGGCACACCTGAGATTATTTGGCTAAATGGTTTTTGGTGAATTGACAATTGGACCTAGAATATCCATCGATCTGGCTAACTTCATCAAGATTAATGTAAAGTATCTACTTTTGGGGGGATATTTTTCTATGTGCACAGCACCATTTCCTGCATTATACTCCATTACATCTTTTTCTATGTTCACAAATGTCTCTATCCCCTATCTCAGTATGTTCAGGGCTTGAGATCTTTTGATTCCAAAAAAAACACTGGTTCTCAAACCTAGAGGTACATGAAAATCAGCTAGGGAACTTGTAAAAACTGATGCTGGGACTCCGTCTCTAACCAATAAAGCCAAAATCTCTCTGGGTGGGGCATAGGCATTGCTGTGTTTTATTGTTGTTTCTGTTGTTTGTTTTTTAGTATCTCAGGTCATTGTAATGTTCATTTAGGATTTAGAACCATTGATCTATCCTTTGGTAATTGTTAAAAATGCAAATTTCTGGGGCCCACCACAGACCCACTGAATGAGAAATTCTAGGATGTTACCCAGTGATCTCTGTTCTGACCAACCATGTAATTGATACAGGCATATCTCTGAAATGTGAGAATCATTGATCTAGCCAGTGTTACTCAACTTTGACAATAGATTGGAAGCATTTGGGTGCTTTAAAAAATACTGATGCCTGGGTACCTCCTCCCTCAATAGTCTGATTTAATTGTTCTGGAGTGAGAGCTTTACAAAAATGCTCCAGATAATTTTAATGTGTAGCCAAGATTGAATGCTTTACTAGGTCATGAGCCCCCTGAGAACAGAGATCATGACATAACTAGCTTTGTAGATTCTGAATTTGGCACAAGATTTGACACGTTGAATGAGGAGGAAACAAAAACGAAGGGGATCTTGCAGGGGGCAGAGGAAGACTAGATCAATCATATTAAAAAGGGTTAAGCATTTGGATTTTTCTGAAGGAATGCAGGTCAACTGCATAGTCTTTAATAGTTACCCAGAGATTCTGACTTTCTTCATATTAACTGAAACTTTCTTCATTTTGCTTTACAAAAATAAAAGGCATTGGTTCTTTGGATAATGTGATCTACTATGCTACTCCTCATAAATAATCAGTTTTAATAGAACATATATTCAAATGCTCAACTATCTTTCAGGTTTAAAAAAATATATCAGGCTGATCGTAACTGGACAACACTCAGCACCAAATGGATCTGTTAGGAAAACAAGGAATTTAAAATACAGGGGCACCTGGGTGGCTCAGTTGTTAAGCATCTGCCTTCGACTCAGGTCATGATCCCAGGGTCCTGGGATCGAGCCCAACATAGAGCCCCACATGGGTCTCCCCACTCTGTGGGAAGCCTGCTTCTCCCTCTCCCACTCCCCCTGCATGTGTGTTCCCTCTCTCACTGTGTCTCTCTCTGTCAAATAAATAAATAAATAAATAAATAAAATCTTAAAAAAATACAAATAAAATACATTCACTCCAGGAAAAGATCAGTCATAGCGATTATTAAAATAATCTGTTTAATTATTTATGAGGACAGCTGCGTTTCCTTTTTGAAATCTATTTTATAGCAAAATCTTCAAATTTCAAATTGTTTTAAACCAAAAGCAGGATACAAATATTAAGTTATCTTCAAAAAGACAAAAAATTAATAATTAAAAATTATTAATCAACCAAGTTTAGGTGTTATTGAAGATTTTCTAATTGAAATTCGATTAATGCTGGATACAAGATGGGGAAAAAATCCCTTGTACTATTTTTCTTTATAATTTGGTAATATAATGTTGAATTAATTTTTAGTCCTTCATTTATTATAATAATTAGTATCAGAAGTAGATTAAATTAAAATGTGTTGTTGAAAATACAATTTTCTCAATTATAGTATCAAGATATTAGTCATGTTCAAACAATTACCATGAAAACAATCAACTACAATGTTTTCCCATATAATGTTATTTTAGTTTTATTTATAAAACAAACACCAATAATCAAAATTTTATCAACAGTGAATCAGCATTCGAATCAAATAGTTCTTTTTTTTTTTTTAATTTCACTCATGCTTGAGCTTGGCTCTCTATAAACTCCTCAAGCTTCTGAACTCCTCTGATCATTATGACCTGCCTTTCACTGAAGCATATGATGAGTAGATCCTCACCGAAGGAAATGCCTATACATAGCTGCTAAGCATGATGGCCTTAGTAGACAGGAAGACACATAGAGACAACAGTTCATACAAGTCGCATAAAATGGCTGATGATTTGGTGAATTCTATGTTGCAAGCTTTTTTTTTTTTTCTGAAGATTTTATTTGACAAAGAGAGACACAGAGAGAGGGGGAACACAAGCAGAGGGAGTGGGAGAGGGAGAAGCAGGCTTCCCGAGGAGCGAGGAGAGCCTCCATCCCAGGACCCTGGGATCATGACCTGAGTTGAAGGCAGACACTTAAGGACTGAGACACCCAGGCACCCCCTGTGTTGCAGTTTTAATAACAAAGGTCTAGATCACGACCATTATCAGAATGTTGGAAGTTGAATGGATCATCTTCCTTGCAGTCATACAATGAAAGCTCATCTTAACATTGCCTACTTCTTATTTCAAGAGAGTTTTAGTATAATTAGTTAATATGTTTGCATGCAAAACTAGTAACAGGTAAAACCTGAGGCACAAAGTATGATCCTCATTCAGTTTAACAGTTTTCCCATGAGTACCTAAGCACTTGGTGCTGTACTATCAGAGTAAAGGGAGATAAGTTTAAGTTTTCAGTTAAGATCACACTGTGATGGTCTTGAATGCCAGGACTTTTAGCCTCTTGGTAACATCTTCCAGAGTAGGTAGATGCCTTTGGGTGGAAAACACCTTAAGTCCTATGATCTCTTCTCTGGGTTTATGTCTTCTCCTGAATATTCACCCCATAATTCCTCACTGTTCTATTAGTTCTGCAATCCTTTAAAGTTATTTTTTTTTAAGATTTTATTTATTCATTTGACAGAAAGTGACACAGTGAAAGAAGGAACACAGCAGGGGGCATGGAAGAGGGAGAAGCAGGCTTCCTGCCCATCTGGGAGCCCAATCTGGGGCTAGTTCCCAGGAACCCGGGATCATGACCTGAGCTGAAGGCAAATGCTTAACAACTGAACCACCCACGTACCCCCCTTAAAGTTATTTTTATAAAAATGTTGTTCAGACTCTTTAGTTGTCCCCAGTATTATTGCTGGTCTGAATTACCTGATCTGCTTTTATTAAAAGAAGAAATACACATTGTTTTATAATTATTTTATATTTCATTTCTAGAAGTCTGTTTCTATGGTAAATTTGCTAGATGTCTGTTTATGGTTTCCTATTTCCAGACAGTTTCATACTTATGGGTTATATGTTAAAATAATCAGTTGTTTTATCATCTCTGATCACTTCAACATATGAAGGAGTTTTTTTTTGTTTTTTTTTTTACTTCATTTCTACAACTATGTTTATGTTTCTTCTTGTTCATGGCACCTTAGATATTAGGTTACTCTTGACTGTGTAATGCTTATTGTCACCAAAAAAATTGTCAGTATGGAGACTGTTAGAAGCAAAATAATGCCCATCCATAAATATTCCATGTCCTAATCTTTGGAGCCTGTGAATATGTTAGGTTACATGGCAATGGGAAATTAAGATTAAAAATGGAGGGGCCCCTGGGTGGCGCAGTTGGTTGAGCAGCTGCCTTCGGCTCAGGTCATGATCCCGGAGTCCCGGGATCGAGTCCCACATCGGGCTCCCAGCTCCATGGGGAGTCCGCTTCTCACTCTGACCTGCTCTCTCTCACTCTCTCTCTTTCCTAATAAATAAATAAATAAAATCTTTAAAAAAAAGATTAAAAATGGAATTAAAGGTGCTAATTGGCTGAATTTAAAATAGAGATATTACTCTGAATTAATCGGGTAGGCCCAGTGTAACCTCAAAAAACATTGAGAAGTAGATGGGAGTGTGAAAAAGAATGGTCAAGGAGATGTAACACTGGGGGTTTCAAAGTTGTATGAACCAAGAAATATAGGTACCCTCTAGCACCTAGAAAAGGCAAGTCAATGACTTTTGATTTAGGGAGACACAAGGTTAGACTTTGCCATATAGACTCTAATCTATAGATTCTTCTAATCTCATCTAATCTGTAGAACTTTAATATAAATCTGTCTTTTAGGCCACTGAGTTTACAGTCATTTGTTTAAGCAGCAAAAGAAAAGTGATAAAGTCCTTGAGATCCAGGGTAGAAGTACCTTGATCCAGGGAAAATTTGTGTTTGCATCTGTCAGGTGCCTGGCAGGATGCTAATCCAGGAACTCCTTAAGGCAAGTTAATACCTTGAGATTTCCTGGATCATCCTAAACCAGGTTGTAAATATGTGTCCTGGCCAGCTCTAGTCATTAACACGAAAATCTCCTCTACACTTCCATGTTGTATAAAAGAATTGGGTATTTTAGAAATCATTGAATTGTATACTTTAAATTCATGAATTATATGGTATATGAATTATATCTTAATGAGGCTGGTATATATATGTACATTTTAATGTGGCTGTAGTTCTTTGGGGTTCTGCTTTTCTTTTTTTTTTTTAAGATTTTATTTATTTATTTGACAGAGAGATAGATCACAAGTAGGCAGAGAGGCAGGCAGAGAGAGGAGGAAGTAGGCTCCCTGCTGAGCAGAGAGCCCAATGTGGGGCTTGATTCCAGGACCCTGAGGTCATGACCTGAGCCGAAGGCAGAGACTTAACCCACTGAGCCACCCAGGTGTTCCTGGGTTTCTGCTTTTATTACTAGGTTTCTGCTTTCACTCTGGTATTGATATGAAAGTTCCTTATTTTTGCAAAATGTTTCATGTATTAAAGAAAAAATTATACATGTACATACACATATACATATAATTTTGTAGGTATTGAAAAAATTTCAAATGTCAGGAGATAAAATGATATTTGGACTTCTCTCTGTGTGTGTAGGCATGTGTGTGTGTAATCTTTGACAAAGCTGGTGTCCTTACTTTTGTTTACATTCCATGGTCAGACTCCTGCCCATTTCTTTACTCATGCTCCTTCCGTCCTCCCAAATCATAACACTACCTTTGTTTGGTTTGGTTGTATATTTCCTTAGCTTTTTTCTTAAGTCCTTAAGGGTTAAAGCAATAAATGCTGTATAAACACATATTAAAATGAAAGGTCTAGTCATTTCTATTCAAACATCACTGGGATTGTGGCAAAGCACTAGAGAAAATCTTTCCTGGCCTAGAAAGGTGATGAATAATAATCATGCCTGATTTCCATTAAATTCCCGCTGATATCTCTCAGTCAATCATATCTAAAGGAATTATACTGTGTATAAGTGATTATTTTTATTAGTAGACTTTATTTTTTAGAGAAGTGGTAAGTTGAGAGAAAGCTTGAAGAGAGAGTACAGGGGGGAGTCCTCTTGCCAGAAGTTTCCCCTGTGACCCTCTTCTAGTAGTGCCCTACATTTGTTACAATTGACTAACCAATATCGATATGTCATTTTTAACTAAAATCCATAGTTTACATTAGTTTTCACTTTGTGTTGTACATTTCCATGAGTTTTGACACATGTATGTCATATATCCACCATTACAGGATCATTGAGAATAATTTCACAACCCTAAAAATGCCCTATACTCAAACTAAGCTATCCCTTGCTCCCTCCCCCAGAAATCCTGGTAACCAAAGATTTTTTTACTGTTTCTATAGCTTTAACTTTTTAGAATGTCATGTAATTTTAATTCATTTCTGATCTGAAAACATGCTTTGTGTGATTTACATTCTTTTAAATTTGTTAAGGTATTTTTTTACGATCAGAATTTGGTTTATCATGGTGAATATTCCATGTGAGCTTAACAAGAATGTGTCTTCTGCTATTGTTGAATGAAGAATTCTATAAATGTCAATTAGATCCAGTTCCGTTCAACTGTATCCTTACTGATTTTCTACCTGCTGGAAATGTTAATACAGTAATGTTGAGATCTCTGAGTGTGATAGTGCATATGTCTATTTGTCCTTGAAGTTCTGTTAGATTTTGGTACACATGTTTTGATTCTCTGTTATGTTAGATGCATATGTGTTAAGGATTTTAATGTCACAGAGTTAGGTCTTCATTATATTATGTTGTCTTCTTAGGGAATTGTTATTTTTATCATTATGTTAATGCCCCTCTTTAATCGTGATACTTTTCCTTGTTATGAAGTCTGACATGTCTCAAATTAATATAGTTACTGTTGTTTTCTCTTGATTTTGGTTTAACTCTCCATCTCTACTTTTAATTTAGCTGTATTTTACATATAAAGTGGATTTCTTATGGACAACATATAGTTGGGTTTTGTTTTTAATCAACTCTGGTGGTCTCTGTCTTTTATTTGGTGTATGTAATCATTTACATTTAACACAATTACTAATAAGGTTGGGTTGATATCTATCGTACCAGTAATTATTTTCTTTCCGTTGCCATTGTTCTTTGCTTCTTTCTCTTTCTTTCTTTCTTTCTTTCTTTCTTTCTTTCTTTCTTTCTTTCTTTCTTTCTTTCTTTTTTGTCTTTCCCTATTTTTCTCACTTCTGGTTTTAATTGAGCAATTTATATGAATCCATTTTTCTTCCTTCTTAGAATATCAATTTTACTTCTTGTTTTAATTTTTTGATTATTTTCCTAGAGTTTGAAATACACACTTACAACTATTGGCCCACTTTCAAACAATACTATATTGTTTCGTACGTTGTACAGGTATCTTAGAATATTCTAGATTCCTTCCTCTTTTATAACATTGCCTTTATTCATTTCACTTATCCATAAGCTATAGTCATCTGACACTGTTATTATTTTGAACAAACGTGTAAATGAATTCTGAGAAATTTTTGAGGAATACTAATTGATCTTTAGATAGCACAATTATTGTCTTCAATGAAATGCACTACTCAACATATTCATTATTAATTGGAGTGTAATTTCCCATTCAAAAAGATATATGTGTTTCTTTCACTGCAAACCCGAGTGAATGTTAATACAAACAAACACATAATTTACTGAGCATCTGCTATGCTCTAGGCACTGCTTCAAGTTTCTTACATGCATTATCACATTTCCTTCTCAAAAAATCTTTGTATCCTCCATTTTACAGCTGAATAAACTAAAGCACAAAATAAACTAAAGCACAAAATATTCGCATAAGTTGCCCGAGGTCACAGGACTAGTAAATTCTGGTAATTGGAAAAATAAGATTTGAACCCACACATTCCATGCATGGTTCCAGAGCCCCCCCCCTTTTTTTTTACACTATTCTGTCTCCAAGTATAGGGGAGGAAATATAAAATAATGAAGGAAAGGAAACTATTTATTAAACACAATGTGCCAGAAATCATTTAATTACTTTAATTACTAACTACTTTATGCATATCATTTCGTCTAATCTTCACAACACCCTACTAGATTATTTTTATCACCATTTATAGATAAGGAAACTATAGGTCAGGACGATTAAATAATTTCACCAAGGACATGTACCAAAACAGCGACAGGGCCAGTATTGTAACTAAGTTCTGTTGGACTCCAAATACTATGCTATACTATGCTTACTGAAAAATCACCTCAGATCTCTCCATTGAGAAATACTTATAGGACACTTGCCAGGTTATTATACACTTGAAAATAACAGGGGCATTAAACACAGAAAACCCTGAGATAAAAGGTCCAGGCACCCTAACTGAAAATCATGGAAAAGCCCTTGGTTACTCTTTAAAGACCACCGCTGTCGTCATTATCACCACTATCATGATTTTCATGATCATCGTCATTGATTTGGCCAATTAAAAGAGCCTTAATGTAATGTCATTGTCTTCTAAAATATTATTTATGTGGTGAAGGACTAAGTTATGCCATTACGAATAAAATATTTTTCTGGACTCGTTTTAGCAAATACATGTTAAATACTGTATAGAAGGTTATGATCTCCTCCTCCAAATGCAAATGCTTTCAACACCTTTCCTTTTCCAAAGCTTAATGAGTTTGATTTAATAATTGGTAAATCTGTGACTTAAATTGTAAGACATTGACATGAAAATAGTTCAGAACACCTACTCAAACTTCAAGAAGTCTCAATTTAGAGCAGCGTTTGCAAGATCACCAGTCACAAGTTGGTATTTTCACAGAAACGGTAATGAGTTTTAAGACAAGCTGTGATAACTCACCCCAGTTTACAGAACCTGGGCTAGGCTATACCCTTTTTAAGGTGAATTGTTGAACACTGGACATCATTTAGAGCTTTTTGCTACTTTTACCAAAGACCAATGACTTGAGGAATAAAAAGGCCCACATAGTTTATGCCTAAGTCTTTCAGTATTTGTCAAAAAAAAAGTTGGGGGGAGGGAGAATATGTAATGTAACATCAGTTTTGTGAATCTTCTTTAAACACCAAAAATAAACATAAAGAAGCAAAAATAACTTTCATCTTACTAAATATGATGTAGTAATCATAGTTGCCTCACCTAATTTTCACAACTTTATGAGATAGCTATTAATTATAATCCCCATGTTATGGAGGTAGATGAGGCTCAGAGAGATTATTAAGCCTTACCCAAAGGCATAGAGCTCTACTCTAGTAATATGTGAATCTAGAATTTGAACCCATGTCTCTCTTTTACCAAATCTATGCTCTAAATACTGATTTTGCTAGCCACAGGGAGTGTATAGTTTTAGTTACCTAATACCAAGGTCTCCTTGACAGAGTAATTTCTGATTCCATCTCGTTACTTCTCCATTCAAAAATAGACTTCATAAGAGAACCAAATAAACTGATAAATAACTCTATTGGCTTGCAAAGTTATTTTTTTACATTGATGTAAAACTTGCTCCCTGTCACTTTTCTCTACTGATTTTCTTGATATGTAATATGAGACCCAAAGAGACTCTTAAATCACAAAGAACAGAGACCCTCAAGATAATAAGACTAGAAGAGGCCTTTTAGACACAATATAGCTCATTCTAGTTTCTTTTCCTTCATTGAGACTGGTTCTCACAGGTAAACTGAAGATGGAATTAAGAACATGATGTAACCTCAAGGGGGAAAAAGATCATTTCCACTGGTGGTTTTGAAAATGCCTGAAATACTGAGTTGAAATATGTTCATGAAATTTAAGGCAAGCCTACAGAAAAGCTGTCATACAGGGCTGGTGGAGGGCCGGGAGCCGAAAATTTACTTTATGAATCCACTGCCATGTTTAGTGAAAACTAGGTCAGTCGGACTCTGTGATCCTTGGTAACTCCTATCTCAGCAGACACAGGCATCTTTTTCAATGTTAAACCATAGAGCAGAAATGATTTTCCACAAAATAACATTTTCCTACGATTTATCCTTTTGGTAAAAAAAAAAATAGTGCAAAATGGAGTTTGGGGTTTTTTAAATAGTTTAGTATATGAAATATTATGGAGTAATATGAAATAATGACAAATTTTATGTCTAATAGACAGTATAACCAACCTGAGAAAATAAAGTTAGATACCCTCTGGTTCAACCCTCCAGATGAAAATACACAGAGAGGAGAGAGGAAAGAACATACCTAAGGCCTTCCTGGTATCAAATATCAGAGTTAGGATTATAAGCTGTGTCTTTTAATTCCATCTTCTGCATACAGAAATAATAATAGAATACACTCTATTAGATATATACATACATTCAAAGACACATACACCTAAACACATATACGTTTCACAAAAACCCTACAAAGTGAATAAATACTATTCACAACATGGTGGATGGATAAGGAAACAACCAGAAGGGATAAATACCTTTTGCAAAGTTACATAGCTAGGAAGTGGTGAAACTGAGATTTGAATTCAGGTAGCCTGAATGTGGCATCTATACGCGTAACAACTTCACTCTATTGCCTCTGTACTCCAATTGGAACCTTAAATGTAACTAAGATTTAATGAAAACTTTTGCTGAGGTCTCAATTAAGGGTGAACCTCAGAATGTTATTACCTTTATTTCATCACTTAATAAATAGCAGATGTAAATGTATCTTGCCACTCCGAGGGCTCTTACATAACAGTAACTTCAACTTCAGTTTCCTGTCATGAGGAAATGAAGCAAGGGATTGTAAAGGACTCACTCAAGGTTCTAGGATGAGGAGAAAACTAGTTCCAGGACTAGAAATCAGCCATCCTTACTCAGACATCCTGACTAACCAGTCGACCAGCACCATGTATTCTCAAAGCACACAGGTTTGTCTGGCCCAGAGCAGGACTACGGAAGGGAAGTGATCTCTAACATAGTGAAAGGCCATGGGCCTGAAGGTTTTCCAAGAAGTCTCTGAGCTCCTGGATATACTGTAAACTATTCTCTCAGTAATTGAGGAAAACTATTTTTTCAGGTGGTCTCTCCTGGAAGAAGGATGATTTAGGGGAAGGCTGACATGACCTCTGAGGTCTGACTTTGTCACTCTTTCATCATCTAACACATGAATTCAAGTCTGAGGGCATTATTTATATTAATCAACAATCAGCCTTATAGTTAAAGATTCATGAAACCGCAGTTCGGGAATGTTCTAGCTGCTCCTTTATTTTATTTTATTTTTTAGCTGTTCCTTTAAATACACCTTCTCAAATACACGTTCGTATGTATAGACACTCTGGAATTTTGGTAAGGTGGATGGAATCAATATGACAAAATTTATCTGTAAGGATACCAGGTCATTTTGAAATTAGTCATCATAATAGATTTTAGATTTACATGGTTTAGCATATGGAGGCAAAATTTCTATGTTATACCAGGCTTATGAAATATATTTTATATCTCTTTTTCTATAGGCATGATGTAGTCTCAAGTATCGGGCAAAGAGAAGAATAAAAAGGGACAGGTGCTCCAGGAAACAGGAATTGCACATACATAAGTCTTGCACCAAGCTAAGGAGTGAAGATTAGCTCTCATTTGACCCTTCCTTCCATGCAACACAACTAAACACAACTCAATTTTTTTTTTTAACTTGGCCAGGGCTCCCCTTTCCCTACACTAGTGGGCACTTCTGTCCTTTGCAGAGTTCTTCATGCTTGAGATGGTTACCGCCCTCCTCCCTGAACATCCCACTGCCACCTTCCCATCTGCACAGGCACCTCAAATTCAGGATGTCCCAACCCAAAGTTCCTCATTGTCCCCTCCACACATGTTTCTTCTCTTCTGGTCTCACCCAGTTCCTCAAACCAGTTAACCCAGCATCTTAGTGGTCACAGAGTCCTGTAGATTCTTCAGTTTACTGTATGTATCTCTTCCCCAGAATATTTCTGTAGCCTCCTAACTGGGTTCTCCACATCTGCTTTGGTCCCTCCGGCCCTCCCCCGAAGTCTGTTCTTCACATTGGCCAGAGTTATCTTTAAAAATGCGAATATGCGTGCTCGCTTCGGCAGCACATATAATAAAATTGCGAATATGCAATGTCATACTGAGTTCCAATATGGTGGATTAGGCAATTTGGACCAACCAAACTATTCAGAATGAAAAGAACTGGAATATGTCAAATGTGTTAGGCCAGTGTGACTGGCTAATAGATGGTCCCCCCAAGGATGTCCACATCCTAATCCCTGGAGCCTGTAGATGTGTGCCTGATGTGGTAAAAGAGGCTTTGCAGGTGTGATTAAATTAAGGGGCTTGAGATGAGAGTCTTATCCTTGATCATCAGGGGGTCAAGGTGTCAGCTGGCCTCATTCCTTCTGGAACATCTCCTCATACTGACTCAGACGTCCTTCTTCCTCTGATAAGGATCCCTGTGGGTATGTCAGGCACCCTTGATGATCCAGGATAAAGTTCTCATCTCAACTAATTTTTTTAAAAGAGTTCTGTGAATGCCTGAGTTCAAAATGATAAGTCTTCATTCTTTGTGAATGGAAAAAAACCCCGACTTACCTGATTGTAAACTTCTTCTCCATCCTGTCTTTCCATCATCACTCCCCTAATCTTCCCCAGGTATGCTTATTGAAATCCACCCACCCTTCAATAGGGAGATCAAACAGAATTTCTTCAAGGAATCCACCATTAAGCATGACCACCCCCATCATATTTCCACATGCAACTATTCTTGCTTTCTCCTCTGCTCCTGTCTCACCTTTCTCATACATCTTCATAGCCCTTGTATATTTAAATCAGATCACCAAAGGGAAGTTCTCAGTGGCAATCTGTCTTGACCGACAAGAAAGTATTGCCGATCATGTTGAATGAAAGCTGACAAAAAGGAGCAGGAAGGTACAGGGCTCTTTGGGGCAACAATTCCACCACATTTCTTTCTTCTAAGTATGGGCTTCCATTTCCAGGTACCAGCCCTCTTGGGCGGCATTTGACTTGTTTTTATGATCTGAGGTTAAGGAGCCAATTGGAGTTTTACTCCTAGGGCCAGTCTGGTCCACTGTTTTGAATTAAAGGGAGAAAGTCGTTTCTAAGAGAGATGATTTGCGCACTCTCTGCCTGCTAATTGTAGTGGAACAAAATTAAATCATTGCTAACATAGGCCCCAAAAAGCTGGTTTCTAGTGGTAAATATGGAAAACTTTCATTGCCTGAGTTTCAAGTTGAGCAATTGAAAATGAGTCTTTATTCTCAACCAGCCTTCTCCCAAGGACCGTTAGAGTGTCATTTTTTAGGCTGTCTTAATTGCAGTGATTAAATAAAAGGCGAGCCTACATTAACTTTAGTAAAAATTGGGGAAAGAATTCAAGGAACAAGGTAAAATACTGCATTTGATTCACAGTATAAATGTACACATTACCATTATAATTTGGGAAAATCAAGACTATTTCCAAAACTTTATTAAATTTTGGCAAATAGACCACTTTTAAAGGCTATATAGTTTGTTCTCTTGATATAAACTCAGTTTATAACATGTCTACAAAAATTGAAGCACACTTATTCTAGTCCATTGACATTACCAATATCAATTGAAATTATTAATCACTTAAGCCCAAGAGTGGAAACCTGCCTTTTTAGTAGGTCTTTGGGAAATCAATCAACAATCAATACCAGTGGTGTTTTAAATTTGATTATAACAGATTTATGGAGTTATAATTGATATAATTATTGATCAGTTATATTCTATGCAATAAACTTTACATACATATATAAGGTATTTATTTGATAATTTTGACATATATGTATATGTATACATAAACACACACACACGAAATCATCACGGTAATCAAGATGAACATAACCATCACTCTCAAAAGTTTCCTCATGTCCCTTTGTAAACCCTAGTCCCACCTTTCCTGCCTCCTATAAATTAGTTTGCATTTTCAGGAACTTTAATACAAGTAGATTCAATGGAATCTTATTTTGGCATCTTTCACTCGATATATGTGCATTAAGATTCACCAGGGTTGTGTGGTGGACATTTTGGTGGCCTTCAGTTCAAGTGCAAAAACAAAGATGATATAAATATTTGTGTTCTCATGTGAGCATATGAGTTCATTTCTCTTGGGGAAATACCCTGGAGTGGAATGACTGCGCTGATAGGCATATATTTCATTTTTTAAGAAACTGGCAAACTGCTTTCCAAAGTGGTTACACCACTTATAATGGGGCTGAAATGAAGATTTGTTTTCCTGCCTTATTAAACACATGGGCCCTGAGATGTGTCGGTATATTGATATAGGTCATCTGGATTTCAGATAAGAGGAAGAAATTGCCCTGTTTTGTAATTGCTCCTGTAGGAAGCATCTGTTGGCTGATTCTTTAACCATATGTCCTTTTGTTTTGCTTGGGTTTTGTTTTTGTGTTTTTGTCTGAAAAAGTTTTTATTAATCCTTCTCTTTTTGTTAAAAAGTGTTGGTGAGGATGTGGTGAAAGTAGAACACTTGCACAATGTAGGTGGGAATGCAAAATGGTGCAGCCACTATGGAAAACAGTATGGAAGTTCCTCAAAAAATTTAAAATGAATCTACTGTATGATCCAGCAATCTCACTTCTGGATATTTACGTGAACGAATTGAAATCAGGATCTTGAAGAGATGTTTGCACTCCCATGTTCATTGTAATTATTCACAGTAGGAAACAGGTGTAAACAAACAGTTTAGTAGGAAACAGTCCATCAGTGAATAAATGGATAAAGAAAATGTGGTATACCCATGCAATGGAATATTATTCAGACATAAATATAAATTCTGTCATATAATACAAAATGGATGAAACTTGAGAACATTATACTAAGTGAAATAAATAGTTCACGGAAAGAGAGTTCCTGCATGATTCCAGTTTTATGAGATACCTAAAGTAGTCAAATTCATTGAGGCAGAAAGTAGACTGGTGGTTTGCCAGGGCCTGGGGAAAGGGGCTATGGAAAGTTACTAATAAACAGGCACAAAGTTTCAGTTAAACAAGACATACAGGCTCTGCTATACAATATTGTACTTATGGTCAACAATAATGTATTATACACTTAAAAATTTGTTATGAGGTTATATCTCATGTTGTATTCTTAAAGCAATAAAATAAAATCTAGAAAAATAGACTTTTTTGAGAGCAGTACTTTCACAGCAAAATTGAGCAAAGAGCATAAAGTTCCTATATATGCCCTGCCCTCCTCACTATCAGCCTCTCTCACTATCAGTACCCCCCACCGGAGTGGTATATATGTTACCATTAATGAATCTACATTGATACATCATTATCACCCAAAGTCCATCATTTAACTTAGAGTTCATTCTTAGTGCTGTACATTCTATGAGTTTGGACAAAGTTATAATAGCATATATCCCCCATCATGGTATCCTACTGAGTAGTTTCACTGACCTAAAATTTCTCTGTGGCTCTGCCTATTCATCCTTCCCTCCTCCCAACTCTGGATAATCATTGATCTTGCTACTGACTCCATCGTTTTATCTTCTCTAGAATGTCCTATATTTGAAATCATACAGTATGTAGCCTTTTCAGATGGACTTCTTTGACTTCTTAAAATGCATTTAAGTTTCCTTCATATCTTTTCACGGCTTGATAACTCACTTCTTTGTGGTGCTGAATAATTCTCCATCATGAGCTTGGCATTTTTTACTCTCTTAAAAGTACAATTTAAAAAGTAGAAATTTATAATTTTGATGAAGTATCATTCCCCAATTTTTCTGTATTTTGTGGATCACCTTTGTACTGCTGTATTTAAGAAATCTTGGCTTAAGCGGCACCTGGGTGGCTCAGTTGGTTGAGCATCCAACTTGTAGTGTCACCTTAGGTCATGATCTCAGCATCCTGGGATGGAGACCAGTGTCAGGCTTAGCACTCAGTGGGGAGTCTGCTTGAGGATTCTCTCCCCCTCTCCCTCTGCCTCTCCTCCCACTTGCATGCTCTCTCTCTCTCTCTAAAATAAATAAATAAATAAATATTAAAAAAAAAAAAAGACATCTTGGCTTAAACCATGGTTGCAAAGATGTTCTCTTATGTTTTCTTCCAAAAATTTTGTAGTTTAAAAGTCTTGAAGTCATGTTGTGTTTTTTCTCTAAATCTGTTCTTTTTAAAAAAATTTATTTTGGTTATTCTAGATTTTCAACTGCCATATGAATTTTAGAATTAATTTATTAATTTCTACAAATGTTTGCTAGAATTCACCAGTGAAGCCATCTGGTTCTGAAGTTTTCTTTGTAGGGTATTTTTTTTAAATCAATTTATTTCATAAATATAAGAATATTCAAGTTATCTATTCTCAAATGAGCTTTGGTAATTTGTGTCTTTCAAGAAATGTATTCATTCTCTCCAATTTGTTGAAAGTATTAACATACAGTTATGTATAATGCCCTCTTATTATCTTTTCAACATCTGTCGAGTCTGTTGTGATGTCAGCTCTCTGATTCCTCAAATTGGTAATTTGTGTCTTTGCTATTTTTGTTTCCTGATCACTCTGTCTAAGCCTTTTTTTTAAAGTTCAACCTGATAATCTCTACCTTTACATGAGGACATTTGTACTATTTTCATTTAACATGGCTATCAATAAGTTCAGGGTTTTTTCCCTCTAATACTCTGTCTTGAGAATTCTGCCTTTATCTCTTTAGATGCTCAGAGCATCTGTCAGTCTTCGTCTGGCACCTGGGTATTACTATTTACATCACAACCTGGAAAATATCTCAAGATAGTAAGACAGAGGCTAAGGAGCTTACTTGGATACCTCATTTGTTACTCATTTCTCAAGGATCACTCTCCTCTACTTCCTGATGCTCAGTGCCTTAAAAACCAGTGTTTCATAAATTTTGTTACTTTTTAAAAAATTATTTTAGGCAGAAGGGTAAATCTAGCATCTCTTATGTCGTTGTGGTTAAAAGAAGGAGTCCCAAATAATTCTAGTTATATCACATTTTATTTCACACATTCAGCATACAGAAAGATGTTTAAACATGTAAAATCTACCTAGTTTGTGACCATGAACAAATTACAAATGGATTTCATAAAAGCATCATTATGAAAACGTATTCTTATCATGTTTACTTAATGGATTATGGTAAGGATTAAATGAGAAGTACTGCTTCATAAATGAAGCCTGATTGGACATTAGGAATGAAATGATGGTATAGTACGAACCAGGAGAGTTACTTTAATTATATTGCATATGATAGATATCCATGTTTCCACTTACTGGGAGATCTATTTTCTTTTTTTTTTAATTGAGGTATTATTGACATATAACATTATAATCGTTTCAGGTATGCAACACAATGGGAGATCTGTTTTCAAATCAGACCCCAAATAGTTGCTTTTTCTGCATAAGGAAACAGATTAAATTGTTTCCTAAAATGTCTGAGTTGACTAATTGCATGAAGCCTTTCCATGGTCAATGGCTTAAGAGCCCTTGTGTTAGATCTCTAAGCTTACTTCCAAATTTGGGAATCTTTAATTCTGCCTTTCCATTAGAAACATTGCACACCTATGTATAAGTAGAGGGATATTTGCATAGGATTTTTTTAGAAAAACGGTGACAATGGCCATTTTAGATTTGCATGTATTTTTCGTTTCTAAAATTTATTTTCTCAGTAAAACATATAAGATGATCATAAATTTGCCCAGAGTTACATTTCTTAGAGCTATTTAAAAATTACTCATTTTTCAATAGTGACACAATGCATATCATTACTCATCAATATAGTTTTAATAGCAATGCCAGATGATTTCATAAAATAAAGTGAATATAAGACTAACCGGTCAGGGTAATGAATAAAATACATAACTATTCTATTTATCAATATAATTACTGTCATGAATAACACGGTTGGAAATAGCAGCCTTACAAGTCACATTATCAAATTCACTATGCAAAATCAGAAGGAGAATTTACCCTTTAGCCTTTTAAACATGCCTCATATTCAGTGCACAAGGCACTGAGCTCTGCCGTGGTATCTATCTAGCCTATGCAGTAGGGAGCTGAGCAAGGGCCTATATATCATAAAGAGAAGAAGGAAAATGACAGACAGCCATCAAGATGTATAGTACATGCTAGGACACTGGACCCATAGCTTCCATTTTATTTATTTATTTTTAAATATTTTATTTATTTATTTGACAGAGAGACAGTGAGAGAGAGAGCACAAGCAAGGGAGTGGGAGAGGGAGAAGCAGGCTCCCCGCTGAGCAGGGACCTCAATTGAGCGGGGCTCAATCCCTGGACCCTGGGATCACGACCTGAGCTGAAGGCAGATATTTAATGACTGAGCCACCCAGGTGCACCTCATAGCTTACATGTTAGAAGATATTATAATACCGTATTTCTTCAAAGTATTTGAAGTATTTTTTATCATATTTCTTCATGTTTTAAGACCATCAAGAGGAGTGCTTTATCTTTAAACATTTACTGTTAACCTTCTATTTCTATGATAGTATTGGGTTGTATAAATATCATTTTGCATTTTTTATAGATTTGTTTCTGTGGAATTCTGGGGATCTGCTGAATAAGCACATTTATATCCTTACATTCTGTTAATCTAATATTCTCCCAATTTTATTTGATATTTGATTGCCTTTGGTGGTGTCACACATCACTGCCGTAAATGTTCCTGTGGAATCATAAACGATCTTTACTAAAACTTTACGTTTCTTATATTTTACAACTTGGATGTTTTAGGACTTAAAGGAATGAGAATTCTAGTACCCTTTTAGTATCAGCTTCTTATAAACAACTTAGGTATATTTTCACCTTAATTTTTGCCATTTAACATA
Source organism: Nasua narica (assembly GCA_028533885.1). NCBI lineage: Eukaryota > Metazoa > Chordata > Mammalia > Carnivora > Procyonidae > Nasua > Nasua narica. The sequence goes on along the minus strand of CM052801.1, from coordinate 93,838,358 downwards.
TTTTCTGGTTATGTTGGTCTTACTTTCCCTAGAAATATAGCTTGAGTTTTCTGTAGTTACTACATAAATTTAAGTCTTTCAAATATCCAAACCTTTCATCTGATATTACTTGCAACTACTATGAAAGTTATGAGATTATAAAGGCTGTTAATAATCAAGTCAAAGAAATATCTTTTTATTTTTTTTTAAGATTTTATTTATTTTTTTGACAGAGAGAGAGAGATCACAAGCAGGCAGAGAGGCAGGCAGAGAGAGAGGAGGAAGCAGGCTCCCTGCCGAGCAGAGAGCCTGATGTGGGGTTCGATCCCAGGACCCTGAGATCATGACCTGAGCTGAAGGCAGAGGCTTTAACCCACTGAGCCACCCAGGCGCCCCAGAAATATCTTTGTTTTGAATATGAAACAGGAGTTTTCATGTACTAGAAACCTAATATACTGTAGGTGCCAAGGGCAGGCTTCCCCCAAATGTGCCAGAATGGCATATTGATTATTTTAAATAAAAGTTACTTAAGAGGCAGCCTGCACCAGAAGGACACTCAGACCCTCCTCTGTCCCCCTGAAAGCAGAAAATAAATCTCCCACATGAAAGGTACCCTCCCTGTACCAGGAGGAACAGAGACATCCTTATCACCAGAGGTGGGAAATTCAGAGCCCAGAAGGCTGTATAAACAACCTGTGTTACATTTTACTAATTTACCATCTCAGCTCAAATTCTGTTTAGAATTGCTTACTACTTGAAGCTTCCCATGTTTTCTTCGTCCTGTCAAGGGCTCACAGATTTATTGTCTCTTTGTCTAGAAAATATAAAAACTGCTTGCGCCTTGGTCATTTCTTTAGGTCTCAATCTCATTATTGGGGCCCCATGTGCACATAATAAAACTTTTGTTTTTCCTTCTGATAATCTGTCTCATGTAAATTTAATTATTAATCCAGCTGAAAGACCTTGAGAATAGAGAAGAATTTCTTCTTCCCTTCAATATACAACAAGCATTTCCATGATTTTTGTTAAGCCTGTATACAATTAATCAATCAGTTCATTTTCTTGACTGAATTGGTGTTCAAAATCTTGGGTTTTTACAGTTCTAGCTCAAGCAAACCTACGTGTCAACCGTTCAGAAGTTGTGAGTGAACATCACGAACTTCCTCATGTGTGTCGGACAAGATATGTGTGGTTATGCTCTGATTACAATAGCCACAAAATTTCAAGGGCTTAAAACAATAAAAGCTTTACTCTTGCTTATGCTATATAAATCTCCAGTTCAGGGGACCCAGATCATCATTTGTACTCAAAGACCCACACAGACAGAGCAGCCACCGTCTCAAATGTCCTTGATTATTTTACCTTTGGTAATAGTCTTCTGGAGGCTGTTGTTTTGGCAAATAAATCCTCCCACTGGGAGTGATCATACATCATTTCTACTTTACAACTCATTGAACAGATCTCATGAGACTCCACTCAACTACATGTTTAATCTCACCACGTGGCCAGGAGACAGAGACCTGGATGTATTAGTTGAAGAGCATTCATGACTCCTTCACGTTATATATTTTTACACTGTATGATTAAGGAAATTTGCTTAACTAATTGTCTAAGTCTCAAATTTAAAAGACAGAAACATGTGGAACTGACTTACATGTCTTATGTTCAAGTTGAATGCCTCTTGTTCAAGTTAGATGTTCAAAGTTTAAGGTAGATATTTCCTGCTCAAGTTAAACTACCTCAAAAGCCAAAACAAACCAAGCAAAAACAAGGTAGAGCATTTACATGACAGCAGCAGGAATGTTCTGTGGAATTGACATTCACATTTTACATCAAAATTCTCCTACTAAAAAAAAGCCTATATTTATTCCTAATTGAGGAAGGGAAATATTAATTTTTATATTGGTTATGCAAAGATATAATTATATACTAATTTTCTCTGAAAATTATTTTTTGCCATGGTTATGTCTATAAAAATGTTTTTCTTTAATATAATAAGATGAAATCAGAGAGGGAGACAAACCATAACAGACTCTTAACTCTAGGAAACAAACTGAAGGTTGCTGGGGCTGAGGTGGGTGGAGGGATGGCGTAACTGGATGATGGGCATTAAGGAGGGCACGTGATATAATGAGCACTGGGGATTATATGCAACTAAACTCTCTAAACTCACTAAACTCTACCTCTGACACTAATTATACACTATACATCAATTAATTATTTTTAAATAAAATTTTAAAAAGGAAATGAAAAAGAAGTGTTTTCCCTTATGTTTATGAAGTTTGTAACTTAAAAAATCAAAACAACTTCATTTCTCTTACTTTTTAAACAATATTGGAATCTTTCATTCAAAAGGCACTAAAATAGGGGAAAGTTGCTTTTGGCAAATTCTAGCAGAGCTTAAAAAAATAGCAAGGCAAATGGAGGAGAAGCAAAAGTTTACCTTTGTTAGTATTAGCCTCTTCACTGCAAAAAAGGAATCCTTTTACGCATGGCTATCAAACTTTTTGTGTGATTTTTTTTTTCACAGCAAGAAATAATATTGACTTGCTATTTAAAACATATGTGTGTGTATGCCAAAATAAAAATATCATGAAATAATACTTACCCTTAATTTGAGATGCTTTTCTGAACCTTCCTATTGTATTTTATTACATTATACTAAAAATACATGCTTCTTGTGAGCCACTAAATTTATTTCACAGTTAATTAGATGCTACCTAAAGTTTAAAAAATTTTAGAGAACTTAAGCAATATAATTGTAAAAGTTCCCTCAACCAAGGAACATGTGAGATATAATATGTGACTATTAAAAATCAAGTTCTAATATTAAATTTCTATTAATAATTGATCAGGGAGGACAGAGAATACGTCTGATTTACTACTGTATCCTCCATGTCTAGTACAGGGTCTGGATAATGTAGGGGTTCACTGTGGAAGGAAGGATGGAAGGAAGGAAGGAAGAAATATAGAGAGAAAGAAAGAAAGAAAGAAAGAAAGAAAGAAAGAAAGAAAGAAAGAAAGAAAGAAAAGGAAAAGGGGGGAATATTTTTTACCACGAGATCTTACTATATGCATACTTTTAGGGTAAGAAAAATATAAATTAGTGGCAGTTCCTCAAAAATTTAAACCTAGAATTAACATATGATTTCAGAAATTCCTTTTCTAGGCATATACCCAAAAGAATTGAAAGCAGAGACTCAAAGAGACATCTGTATGCCCATGTTGATAGCATTCATTATTCACAATAACCCAAATGTCCATTAGACAGAGGAATGGATAAACACTGTGTATACAAATACAATGGAATTTTTCAATCTTAAAAAGGAAGGAAATTCTGATGGATGCTACAACATGGATGGTAAGGATTAAATGAGAAGTACTGCTTCATAAATGAAGCCTGATTGGACATTAGGAATGAAATGATGGTATAGTACGAACCAGGAGAGTTACTTTAATTATATTGCATATGATAGATATCCATGTTTCCACTTACTGGGAGATCTATTTTCTTTTTTTTTTAATTGAGGTATTATTGACATATAACATTATAATCGTTTCAGGTATGCAACACAATGGGAGATCTGTTTTCAAATCAGACCCCAATAGTGGTTATTAGGGACTGGTTCAGGGGGACTGTGGGGAATGGGAAGTTACTGTTTAATGGGTACAGAGTTTCAGTTTGAGATGAAAAAATTCTGGAAACAGGGATCATGGTTTCAAGATCAGGTGAATATGCTTAATGCTAAGTGAACTCTCAAAACAGTTAAAATGATAAATTTTAAGTTATGTACATTTTACCACAATAAAAATTATTATTGCCTTTAACAATGCTTCACATTTGTTATGGCTCTTTAAAGATTCCAAAATTATTTAATATATGACCTCCTTTGACACTCGTGAAAACAGCCCTGCAACACACAAAATCTAGCTATTATTTCCCTAGTTTGAAGATGAGGAAACTGGAGCTCAGGGAGTTTAAGTGACTTGTCCAAAGGTACACAGCTAACAAGTGAAAGAAGAGAATCGTAAACTCATCTCATGTTTTCTGATTAAGTCTAACATTTTTCTTTGACACTCCATTCAAGAAACTAATGGTTCCATGGGGAATACATTCCAAGACCCCGTGGATGCCTGAATCCACAGGTAGTACTGAATCCCATACAGACTATGTTTTTTCCTACATATACATAACTATGATAAAGTTTAATTTATAAATTAAGCTAGGATGCCAGGGTGGTTCAGTCTGTTGAGCATCTGACTTTGGCTTAGCTCAGGTTGTGACCTCGGGATCCTGGGATCAAGCCCCCTGTTGAGCCCCACATCGGGCTCATCACTCAGCAGGGAGTCTGCTTATCTCTCTTCCTCTTACCCCTTCCCCTCCCCCTGCTCATGCTCTCTCTCTCTCTCAAATGAATAAATAAAATCTTTTAAAAAATTCTAAATTAGGCACTGGAAGAGATTAACAATAATAACTAATGACAGAATAGAACAATTATAATATACTGTAGTAAAAGCTATGTGGATGTTGTGTCTCTCTCTCTCAAAATATGTTACTGTACTGTACTCACCCTTCTTCCTGTGATGATGTGAGATGATAAAATGCCCACAGGATGAGACACAGTGAGGTGAATGACGTAGGCATCATGACAGAGCATCAGGCTACTGTCCATCTTCTGATGTTGTGTCAGAAGAAGGACCACCTGCTTCCAGAGTACCACTGACCATGGAAACTGAAACTGTAGAAAGCAAAACCAAGATTAAGAGGGACTCCTGAAAACCCAAATCTATAATATTTTAGTCCTTAGTTCTAGATTAAACTCTTGTTATAATGCATTCAGATAATCTGCCTTTAAAGTTTAAACCCTACATCAGATAAAAATCTTTGGAAGAAGGTATTGAGTCACCCTATCACAAAACGAAGAGCTGGACTAGATAACACTCAGACAACCCTCTGACTAATAAATGTATGATTTGACACTCAGAATAATCCAGTAAATTCCTCAGATAAACTTATTTTGAAGCAGAGCCAAGGTCTTCTTTTATTGTCAATCCTCCCTTTCTCATCTGGACGCAGATGCTCATTTTTGGGTCAATGGTATTTGCTTCATGTTATTTGTTTATTTTCCTTGCAGTGATGTTGGAAATGAGAGAAACGCAATGCATCCCAACTGCACGTGGGTGCCAGGAAGCTCATTTCCATTTGCGAGTTAAATCCACAGCAAGAAAACAAGAACTGAGAAACAAGACCAGAATATGATCATATTGTCTGCTCTATACATATCCAATATGTATTAAGTCTCTTTCTCCCTCCCTTCCTCCTTCCCTCCCTCCCTCCCTTCCTCTCTCTCTCTCTCTCTTTCTCAATATAAGCCTTACTGGGATATAAAGTCAGCTTTTCCAAACTTGTCGAAATGCAACAAATACTTTTGAGAGATCTTTTTGAGTTAATTCAGAAACACATAATTCGCTACTCACCCATACCTTCCCTGGGAACACAGCACAGTAGTAACATGGGTGATCAGCACAATGGCTGCTGAAAACTGTCATAATGATCTCCTCTTGCTTTTAGTCCCTGACAAATTTGACAGGTACAATTTCTTGGAGCTTCTTTCATTATTTCAGAACAGAGATGGGCTGGCATGAAATCCCCAACCTGCCTGGCTGCCTGTGGCACGTTCCAAAAATATCTAACCTACCTCTAGGTTTGCAGGGAAGAGTGAAAGTTCCTTTGGACTTTCATACAACTGTCTTCTTATAGATGTTGCCTTACAAACTACACCCGTCAGCAGGCATGACCCCTTGGTGGGAATCAAGATGGCAGTAAGCAGCTTTTTCGAAGGTTTCTCTCTAGGAAACAGGCCTGTCCATTCTTCTCAGACCATACTAGAGTAAATAAGGAAGCCATACCTTGCCACTTTGCTTCATTATTTTTTTCATTACATAAGACTTCTGAGTAATAAAGCAACAGCGATGACAGGACATGTATTTATCCACAAGCCATTCCCCAATCTGTGATATACCTTCCATCGTTTCTCATTCCCAAATTCATCTCCAGGGGCTCCTATAACACACTGCATTTCTCATTGCACTTAGTAACATCTGACTAGTATTATGATTCTGTCTATGGTTTTATGAAACCTAGCAGTGGTAGAAGCTAATTTTTGTATTCCTAGCGTTTGAAAAAATTGTTGCGGATTAGGTTCAGTAAAGTAAAACATAGGATCCTTGTAAGTTATCTAAAGGATGTTAATAATTCTCCACATATTACTTACCAGGGGTTAACTGCTTACATTCATTTTTAATAAAATTTGATAAATCAAATATAAATGAAGTTTGATGCATCCTAATGTAGCTTTGATTTGTGAGAAAATGTAAGAATGAGTTATTACTAAAAAACCAATTGCGGTTGCTAAGGTATCTTTGATTTGTGAGAAAATGTAAGAACGAGTTATTACTAAAAATCCAATTGTGGTTGCTCTCATTTCTTACTGAAGATTTCTACTCCATTACCCTTTTCTACTTCCTGGGATGACCATAGAGTCAAATGACGAGGAAACAGTAGGATGACCTAAAAGTTGAGAGGGATAAAACATGGAAAGTGAGATGAGAACTTCTAGCTAATTCCAGCGGGTGATCGTTAAAGTCCCTAAGGGCTACACCAGCTCCACGTGACATTGACCTGAGGCACACAAGTCATATAAAACCTGTCCACTGATCTAAAAAATATATAAGAAATAAACCCTTTTATTACAAGAATAAATATCAAGTGTTTCTTTATCATTTCAGAGAGTTTAATTCAGGTGGAATCAATACGCTTGGAGTCAAGTGTGCTGCACAGAGTAACTAAAATCTGATTCTAGTCCTCATTCTTGGGTACAGCCTTATTGGAAATATCTGAGGGGATACATGATAACATCAGATACCTAGAAGGTTAGTTTATCTTTCTTGGTTATCCCCTCACCAGTCAAGTACAATTAGAATCTCAGCTTGTACCTTTAAAAATGCCTTTATTTCAATATTCTGATTGTATTTTCTTCACATGTCCTCCCCAAACACAAACACGCACACACACACGCACACACACACGCACACCACACAACACACACCACACACCATATCACATCACATTATATTTTTCATTGTTCTCCTAACACGGGGCTCCATCTCACAATCCTGAAATCATGACCTGAACCGAAATCAGGACTCAGACACTTAACCTACTGAGCCACCCAGGTGCCCCATAGGTGCATAATTTTAAAGTCAACTGGCCCTTCAAAGTTTATAACCAAAGCAGTAGTCCCAGTTTTCAGCCATATTCTTGCCCACCCTGATTCCCACTCTCTAAATCTAACTACTTTGACCTGTTAACTTTTTTTGGTTTCTCCAGTATTTTCCTTCATATTTAAAATAGTCTCCATATATTTTATTCTTCAGGTTTTTACCGCTATAAACAAATAGAGTCTCTTGATCCCTACTATAAACAAAGAGAGCTTACCATTCTTTCACCACTGCACTTACCCATCACCCATTCAACATTCTTTTAATCATCATCATTTGAATAAAGCTGTGCAACCATTTTTGGCCAAATAGATATATAGGTTTCAACTTATTATTACCAACATACAAATATTTTGTACCTGTGTCACTTTGATTATATTTCCTATCTTGTTTTTCTATTTTCTATTTCCTGTTTCCTTTCTGTTTTTATTTCAGGGAGTTCATTGTTACTTATATTTTCCTGTTCGTTTCTTTGTTTAGTCATCAAAGTATGTATCTGGAATACCCTTAACACTCATAGGGCAATGCATAGCTTTTCTCCATACAAACACAGTAGATAATCAGTCAGGTTACTTTCTTTCTTGAAGTCATTGCCCAAGTGGTCTCCTGTCCTCTGGCTCCAAAGGACAGATTAGTGTCTGGGACGGCCACTTAGCTGCCACGCTAAGATGCACCTTTAAAATCATCCCAGAAATTTAGTTTACCTCTTTCCTTTGTTGGATCCTATTTCTTCATTTTTATATTTTTTTTTTCTTTTTTAACTTTTGTCTTCATTTTGTTGTTGTTAAAGCCCTCTCCTAGTAATTTGTTGAAGAAGAATGCATGGCAAATAAACTTTTGAGTCTTAAAATGCCTATTGTGTTGCTCTCACACCTTACTGAAAGTTTGGATGCCATGGGATTCTTGGTTGGAAATATATAATTCCGTTTACAAAAAAATATATAGGAAATGTAAACTGATGTATAATGACAGAAAGCAGATCAGTTGTTGCTCAAGGAGTGGGTAGAAGGATGCATAGAGGACCCGGTAAGGGAAAGGAAAGAATTTGGTGGGCTGCGATGGCTATATTCTCTGTCTTGATTGTGATGATGTGTTGATGGATGTACATATATGTCAAAAATTATGAACTTGTTCCCTTGAAAGATGTGCAGTTTATTGTATGTCATTCATGCCTCAATAAATCTGTTAAACAAAGTTATTAGGCAGGGGGATCGGGGTTGCTTAGTCCATTAAGCATCCAACTCTTGGTTTCAGCTCCGGTCATGATCTCATTGGTCTTCAGATCAAGCCCCATGGCTGGCTCCCCGCTCAGCAGGGAGTCCGTTTAAAGATTCTCTCCCTCTGGCCCTCCTCCCATTCACATGTTCTCTCCCTCTGTAAAGTAATAAATAAATCTTTTTAAAGAATGTTATTAGGCAGCCTTTCATAAGATTGTAGAATAGATGCTCTCAGACCGAGCCTCATGGTAACCCCTCATCATGTCTAAGTCTATCAATTATCAGACTTTTGTTGGTAATCACTACAGGGAACCAGAGGGAGAGTAATCAAGTTAGGAACATGGGATATTACAGATTTAAAAACTCAGTGTTCTTTGTATTTTTTTAACTCAGTGTTTTGATAGTCATTTTTTGTGTCTCAATTGATAGATGGTACTTTTAAACTCTGATGAAGGCATAACTCTTCAGATGTTTAGGTTTTTAGGATATCCTCAGGCTTTTTGGTTTGGATAACTTGCAGGAGAGTAATGCATTTTCCCAGAAAGAGATGACAGGAGAAGCAGACCTTGGTGAGAAAATCATATGTTTGCATATTGTGCTTAAAGAGAGATTTATAGATTATCCAGTAGGCAATTGGAGTGAAAAACCATGACATTTTGCATAAGATTCCTGGAGAGTCATTGTGGGATCTGCCTCATTCACGCTGTATATCTGTTTATTTATTTAAGCATTACTAGCAAGTTTTAGTTTCTTTATGTTTAAATCAGGTTAAAAGAAATACTTATCTCACAGGGTTGAATGCGAGGTTTGAATGAAATAATGGCTATAAATGTGATTTGCAATCTGAATTTTGATGTCTGTGGTATACTAGACAGCAGCAACAACAGCAGAGACTAGAAGATGTATCCTATCATGGGCTTTGGAGCAAGAAACTTAGACTTGAATCCTACCTCAGTTCTGCACTCTTAGACAAGTCAGTGCTTTCAGGGCAATGTCCTAATTCTTTAACAGATCAGGTTAGGCCCCTCATGGTGTGGCCCCAGCCCACCTTTCTAGTCTCTTCTACTCCAACTCACCTGAACACTGCCCAGCTTGGGAGTCAGCCTCCCCATGGCCACATGCTCTTCATTCTTAGTCCCCTTTCAAACGTATTCTTTACACACATATCTTGTGTCAAGAATTGCGTTTGTTAAAGATTGAGGGTGAAGGGCGCCTGGGTGGCTCAGTCGGCTGAGTGCCTGACTTTTGGTTTCTGCTCAGGTCATGATCTCCCGGGTCGTGAGGTAGAGACTTGCATTGGGCTCTGGGCTTATCAGGGAGTCTGAAGTTTCTCTCTCTCTTCTGTCCCTTCCCCACTCTCAAATAAATAAATCTAAAAAAAAAAAAAACAAAAAAACCTGAAAGTGAATATAGCCACTGCTACTTTCTGGCTATTTTGTTGTTGGCAGGTATTTTAACCCTCCTTAGCCTCAGTTTCTTCACCTATAGACTATGAATAATAACACCTAACTAGCTTATAGGAATGATCAAATGTGAACTGCTAAATGCAAGGTTAGTCAAGTGTGATGCTTTATGTGTAATCCACAGTCCCTCAAAAATACTTGCATTATATTTAGATTGGGGGGAGAAATAGCATTTGACAACGTAAGTATATTTTCACAGTTAGCTTTTGGACATAGCAGAGCTAAGTCAATCTTGGTTCTATCGTCTTCCCACTTACTAATTTGGTGACTTTTAGCTAGTTATGAATATCTTTGAAAGTTTAAATTGCCTCCTCTATAAAACTGAGCTGTCAATAGAGCTACCTCATTGGGTTGTTGTGAAGAATTAAGAAGTCATACATGTAAAGTGCTTGTCAGTGTTCTTGGTAACTAACGCATATTTAATTAATGTTAATAATTATCATAATCATTATTATGATTATCAGTTAAAAGTCAGAAAAGGAATGGGATCAGGAGTGAAACTACTTATGTCAAAGGATTGAGTAATGAGGGCATGAAGGAAACCGTGTAAGATCCATTGTTAACGTTGAACCACTGACAGGTACTCAAGGTAGAAGGAACTCCATTTTTAGGTTTAATCAAAACCTCTTCGTCGGGGCGACTGGGTGGCTCAGTCGTTAAGCATCCACCTTTGGCTCAGGTCATGATCTCAGGGTCCTGGGATCGAGCCTGGCGTCAAGCTCTGCATTGAGCTCTGCTTCGGGCTCCCTGCTCAGCAGGAAGCTTGCTTCTCCCTCTCCCTCTCCCCCTGCTTGTGTTCTCTCTCTTGCTGTCTCTGTCAAATAAGTAAAATCTTTTTAAAATAAAAAAAACCTCTTTGTCCACAAGAAATGAAATTTAGATCAGAATTTCTTGCTATTTCATTTATTAGTCTGTTGTGAAATAAGGAGTTCATCATGAGAACTAAACCACATGCGATTGTGGGGGAGTTTGGGAAGTAAGGGTTTGGAAAGGGGAGGTAAAGGATCTGACAGAAGTCACTAAGGTGCCCTGATGGAGGCAAATAATCAGAGCTTACAGAGGAATCTGGATAGGCCCCAGGAAGGGAGCCATGTAGAAGTCTAGGAAACACTGATGGCTCTTTGTGTCTACCACCGCTGAACTTGCTCAGGGATGCTTTGATGGTGGACCTGGGTTGCTTCCGGTCAGCAGGACTGGTAATCTGGAGTCGAGGGGGGAGGAGGGAAAGCAAATCAGAACAGCCAGTACCTCTGTGTGGTCTCTTACTGCACGCTAACAATGGTAACCCTCCCAACGCAGCAGCTGTTCTTTCTTCTGCCTCCCAAATTTGGCTAACTCTGACTTCCAGCCATACTGGGAAGGGGGTCCTGAGAAACAGAGGTCCTGGTGTAACGAAGTTGAAAACAAACAATCTGGCACAACTTTTAAGTTGATATTTTCATCTGCTGTTGTTGTTAATATATGGGAATATTGTCTGTAATGCTGCTTCTATATACATGGCCTGCCTCAATACAACCACTCACACACACCTAGGTGATCTTCCTTAATAAAACGTATTTTAGGGGCGCCTGGCTGGCTCAGTCGGCAGAGCATGCGACTCTTCATCTCAGGGTTATAAGTTCGAGCCCCTAGTAGGTGTACAGATTACTTAAACTCTTTTAAAAAATGTTTTAAATTCTATTTTTAAATATATATATAAAATACATATATAAATTTTATCCGTCTATTGTTACCAATGCAAATACTAATTAACACGTAAAGTGATCAACTGTCCTGAGTGTACCAGGAGGTACAGCGTGAAATCCACAAAAATTTCAGGCAAAATGGGGTGACTGGTCACTCTACGATAAGACTCAGTCAGAATTTATGCTCAATACCGGCCTCTTTCTATGATTCCTTTTATTTTGTTTTTGTTATTCCACACAGGGAACTACTGTAATGTTTTCCAAACTCCACAGTGAATGGAGGCAGTGCCTAGAATCAGGTGAATGGTGGACTTCCACGAACTCCCCCTTAGATTATGAGCTCCATGAAGTCAGGGACCATATCTGATTTGTTCACTGCCACCTTCTAAACATTCAGCACAGTGTTGGACATATGATATATTGTTGAATGGATAAATTCTAGAATCTTATCCTCCATCAGAGTTTCATTGGAAGGAGATAATAATGGGCCCAAGTGCCCTCTGCCCTAGATGTCCTTGGATAGGTTTCCTGTCTATACCACAACACCCCCAGATCCATGAGTGCATAAATTCTGCTTTATTTAGCTTTTTACTCCCAGCTTTTAGTTCTGATCCTAGTACATAGTAGATGGTCAGTAAGTATTTATGGAAAGAAGAAAAGTGGAAAGAAAGAGACTTTAAAATATATAGCTACATGATGCAACTGGGACTTGTTATATTAAGAAAGATGGTTTGTAGTTTATAAATGGACCAGGAGCATCTGAGAGCTTTTGCATTTTTAGTTGTGTACAAGAAACTTTTTCCAAAGGGATGATGGAGTAAGGAACTCAGGAAATCTACTCTTCCATAAAACCAACAAGAATACGAGCAAAAATTGTCAAAATGAACTTTTTCAGAATTCTGGAAATTAACCAACATTTTTTGTTTTTTGTTTTAAAGATTTTATTTATTTATTTGACAGAGAGGTAGAGAGCACAAGTAAGCAGAGAGGCAGGCAGAGGGAGAGAGAGAAGCAGGCTCTCTGCTAAGCAGAGAGCCCTGAATTGATCCCAGGGCCCTGAGATCATGACCTGAGCAGAAGGCAGCCGCTTAACCAACTGAGCCACCCAGGCGCCCCATTAGCCAACGTTTTGCAACAATTCAAGTAACTCTTATTCAAGGAAAATGGCTGAGTCTTTATAAGAACAGAACTTTGCGCCAATTTACTTGTGTACTTTTTATCCCCCTCTCCTCAGCAGGAATTTGGGAATTTGATAGCAGTGATGATCGCATAATGCCAGGGAATATCTTAACAAAACATTAAAGTTGTGAGCTTCAAATGGGTCAGTGGTATGATGTGTGAATTATATCCCTATAAAGCTGTTATTTATTTAGAAAAACAAAAAAAAAGAAGCAAACCATGGTTTCACAGAGACCATCTTTGTGAAAGGGGAATGGGGAGTGACTGCTGAAAATGTATAGGATCGCTTTTTAGGGTGATGACAATGTTCTGGAACAACACAGAGGTGATGGTTCACAACCCTTGCCTAGGCTAACCACCACGGGCTTGCACACTTTACTTATGGATATATTTATTTATTTATAAAGATTAATTTTTATTTTAGAGAGAGAATGCATGTGAGTGGGGGAAGAAGGGGGAAGGGCAGAGAGAGAGGGAGAGAAGCAGACTTCCCACCGAGCACAGAGCCATGTCAACCTGTGATCATGACCTGAGCTGAAACCAAGACTCAGATGCTTAACCTACTGGGTCACCCAGGTGGCCCTGGATTGCACACTTTAAAAGGGCGAATTTAATTTACGTGAATTACATCTCAATAAAATTGTTATAAAAATAGAAATTCTATTTCCTTACTAATGGAAAAATTAAAAGACCTTATTTCCATACTAAGTAAAATGATGACCATAAAGGTTTATCTTTGAAATGCTACACTGTTTATAGTATTTTGGGGAGCCTAAGGTGACCTCAACTACTGGCAAGAGAGGATCCCGATACTCTAAGAACTAATGAAATAATGTCAGTATGGCACTTTTCATAGTAACTGGCACTTAGTAGGTACTTGATAATTGGAAAGTTCTATTCTCTCCTCTGTGCCTTCAAGGCTAGCTCAAATTCATATGATATGGTATGATAATTTATTCATTTTCATGTCTACTTTCCTCCCTAGATTCTGTGTTCCTTCACAGTACAGACAACCTCATACATCATAGAAAGTGGTGAAGATAAGCGTAAAGCGTGTCACGCTAGACCCTACTCCCTAGTTTAAAATTTTGACTCCTCCATTTCTTAGCCATGTGACCATCTGCAAATTAGTCTCCATGCCTCATTTTCCTCCCCTGCAAATGGAGATAATAATCCATAGATCCCAGGGTGGTGGTGAAGATTTATGATTTAATTCATATAAAGCACAGTTGACCCTTGAACATCATGGTTCAAATTGCACACGTCCACATGTACATGGAGTTTTTTCAAAAAACACAGTACAGTACTGCAAGTGGATTTTCTTTTCCTTATGATTTCCTTAATAACATTTTCTTTACTCTTGCTGACTTTATAGAAAAAATATATAATAGGGAGCCTGACCCATGGGCGCCTGGGTGGTTCAGTTGGTTGAGCAGCTGCCTTCGGCTCAGGTCATGATCCTTGAGTTCTGGGATTGAGTCCCACATTGGGCTCCCGGCTCCACGGGGAGTCTGCTTCTCCCCCTGACCTTCTCTCCTCTCATGCTCTCACTTTCTCTGTCTCTCTAATAAATAAATAAAAATCTTAAAAAAAAAAGAAAAAGAAAAAATATATAATACATATAACATACAAAATATGTTCGTCAACCAGGCTACGTAGTGTACTGGATTTTGGGGGCGCTTGGGGGGGCCTCAGTCAGTTGAGCATCTGACCTTGATTTTGGCTCAGGTCATGATCTCAGGGTCGTGAAATCCGGTCCTTCCTTGGGCTCTGTGCTCAGCATGGAGTCTCGTAGTCCCTCTCCCTCTGCTCCTCCCCCACTCACACAGGCATGCTCTCTCTCTCTCTCTCTCCCCCTCATTTAAATAAATAAATAAATAAATAAATAAATAAACAAACAAACAAACAATTTTTTTTAAAGGTTAGACGTGGATTTTCACTCGTGTGGGGGTCAGCGCCCCCAGCCCCTGCATCGTCCGAGGGACCACCGTAGTTGGACTAGCCCTGGGCGCACGTACCCAGGCAGGCCGCGTTAGCTCTTATTCCCAATACCTAGCACAGAGTTCGCACAGAGCAGGCATCAGGTGGAATTCCGTGTGAGCAGGGTAGGCTGCTTATCTGTTTTAGCGGCTGCCTGGGAGGAGTGGAACGCGTTGCATAACTTTCAGCAACGGAATGCTGCAAGGCGCAGCTATGAACTTGCCCAGGCCACCCATCCAGGGCCAGCCAAGGAGCTGAGTGGGGCTGGGGATGGTGTTATCTGCTTCGATTTCACTTGATTCCTTTTCTTCCCTAATGCTCTCGCCTTTGCTGGTGAGAACACCATCTCCTCTTCATAAAGTAGCTCAGTTCTCACCTCTCCTCCTCTAAGTGGGGCACCGTGCGCATCGCTGGTGACACTGAGTTTCTTCTGGTGATAAGTCAAGGATGGATGTCATTACTGAACTGTGAGGAGCCTCAGAAGAAGCCGACTGAGGATTTTCTAGAGTTATTAAACCCAAACAGAAACAAGTCTTGTTAGGCAGAAAGATTGTTTGTGCTAAGAGATATGTACAGCTGTGTTACGTGTCACCTCTAATTCATCTTAAAATGTCATGGTATATTTCCTTTACTTACAATAGATTGCAAAGGAAACTTGGTAAAGATTCCTAGTGTTTGCTTCCAGAAATTGTGCATGTGAAAGCTGTTCAAATAAGGAAGTTTAAATTCTTTTTTTAGTAAAGGAATCTAGGCCTCTCTTTATACAGAGACTATTCCAAGAGTAGAATTGAGTGCCTTCCCAAAAAATGGCTCAACACCATGTGCATTGACATTGACTCCCTCAGCCCCCATAATTTATGGACATCAATTAGATAATGGGCTGCTTTGCCTGTTTTTATGAAAATGCCAATTTGAAACCTTGGCGTTGATGACGAAAACCTCTTTTGCTGTGTGTGGAAGGCGGCCAGGCAAATGGTCTGCACGGAATTCCTTCATCAATCTGGAATGGCAGGCAGTAAACGATTCCCTTTGAAAACTGTAATCACCTGCTAGGGGCCTCTCCGAGGAGGTATTGCAGCTAGTTATTCACACCTTTGTGGCCAGGCAGAAAAGCCAAGGCTGTATTCTTAGAGGCAGACATGAGACCCAGAGGGTCGGGATCACCGGTCAGGGGGTTATCCTACCTGCTGACCTTCAGGTCACCTTCTTCCCACCGAGAGCCAAGATCTGGTTAGTATATCAAACTCAACGTGCCTAGATCCTTCTTCTCTTACAAGATGTTCTGTCTCAGGCGGCTACTCAATCAGAGCCTCCCAAAGCCCTCTTCCCAAATCATTCAGTTGTCTAGGCTTTCCCAGACAGGCATGGGTCCTAGTTGTGGACACAATTTCAGTTCAGAGTCTCAACCTCCTCCCCAGGAAACCCCTCAGCCTACCAGACACCTCCTGCCTCCCCCCCAAACACAGTCCTTCCAGCTCTACCGAATCACTTGTAGTTACCAGGGAATATCATGTTTTCTCACGAAGCGGCCCCTGTTTGGGATACTGTCTCTCCTCCTCATCTTGTCTGCCTGGAAAACGACTTGTTCGTCAAGATTTCCCAAGAATCACTTATGCTCCCAAACCTTCTCTGATGACTCCCACACAATCTCATCCCCACTCCTTAGCGCACACACACGTACACACACATGCTCACCAACACACAGTGTTTCCTTCTGGCATGCTTCCAAAGGGATCATCAAGTACTGCACGTGGTTCTAAGTACTTAATATGTATTAACACACTTAATCCTCACAACCACCCTATGAGGAAGGTATTCATATCACCTTTGTTTTACAGATGAGGAAACCGAGGCACGGAGCGTTTCATTAACTTGAGTGTCATCACTCACAATTAGCATGTCATGGAGTCAGGATTAGAACCCCAGCAAGGTAGTCTATAGACTTAATCACTACACTAGATGGAGAAGCTCTCTCAGACACAGACACACATTTGGAACATGTGCCCTAGACTGCTGCAGCTCTTGTGGGAAAAGAGGAGTGAGTCTTTCTATTAAACGGACAAAGGAGAGATAAAAAATTGTCCCTAGGGTGGCCCAAGTGACTGTCTCACGACAGAATATTCCCTGTGGGTTGCAAGCCATTAACCAGGTTTGTTCCAACCACAGTCGTAGCTGCAGCTACCACGCTGAGCTTTTGTAGTGACCTGTTCCGAAACAACAAATGTCAACCACAAGAAAATTCACAAGACACAATTCTAATCAGAAACTGGGCTGTGTACATTTTCGCAGTGAAGTATGAGAAGGTCAAACTCTACTTAACGACTTGAATTTAGAAGAAAACAAAACCAAGCAGGAAAAAAAACAAAACCCACCAAGACAGAAAACAAGAAATAGGGCTTTGGTACAAAGCAATATAGACATTTTTTTCTTACTGATCAATTACATTCTTATTATGTCACCTATGTGTCAAAGAGAATAGGATGTCAAAACTCTAACCGCTCTAACCCTTTGGATTCTCTCTGTTGAATACCGTTAGGTAGAAAAAAATAACATTTCAGTTGGGTCTTTGGAGACTTGAGTTTTGGAAAAATGTTTTGCTCTTCTTTGCAAAGCCTGGATATGGAATACAACTTTAAAAGACCTAATGGGGTCTCTGGCTCTCAAAGATAGCTAGAGAACTATGCTAAGAGGGAAAAAGAAGGTAAAGATTTTATTTCATCCTTGTCATATATTTCCACAATTTTAGAATATCTGTGTGCATGAGTTAATATAAAATATCATAGACTAGTCATAAAGAAAGATCTTTAAAAATTTGTTCCTGGTGCCGATGATGAAGAAATGAAAAAAAAAAACTGTCTAGAAATGTATGTATGTATTTCTTCCCTCCCTTTCCCCTTCTCTTCTTTCCTATCTGAAAATTTCACTCAAAAAGCCTTTGAGCAGGCCATAGGAAAGGAGGTGGCAAGTGGAGTAGCTGACTGAGAGGTTCTGGGTATTAATCACATTCAAGGGAATTAAGTAAAGAAGTAAATATATCAAGCTAATGGGACCCAGGTTTTTCACTGAAGGGAGTTAACATTATAGACAGAAGGAAAAATTTACAATGAACTCTAGTACCATGTCAGACTGGAGTCAGAGATATCAAGTTATGTTTTGCAATAAAGAATTCAAAATACAGGGACGCCTGGGTGGCTCAGTTGGTTGAGCGGCTGCCTTTGGCTCAGGTCATGATCCCGGCATCTTGGGATCGAGTCCCGCATCGGGCTCCTTGCTCCATGGGGAGCCTGCTCCTCTCTCTGCCTCTGCCTGCCTCTCTGCCTGCTTGTGTTCTCTCTCTGTTAAATAAATAAATAAAATCTTAAAAAAAAAAGAATTCAAAATACATATAACCATAAGTTTGTATATGTGTTCCATCCATGAGTATGCCTAGCACCCCAGATCACTCTGGTGACATCCAGGGCAAGTTACTTAATCTATATCTCAGTTTGCTCGTCATATAATCTAGATGATAACAATACAGGGGCGCCTGGGTGGTTCAGTGGGTTAAGGATCGGGACTCTTGGTTTCTGCTAAAGTCATGATCTCAGGGTTGTGAGATCAGCCCCATGCAGGGCTTCACACTCAGCACGGAGTCTGCTTGAGATTCTCTCCATCTCCCTCTGCCCCTCCCCCTGCTCTTTCTCTCTCTCAAAAAAAAAGATGGCAACAATACCTTAGAAAGCTGTTTGCAAAGATCAGAGATGATGACTATGTAAAGTTTCAAGCAGAGATCCCAGATCTTAGAAGATGCTAACCTTGACTAAAGCAGAATATACTTCTTACTAATCCAATATGCTATGGCCCAATATAGTACTATGATTTGATTTCATAAGGTGGCATCTACTACAAAATGTGATGCCTCAAAAAATAAAGGTAGGAGGGTGATCATGACATCTCTGTCACTTTGAGAGGACTGACAATTAATTTTAAATTACTTTCTGTCAAACCTTCAAGTGTTACAAGAGATTGTTTACTTACACACGTATTTTGCAATGCATTAATATTTTAGTATAGGTTATTTTAAGGTCCAATGCAAGGAATAATCATTTCAACAACTCTACTGTCTTTCACTGTCTAGTTGAGACATGGTGAACCAATAAGAAAAGGTTTCCTTCACAACTGAATAAGTTTGGAATATTGACTTTGCCTAAATTTGAAAAACACATTATGGTACATGTAAATATGTCATTTATTTGCATATTTATTGAATTATTCATCAAAAAACTCCATTAAAAATGTGAATGCCTTGATAGTAAATTTTTATCACCATGGAAAATTTATTCATATGGAAATAGCATCAAGAGAAATTTATTAAAATGAAAATGGCATTTAGTACAATGCTGAAGAACTTAAAGAGTTGAATTTACAAAGGAAAACATGTCCCACAAATGGCTTTTCATAAGATTTCTCAAAAATCTAAAGATACAGGTTTAGAAAATGCCAAGAATTCTTTTACAGGTAGGCAAGATTATTGAGTTTTGTAACTCAGGCCACTGACTTCTCTTTTTCTATTAGGTCATAAAGCTTTTGGAACTAGCACATCATGGTATGTACTGAGAATGAGAAGGGATAAGCTAAAAGAATTAGGTGCTAAATTTTCTCTTAATTAGCCTATAAATAACCACCAGTAAAAGGACATTTAAATAAAATAGTCTTTTTTTATCTTACTGATTTCATTTCTCTTGAAAAAACAAGATGTTGGTTTGCTTTTGTTTTGTAGGTTTGTTTGTTGTAATTGTGCTGACAATTCTCTTCCTCAAATAGCCTAAATTGTGAAAATTAAAAATGAAAACAAGTGATTGTGGCCATAATGTTTGGAACAAAAAGGGTAGTTCCACTGTCAAACATGAAAATATACTGTAAAGCGCTGCTGAAGACGTGTTAGGGGGCTCCCCGGGTGGCTCAGTTGGTTAAGCGTCTGTCCTGGGATCTCAGCAGTGAGCCTACTTCTCCCTGCCTTCCGCCTACCGCTCTGCCTACTTCTGTTCTCATTGTCAAATAAATAAATGAAATCTTAAAAAAAAAAAATAGCTCAGAAGCAGACCCAAACTCTTTATAGAATTTTTATATAAAATTAAGGAAATAAGACAAGGTAGATAGATTTCTTAATAAATTAAGTAAATTGACTGAAAACTAGATTTCTTTACATCGTCTATTGAAAGTAAGTTTTAGATGGATTACAATGACACATAAAACATGAAATCATAAAACACATGGGCCATTTGGATTAAGATTTATAGTATTTCTAGAAATGCAGAAATGGAAAGAATTCTGTAAGCACAGAAGTTATGGAAGCCATTAAAAAAATAAAAACAAAAAGTAATTCAACTACGTACCAAAGTTTTTTACTAATCAAAGCACAAACAAATGAAAAGGGCAAATAACAAAGGAAAAATTGTGAGAAATATGACAAAAGGTTAATAAATTAATGAACCAGTAAATACCTATAGTAGGAGAGCAACATACATACATAACTAAGCAATTTCCTTTCTCACCGATTTTGTATGAAAGTAATTGTCACAGAAGGAGAAAAGGGGAACAAACTAGAAGTCGGAAAGTCTTAGACTCAATAATACTTATTTTTCCGTGGGGACATTTAAATTAGGCATTTTCAGAGCTATAAGAGAGGGTGTATTTACATAACCTACACACTACTAAGCAAATCCCATTTTATGGCTTCTAGCATTGCTTTGGCCACAGGAGTTCATCCTTCCTACATATTTTTATCACTTCCATCCCTCATGTTTTTATGGATAAAACAAATAGTGACTTCAAATGACCCTGTTACAAAGGAGATTGTTGGTATTATACGTATTTTTCGCCCTCCTGTGCTCCTGGTGCCAGTTTCAGATAACCAGAAAGTTAAAACCAGTTGCGAATTATGTTGCCTCATTAATGGATCACTTTATACACAGATCTTTTTATGAACACCTTGAGCTGTAGGAGAAATGCCTGGATACATTAAACAACTCAATAAGGAAAGCACCAATGTTACAATAAAAACTTTCAAAAAGATTTGAACAGTTAATTTCAGTGGTGGGCATCCAAATGTTCAGAGTCAGTAGGGAGCCAAAAAAATATGTAAATTTAAGCAAGATACATTTGGCTTATCAAATTGGCATGTATTATTTTTAATGACAATACGTAGTGTTGATGAGGATGTGTTAATGAAAATGTAAATTGTCAAACCCATTTTGAAAAGGATTTGCTAGAGAAAGAGAGGGAGAACAAGAGCCAGAGAGAGAGCCATAAGCTTAAGGAAAAATAATGTACAGAAGCAAAGATTTTTTTCCCCTAATTTCCCTGTAAGTTACTTTTAAGTACAACTTGCTGCAAGTTAGGTTTTTAAAAATACAGTTTTTTTTTTTAAGATTTTATTTTTAAGTAATCTCTATACACCACCGTGGGGCTTGAACCCACAACCCCAACCAATATCAAGAGTCACACACTCCACCAACTGAGCCAGCCGGGTGCCCCTAAAATACACTTTATTTTTTAGAGCAGTTTAGGCTCATGGCAAAATTAAGAGGAACATATAGAAGTTTCCCATATACCCTTTGTCCCCATACATACATAGCCTCCCCATCATCAACACCTACCACCAGAGTGTTATGTTTGTGACAACTGATGAACCTACATTGACATCATCATCTCCCCAAATCCATAGAAACATATTTTTATCAAAGATACTCACCATAGGGGCGCCTGGGTGGCTCAGTCCGTTAAGCATCTGACTCTTGATTTCAGCTCAGGTCATGATCTTATGGTCCTGGGGTGGAGCCCCATGTGGGGCTCCCTGCTCAGTGGGGAGTCTATGTCCCTCCCTCTTCCTCTCTCTCTGCCTCTCCCCCTGCACTCTCTCTCTCTTTCATATAAATAAATAAATCTTAAAAAAAAGATATTTACCAAAATTATCACGTTAATTTTAAGAATCAAAATATACAAACCAACTGATGTCTAATAATAGGGTAACTGAAATTGACATTGGTATACATCCATATTTTCAATATTTAATATCTAGAGAGTGTTCAGCACATTACCCACAGTATAATTTTGGCTAAAACATGACAAAATATTAACATATAAAGTAAGTAAGCACAAGAATATTATTTAGAATAAGAAGAGAAATCAAGAAAAGTAAAAAATTTACAAAGATGATGAATAACACAAAAGTTACTAAGTCTAGAAACAGAATGTTTCAAAAATTAATTAACTTCCTGACCCACCTCTGTGATACCCTTCTACAGTTCTGACTGAATACGATTTGATTGCTTCTTCATATGACAATGATTTTGTAATATCCTTTTATATCATCAGTATCATAGTCAGATAATTTAGCCTTTCCTCTAACATTTTAAAAATGTAATGGTACTTTAAAAAAAGGGAGTTTTTCTAAGCATCACGTTTTGTTATTGGTAGTGCTGTGTGTGCTTGGTTTGAGACAACCTCTGGTACATTTCTGTCCCATACGTGCTATTACAAACATTTTCACTGTTTATAGTATGGTCACAGGTTCATGCCCTAGAAACACAGAAATTCTCATAAATTCTATTCTACCCAATACCCATTTTTTTAAAGTCATGTCTTTCTAGAATGAGTATGTTATTTTTCCCAGTTTCTAATATTTTCCATAGTCTACAGTGAATATTCATGTGTTTTCTAAAGTACAAACCATGTGACAAAAGTATTTAAGTAAATTAAAAAGCACAGTATAAAATATCTTTCTACCCAGTCTGGTTAGATGATTTCCAGAGTTTCTTCAGTCTCTGTAACATTGTGTCCAAGAAGCAGGTCGAAGCTGATGGTCACGTGCAAGGATACGCCCATTCTTATTGATGTTAAACATGCATGTCATATTTACAAAGGCAAAAAACTGCGCACTGTGCCTTTCTAATAGTTTGAATGGGTATTTGGACAATGTGATGTATCTATGCGGCATGTGTAAATGATCAAGTGCCACATCTCCGTTGGAATCGCAGCTTATTTTATAAAAATTAAATGAACCTTTTCTTCTGGTGCTTTGGGGAGGCTTTAAGGCTGGCTATTAGAATGGCTGGTTATAAATGCGTGTTCATTGCTCCCCTCTGCACGCAATGTCTCCACAAGAATCAGTGCATCATCGACACTGCAGCTTGCCAGATGCTTGGCACAAAGGACGGTACTTTTAAGATCACTGGAAACATTATAATTGAACAGGGATTATTGGTTCCAGCTTCCAAAATTTCTCTCTGCACAAAGTCATGGTTGCGTCCAGAGGAAATGTGAAGTGTATGAAGTGAAATGTAACTGATCTTCTGGTGTGACCAACCAAGTTCTCAGGTAAAGCAAACCTGAACAATTTTGCCAGACCTTATCATACACTTCTACATCAACTGTCATTCTCTGCCTGATTTGGTTTAGAAATTCCCTGCGGTATTATCCTTATAGCTGACCTGCTTCTAACTATTTTTCCTTCTCAAGCTGCTCTGTTATCCTACCCATACTCTCTTAGCCTCCACTCTTTCTCTACTCTTGAATTTATGTTTGTTTGTTTGTTTGAGAGACAGAGGGCCAGCACCAGTCAGGGGCAGAGGCAGAGGGAGAGGCAGGCCCCCTGCTGAGCAGAGTCCAACATGGGGCTCAATCCCCGGACCCTGAGATCATGACCTGATCTGAAGACAGATACTTAACCAACTGAGTCACCCAGGCGCCCCATGTATCTTTATTTTTGTCTTAAGATTCACAAATTAGAACAGCTTTACACTTTCAAACAGACTGAGAGAGGATACATCCTTCCCGAACTGACATGTAATTTTCTTCTTGTGGAAACATGCTTTACTTTTCTAGACAAAGTAATTGATTACATAAATAAACAATTGTCACATCAAATAAGAAGTCGTTGCCATATTTTCAGAGGTTTATTTTTGTTTTGTTTTGTATTTTTTTTTTAGAATCTTAGAATTCTAAGACTACTTTGAAAATTATACTTCTTCCGGGCACCTGGGTGGTTCAGTCATTAAGCGTCTCCCTTCAGTTCAGGTCATGATCCCAGAGTCCTGTGATCGAGCCCCACATTGGGCTCCTTGCTCGGTGGGAAACCTGCTTCTCCCTCTCCTCCTCCCCTACTTGTGTTCCCTCTCTTGCTGCATCTCTCTGTCAAATAAATAAATAAAATCTTTTTAAAAAATAAAAATTATACTTCTTCAAAAAAATTTTTCTAGGGGTGCCTGGGTGGCTCAGTTGGTTAAGCGTCTGCCTTCAGCTCAGGTCATGATCTCAAGGTGTTAGGATCCAGCCCTGCATCGGGCTCCCTGCTCAGTGCGGAGCCTGCTTCTCCTTCTCCCTCTGCTGCTCCCCCTGCTTGTGTGCTCTCTCTCTCTCTA
Source organism: Nasua narica (assembly GCA_028533885.1). Lineage (NCBI taxonomy): Eukaryota > Metazoa > Chordata > Mammalia > Carnivora > Procyonidae > Nasua > Nasua narica. Next base: position 93,814,173 of record CM052801.1, on the reverse strand, counting down.
TCAAATAAATAGATAAAATCTTTAAAATTTTTCTTTTTCTAAAAAAGATGACTACAAGATTTTTCCAGTATAATATAACCAGATATCTTAGTGTATGTGGGTTGTTTGTTGTTGTTGTTATTGTTCAATTAATATGGCTTTAGTACAAACAGCATATTATGACATGATTTGCAATAGGACTTTACTGCAAGGAGACTTCTTATAACATGTATGTGATTATCCTAAAATATAGAATATTGAGTTAGAACAATAAAAATAGCTAACATTGAAAGCTTATTAGGTCCCAAGAAACTGTCCTATGCTTTTTATATGCTGTATTATTTTTATTTGTTCATTCATTCATTTATTTTGAGAAAGAGAGCAAGTGGAGGGAAGGACAGCGGGAGAGGAAGAGAGAAAGAATCTTAAGCAGGCTCCACACTCATTATGGAACCCAACACAGGGTTTGATCTCACAACCCTGAGATCAGGACCTGAGCCAAAATCAAGAATCAGACGCTTAACTGACTGAGCCACCCACACGCCCCCCAAGTCAATAGAATTTTAATAGAGTCATATACCACAATAAGGCATGATTTATCACTGGGATGCTAGTCTCATTAATGTTCATAAGGGGTAATTTGGAAATTCTTATGGATGTGTGCCAGATTAAGAATTTTCTAGGAGGAGGGTTATTCCTTAGGACACTCCAGTGAAAGCCCACTCCATTGTGGCAGTTCGTTTCTGACCAATGTTTATGACTTTCAAAGCACTTCAGTTGTTTTTTTCTTTTTATTATTATTTTATTTTCATCATGATAAGTGTACTTTTCAATCCCCATCACCTCTTTAGCTCTTCAATTGTTAGGAGAGGTCAAAAACTCAGAAATGTGGAGCCTACTGGGCTTCATAAGTGTTGTAAGTTCCCAAATGTAAGAAATCTGCTTCAGAGTGGTGGTGTTTTATTTCATTTCAACATCATGAAAATTGCCAGAAACTACTGGAACTTCGCCTGCTTTCTTGGCTTAGTTTGTATGTGAGAGAATATCATCTAATTCTTTGTCATATGCAAAGCAAAGACCCTCATGAAAAAACTGTTGGTCTCTTTTTTGTAAACCCATTTATTTCTACCTTCCAATTTTGCTTTTGTGATTTTTGGATGGATTGATTAACTATTGATGGATAATGACATTGCTTTTAGAATATACCAGCAGAATGCTTCAGTTCTGGCCTTCCTCAGGTTTGAACACACTTATTGAAATTAAAGCTATTCATCACATTAATGCTCTACTGTCATTTTTGTTAAGAAATAAAATTCTTTCCATCTTTTTTGGAAAAAGCAACAGGGTTAAATAGATGCTAGCGCTGAGATAAGGCATCAGCCAGTGTCACTAAAAAAGGGTAATTCCTTTGATAGTGAGAATGATATACAGATGACTTCCAAATTAAAATTTTCACTAAAATATGTCACATTCCCCTTTGCTCTTGCCACCCCAAGTGGACAGTCCAGTGTAAACGCCATTACCATTTTATCATCATAGTGGCGTTTGGGAGGAAGTAGAGAGAATGTTTACGTTGAAACCCAATGTCCCATGTGATGGTATTGGGAGGTGGAGCCTTTGGGGAGGTGTTTATGTCCTGACGGTGGAACCTGGGTGAATGGGATTAGTGTCCTTACAAAAGAGACCCCAGAGAGCTTTCTCAACCCTTCTGCCATATGAAGACATGGCAACAAACAAACAAACAAACAAAACAAAACAAAAAACAAAAAGACACATGTCCAGGAAGCAGGAAGCAGGACCTCATCAGACATAGATCTGCCAGCACCTTGATTTTGGACTTCTCAGTCTCCTGAACTGTGAGAAAACAATTTGTTGTTTGTAAGCTGCCCAGTAGGTGGTGTTTGGGGTACAGCAGCCCAAACTGACTAAGGTAAATGTTAAACTAAGAATTCCTATGAACTTTCTATTGTATCATGTCGTGCCACCCACCACTTTTTCCAACCATAATAGTCTTCTGACAGTTTTAGAACATGCCAGTCTCTCTTTTGACTCCATACGTTGCTAGTTGGTGCTCCCTGGGTGAAGAATTCTCTTCCTCCTTCTTTTAACCTGTGTTGCTTCTCCTCTTTCTTAAATCTCACTTTGAACAATACCCCTCAGAGAGACCTTCACTGACGGTCCTATTGAAAGTACCCCCGATTTTATTTTATTATCTGTCACATAAGACTTTTATATTTTTTCCTTTAACACACTCATCACAAGCTTTATTGTGTCTGCACTACAATTTTTGGCTCTCCTACTAATAGGTAATTTCCACAAGAAAAGAGTACTTGGGAATCTGGTTCACTGCTGTATTCCCAGTGCCTGCCATTTGGAAGAAACTCAGCAAATATATACATAATAAATAAACACATTTCCAACATCACCCACTGTCTGAATGTCTGGAGACAGTTGGCACTTTGTCAGTTATATTCCTCAGAAAGAATGAACTTATGGGAAAAGTCCTGGGGAAAAATGGAGATTTTACTGAAGAATTCATAGGAGAGGGACATCTCCTATGAATTCATAGGAGAGGGACATCTCAGTCAGTTGAGCATCCAACTCCGGATTTCGACTTAGGTCATGATCTCAGGGTCATCAGATCAGCCTTTTGACGGACTCTGTGCTCAGCGAGGAGTCTACTTGAGGATTTTCTCTCTCCCTCTGTCCCTCCCCCCACTCTCTGTTTCTCTCTCTTTCTCTCTCAAAAGAATTCACTGGAGAAACAGAAGAAGTCTTTATTTCTCCACAGTCTCTTCACTCCTGCTTAGCTGGGTGGCACTGTTTCTTCCCTTTCCTAAGTCCCTCCTCTGTCTTCCCAAGGATTTCAGCTCTGTGCCCAAATCTATATACAAATAAACAAAGTCTTAACTATCTCAAGGCCCACCCTCTGAAGGAAACGTTATGACTAGCTATTATTACTCCAGCATGACCCCAGGGAGCCCACCAAGGCGTATCCTACCCCCCCCAGAGGTGTTTTGATGGATGGAATTTTTTCCATTTTGTTACATCTCTAAATGTTGTTTCTCGGTTCCTTGTTGGTTTTGTTTGTTTGTTTTGGATCTGGAAAATGTCAGCCCGGAGAGCCAGGGCTCTGATGAAAGTCAAACTTAGTATATGTGAAAACATTAATTCTTTTAAAGAGCTACTAGACAAATGCTGTACGTTGCACAGCATGGTAGGTACTGAGCATGAAACAGCGGTCCCTGCCCATCAGCAGCCTACTATGCCCGTTCTAAACAGTAGAACACAATGACAATTTAACTACTTATACCACAGGATTGCATGTTTGCGCTGTCCCAACCATCATGATTGCTTATGTTATTAGTAGTTCTGAATTCTGAAAAGAGCACTCAAATTATAAATTCTTAATATGTTTGATGTGATATTTCATAAAGGTTATGGCTGTGGAACTTGATGACATGTTTGTTAAATAAAACCAGCCCTCTTTTTCCATGAGTTGGTTTTATTCCAACTCAGAGTGAGCATCTTAAAGAAGAAATTGCATGAGTTCTTGTCCCGTTATGACTTATCCACTGTTATTCAGGAGTCTGATCTTCAAATACCCAGGTCCACAGTGTTGTTCACCCTTAGACGGCCCAGAAGCAAGTGTCCTCCCACCAGCTAGCCTAGAGCAGTGCTACAGTTTATGGCTTCCAATTCCCCAAGGAACTTTAAAGAAGAACTGTGCTCCTGGCCCTGCTTATCTGAATGGAGCTGCAGCCCGACAGGAAACACAATATGTAATTACACTGCAGTGCGATAAAGGCTCTAAGAATGAGCATGAGCACATGGAATGAATAAGCCATGGGAATACAAGGTGTAACATGGAATTAAAAAATAATAATAAAATAAAAAGAAGAATGAGCATGGGGTACTATTGCACCACAGATAGGGGACCCCATGGTGAAGTTGGAGCATCAGGGAAGTCCTCTAAACAGAGGTAGTTAACTGCCTAAAGAATGAAAAGATGCAAACCAGATGGAAAGGAGGCTGGAAACAGGCAAAATAGGACTTCCATAAACACAGAGAGAACACCACACGAAATGGTCCAGAAATAAGAGAGCAACGTCATTTAATTTTCCGTGGTGGAACTAGATGAGTTGACAGGGGTCTTGGGTACCAAGCTGAGGTGTCGTGGAGCCATTTACAGCTTTCGAACAGGTGAGCAATTAGTCCGATTTAACTTTTCACAAAGAACAATTAGAGAGGAAGACTGGAAGCAGAAAGACCAACAGTTGGGAGAAGGCTGTGTATGTTTACAATCATCTAGAGTAGACTGGTGGCAGGTTAAAATAAGAAAAAGCCGGAAGAGATGTTTCCAAAACACAGGCACAAGGGAGAGAGATGTGAATGACTTCCAGAGACAGGGAGTCAAGACCCAGATACTGGCCCCAGCCCCACAGCTTCCTAGCTCTGTAATCTCATCTGAGTTACTTAACCTCTTCAAACAAGCCTCCCTTGCCCCAGCTGTCCAATGAAAATGTACTACCTATCCAACTCACAGGCCAGTGCAAGGGCAAAATGTCGATAGAACCTCCAGATAGCCAATGTAAGAGATGATTAATGAGCTCTCTGAACCACGGCATTTGTTGAATAGCCACATAATGCCTGATCACCCTTTGCTGTCACATCTTCCTTCATTCTGATGGGAGCACTGATACTTAAAAGCTATGTTTAAGGAGTTGGACATTCACTGAAGCTCTGGTTGTGGATATTAATTTGTTCAATGGAGAAGAGAGCTGAGAGAAAAATAATTGCAAAAAGAATGAAATTTCTAAATATTACCCAATTTCTTCACATAAGGAACACCAGGCTCCATGGTCAACACTATGGAGGATAGAGAATTGAGTGAAACTGGCTGTTTACCTTCAAGGAGATGGAACTCAATGGAAAGACGATACGCAAGTACATACCACTGTAACACAAAATGGAAATAAAAGATACCCAATAAAAGGAATAACGCAAGTATGATTGGAAATCCAAAGGGAGTGATATCATGGGAGACTATAGGACGTCAAGGAAAGAAACATCAGAAAGTCTTGGTTTAAAACCCAGATCTGCCATGTGTTGGCTGTGTGATCTGAGACAAATCAGTTAACTTCTCTATCTTTAGTTTTCTTATCAGTAAACTGGGGCTAGTAATAGCATCTGTTTCTCTTAGGATTTTGTGAGAACTGAATTAAATAAGATAATATGGTAAATGATGGCTGAATAGATTTTTGTAGGCAGAAACCCACTGTGGTAGGAGTCTTCTAGGCAGAAACATTAACACGAAATTAAATGCGTGTCCTCTGAGACACACTGAGAGGGGATAATAAAGAATTCTAAACCCCTGTGTCATTAAAGAAAATCTTCTGGGTCGTGTGAGGGATGATGGCAAGAGTCCTCCACAATCACTCCAAACTCACACACTGTCTCCATCACAGAGCTCTGCCTTGGACCTGTACCCAGTCTGGTTTGCTGAGCTGGGAACGTCTTTGAGATCGTTTCATATACTTGACATTGGGGTAACATAGTACAGCGCTGGGGGCACTCAGTGGATTCTCAAGAAATAAGGAACAGAGGATTGCAAAAGCCTAATCCGGGTAACTAATCCTAGAGAGACATTTTGGGCCAACATTACTTCAAGTGTCATGGCAGGTGATTGATTGGCAGTGAGTCTTGAGGAAAAAAGAAAAAGTAAGAACACTGGTAGAGTACTTTTCTATAGCACAATACCTCTGCTATTAAAATCAAAATTACTTCTTTCCAGCTGGCAAAAAAAAAAAAAAAGTGACATGATCTTTCCACCTTTTCCAGTAATGTATTAGTTATGAAGAAGTGTGATGAAGCTTTAGTAACTGCTGCTGGAGAGTAATATAAAAATTAAATATTCCTGCAATTTTTCATTTCTGTCACCAACCATAAGTGTAATCAATTTTTTTTCAAAAGAGCCAAACTGGCAGGTTATTTGGAAATTTGTTTTTAAAGTGGCATACATGATTGTACAAATAAACCCATGCAGCTAAATTTTAGTAATAGCACCAATCAAAGCTGCTAAAATGGGAAGCATCATTTCTGTCTTGTAAAGAACAGCACCCAGATTAACTCTGAGAGAAAAGAACAAAACCTGAAAACATAAAAAGCCACATCCCGGCTATTGGGGCATTATCAGAGAGCAGTTGCATGGACGGAAGCTGGGGTGAAGGCGCAGCTCTATGGCTTGCTAGGTTTATGACATCAAGCAAATTCATCTCCCCCAAACTCAAGTTTCCTTTCTTTTAAAACGCGAATCGAAGATGGGTAGTGTATGTGAAACAGTGAGCGTAATCCACGCAATCAATACATGTTAATTGCTGCTGCCTTTAAAGTTCATAGTATTATTATTAGCATTCTCGTTATCAGTGTGCCATTGATTGTGACCTAATTATGCCCCAGGAACTTGAGGGCGATGATCTCCTGAACTGTACGTATCTATCCTGAGAGCTGGGCGTTCTCATCCTGGGAGAGAGGAGCGCATGTTTGCAGGTGGGGGGAAGCTGGCCCTAAAGCTTCCACTGGTCCCAGGGCCAGGCTTCCTCTCAAAAAGGTAAAAGAAAAGATCCCTCCTTATTCAGCTATGCTGGCAGGGGTCACGTATTGGCAGTGTCAGGATTAGATAACCTCTGATTTGGTACCCAGATTAAGGCCATTTGAGGCCTGACAGGTAATTCGGGGATCTGCACTGATGGAGGCAAAGGATACCAGGAGGGGTGGTGTGTTCCTCTTGTGGCTTTCTGAACGGTGTGCCTTTTGTCATGTAGAATAAACAGGCATCAATTCGTCATCCATCCCCTGGGTTTTCTGCTCCTCCTTCTTCCTCACCTCCCGTATCTGCCCCCATGTGGCTGCCATCAAGGTCCCACAGGGGCCAATTATAGCCAGCTCTGAGTGACGGAAGTTCCAGCTACCGGAGGCTGGCTGCAGGCACGGTGCACAACCCGCACACTCCCAACCCAGTAAGTGCTCTCGAGATCGGGGTTCCTGGGGGGCTCCTGAGCACTATAGCAGTACCAGCTGTCGACAGATGAAGAAGGGCAGAGGCGAGGGCTAAGGAAAATGTAGCCAGCTATGCCATTTCGTCCTCTTCCAGAGCCACTGCAACGCCCACACTCGTGCCAGAGTTACCATTTCCAAACCCCCATCTAGTCAGCTGAATTCTTGCTTGTAATTGCTCACAGAGTCAAGTCCCATCTGACGAGGTCATGCCTGACCATCTGCATTTCCCGTGATGTTAGACATCCACCTCACAGTACTTCCTCTAGTCACAGTGAATTAGAGATCATTCCCAAGACAGGATTTCAGATGTCTGTGCCTCACAAATGCTATCTTTTCCACATACACTGTCCTCCCCTTTTGTCTGTCTGAAAACTTCCTATGCTCTCTTTCAGTAAGCTCACTAGTCATCTCCCCTGAAGAGCCGTCCCGGCCTGTCTGTTGATCTTCGCTTCGGAATAACAAAGTAGCACTTAGTATTTAATTTTAAAATTATTATACTTTGGGGCGCCTGGGTGGCTCAGTGGGTTAAAGCCTCTGCCTTCAGCTCAGGTCATGATCTCAGTGTCCTGGGATCGAGCCCTGCATCGGGCTCTCTGCTCAGCAGGGAGCCTGCTTCCCCCTCTCTCTCTGCCTGCCTCTCTGCCTACTTGTGATCTCTCTCCTGTCTGTCAAATAAATAAATAAAATCTTTTAAAAAATAAATAAAATAAAATAAAATAAAATAATTGTACTTTACTTGTCCTTTTCAATTACACTAGGAGTCTCCTATTTAATTAAAATGTATTTTTTGTACAGTGCTCTGATGATAAAGGTAGTACAAGATCATTATTAAAAATATAGAAAGGAACATAGCAAGACATACTTAGCTGCAACTCTATTCCCCCGATACAGTCAGTGTTAGCATTTGGATAAGTTTATGCTCATATGTGCACACACACACACCTATACACGGGATCAAAAAGCTCCTGTGCAAAGGTCCTGGGGGGAAGAGAACGTGTGGCACATTTGAAGGACTGAAAGAAGTTCAAAAGGCTGCAGAATGCAAAGTAAGAAGAAAAGTGGTATGTGATGTTACTATTAAGCAATAACTTTAAAAATCTTCTCACTGTGACATATGACAGTTATGGAAAACAGTAGGCACATTCATCGAAAAATGAAAACCAGAATTACCATATGATCCAGCAATCCCACATCTGAGTATATATCCAAAACCAATGAAACGAGGATCTCAAAGAAATGTCTATATTCCCACGCTCCTCCCAGTACAATAGCCAAGATATAGAAACCACCTAAATGTTCATCAGCAGGGAAACGGATAAAGAAATGGGGCATGTACATACAGTGGAATATGATTCAGCCTTAAAAAAGAAGGAAATCCTGCCATATGCAACATGGATAAACCTGGAGGACATTACACTAAGTGGGGTAAACCCATCACAAAAGAATAAATAGTGCATCATAACCACTTACGTGAGGTATCTAAAGTAGTCAAAATCACAGAAGCAGAGAGTTGAAATGGGGGGTGTGTTCAACAGGTATCAAGTTTCGGTTATGCAAGATAAATGCATACACATAGTGTATTGCACTGTGAAAATTTTAGGAGGTAGATCTCAAGTAAAGTGTTCCTGCCCAAAGAAAAGGAGGAGGCAAGAAGAAACTTGTGGAGGTGATGGATGTGCTTATTACCTTCATTGCTCAGGTGTTTACCTATGTTGAAACCCATTAAATTGTATACATTGAATGTGCACAATTATCTGTATATCAGTTACACCTTAATAAAGCTGTTTAAAAAAGAAAACAAATACATTTCTGTTGTGACCCAGGTGTACACATATATAACTGAAACAAATGTTTCATGAACTACCCTTCGTATGTGAAATGAACTCTAATATTTCCTATTGTATTCTACTCCACTCTTATTCATTTAAAAGCAGATGCTGGTCACGACCAACTCAATTGATTTCCTGACCCTCCTAATGAGTTGCAGCAATAGTTTGAAAAACTCTGCTGTGGAAATAGGCAAGGGACATACTCAGGAGGTATTTGAATGTCATACTAATGAGTTTGGACTTCATCCGGAGGGGAAAAGGAAGAATTAAAGGGTCGTGACCATGTAAATATCACAATCAGACTTAGACTGTGGGAAGAACACCTGTCTGCTCAGGGGTAACGGTGTAGAGAGGGGTAAGGTCTGATGCTGGGAGGCAGGTAGGTGGCAGTAAAAGACTCAAGATCTGCACTGGAATGATGGTTGAGTCAGAAATGAAGGAATTCAAAAAATTTCAGGTCCCATCTTACAAGATGTGTGTGTGTTCACTCATACACAGGCAATCAAAAGTTAAAGGAAACCATGCCAGTCACAGAGAGGGAGGAGTCAAGATTTATTTCCAGTTTTCTTGATTCCGTAGCTCAGAGGATGGTAACAGATTTACTGATAAGTGAGTTTCTGTCCTTGCTTTCAGGTGGGGGATGATGAACTAACTGAACTTGAGGGACCTCGAGGCATTCAAATGACAACAATCTGGTGTCTCAGCATACAATTGTTCACAGTATTCTTTGCAATTGGCTGGGGCCTCAGGCTGTGCTATGTCAGGCTGTGCTGCAATCTGGGCCCCGAGGCTGGGTGGGGCCACAGGCTGCGCTCTGTTGTTGGGCAAGGTCACTGGACGGGCTGCCTGGATGGGTGTGCCCATCATCTGTACTCTGTGTTTGGCTGGGGTTGGAGGCTGTGCTCTGGTCAGAAGGGGTCCCTATCTGGGTCCCCCAGTGGCTATGCAATGCAACTGGTCAGGGTTGCTAACTGGGTTCTCTGCCTGGGCTAGACCGTGCTTAGCAATCAGGCAAGGTCATAGGCTAGGCTCTGTGGCTGGGGGTGAAGTGCAGGGGGGGTACCATATGCTGCTATCTGAGGCTGCCCATGGATGCTTTTCAGTCTCCCTGGTTATGTGGGGCCAGGCGTGCTCCACAGTTGGGTGAGGCTGCTGGATTGGTTCCCTGCCCAGGTGGGATCATAGCCAGGCTCTCAGGCTGCCTCAGTGTCATGATGATCTCCCGGGACTTGCTTCCCTGCTCAGACGGGCTCCACAGATACATGTGTTCTCTGGCCAGGCTCCCTCACCTGAGGCTGGAGGTTGTGTTTAACAGCTGGGTGGGACTGCTGACTTGCTTCCCTCTCTGGGCAGGAGGTGGGATGGGCTCCAAAGCTACCTGAATTCTCTGGCCAGCCTTCCTGGTTAGGTGGGAGTGGAGACTATGTTCAGCATCTGAGGAGGGCCACTGGCTGGGGACGAAAATGGGGCAGTTCTGCTGATGAAGCTCTGTGGCAAGACAGGGCCACAAGCCAAGCTCTGCAAATGGGAAGAATTGTTAGCTGGCCTCTTTGCTCAGGTGCCACCCCCAGCCCATATGTAGTCAACCAGGATAAGTGTGCTGGTTGCTGTGAACCTCAGCCCCCTTCTCTATCTCTAGCTGATCCCCAATTGTCTAACCCCACTGATATTCCCAGTGATCCCCATGAGGGAAAACCAAAGTGAGTTTTCTGGAAAGTGTCCCATAACACTGAGGAAGCTGGACATCTACCTAGGGTGCTCTTTCTCCCCCTGGAGAAACCATAAGCCTAGGAGGGCCCTCTTAGTATAATGTTATAATGGCCTCCAGGAGTGACAAAGTGAACCCACTCCTCTTACCCTTCTAGTGTGTTTTTTTCCCTCCATTTTTGTGATCCAAGGGGGTGCTTCAGTCTCACCCCCAGCTGCTGGGATTTTCACAAAGGCATCTTATCTATTGATAGCTCCTGGCTGGTCTTTCTGTGAAGTGGACTGGAGTTTGGAACAAAGTATTCCATCATCTTGATGATGTCGCTCCCCAGTTTGGCAGTTGCTTGCAAAACTTAGCACACTTTTACCATATGTTCCAGCAGTTGTGCTTCTGGCCATTTACTGAAAGGCACTTGACAACGTATGTCCATGCAAAAACTTGTACACAGATGCTTATAACAACTTTACTCATAATTGCCAAAAACTTGGAAGAAATCAAGATGTCCTTCCATAGGTGAATGGACAAATAAACTGGGACATCCAGACATAAAATACTATTCAGCCCTTGCAGGAGTGTTTCTGAAACAATGAATTTTATTTCACAGATCAATGAATGTGATCTACCACATTGATAAAAGGAAAGATAAGAACCATAAAATCCTCTCAGTAGATGCGGAAAAAGCATTTGACAAAATACAACATCCATTCTTTTTTTAAAAAAAGATTTATTGGAGAGAGAGAGCACAAGTGGAGGGAAGAGCAGAAGGAGAGGGAGACGGGAAATAGACTCCCCACTGAGTGGGTAGCCCAACATGGGACTCAATCCCACAACCCCGAGATTATGGCCTTGAGCTGAAACCAAGAGTTAGACGCTCAACCAACCGAGCCAACCAGGCACCCCTACAGCATCCATTCTTGATAAAAAACCCCAAAAAAGTAGGAATAGAAGGAACATACCTCAATATCATAAAAGCTATAAATGAAAGATGCACAGCTATCCTCAATGGAGAAAAACTGAGAGCTTTCCCTCTGTGATCAGGAACAAGACAGGGGTGTCCACTCTCACCATTACTATTTAACATAGTTAAATATGTAGCTTCAGTAATCTGTTTCCAGTAATATGTTTTAGCTTCAGTAATCAGACAACAACAAAAAAAATAAAAGGCATCTAAGTTGGCAAGGAGGAAGTCAAACTTTCACTAGTTGCAGACGACATGATACTCTATGTAGAAAACCCAAAAGAGGGACGCCTGGGTGCCTCAGTGGGTTAAGCCTCTGCCTTCGGCTCAGGTCATGATCTCAGGGTCCTGGGATCGAGCCCCACATCGGGCTCTCTGCTCAGCAGGGAGCCTGCTTCCCCCTCTCCTTCTGCCTGCCTCTCTGCCTACTTGTGATCTCTCTGTCAAATAAATAAATAAAATCTTAAAAAAAAAAAAAAAAGAAAAGAAAACCCAAAAGAATCTACCAAAAAATTTCTAGAATACATGAATTCAGCAAAGTTGCAGGATATAAAATCAAGAGAGAAATCTGTTGCATTCCTATACACCAATAATGAAGCAATGGAAACAGAAATCAAGGAATTGATTGAAAAGAAACCAAAACAGGAGGCATCACGATTCTGGACTTCAAGTTCTATTACAAAGTGGTAATCATCAAGACAGTATGGTACTGGCACAGAAATGACACATAGGTCAATGGAACAGAATAGAAAGCTCAGAAATGAATCCACAACTATATGGACAACTAATCTTTGACAAAGCAGGAAAGAGTATCCGATGGAAAAAGGTCTCTTCAACAAATGGTGTTGGGAAAACTGGACAGTAACATGCAGAAGAATGAAACTGGACCATTTTCTTACACCAAACACAAAAATAAATTCAAAATGGATGAAAGACCTACACGTGAGACAAGAAACCATCAAAATCCTAGAGGAGAACACAGGCAGAAACCTCTTTGACCTCATTGTAGCAATTTCTCACTAGACACGTTGCTGGAGGCAAGGGAAACAAAAGCAAACTATTGGGACTTCATCAAGATAAAAAGCTTCTGCACAGGGAAGGAAATAATTAATAAAACTGAATGGCAGCCTACAGAATGGGAGAAAATATTTGTAAATTTCATATCAGATGGAAGGCTAGTATCCAAAATCTATAAAGAACTTATCAACTCAACACCCCAAAAAACAAATAATCCAGTTAAGAAATGGGCAGAAGACATGAACAGACATTCCTGCAAAGAAGACATCCAGATGGCCAACAGACATGAAAGAGTGCTCAATGTCACTCATCATTAGGGAAATAGAAATCAAAACCATGACAAATCAAAACCAAAACCACCTTACACCTGTCAGAATGGCTAAAATTAACAACACAGGAGACAGAGAATGGGGAACCCTCTTGCACTTGGTAGGAATGCAAACTGGTAGAGCTACTCTGGAGAAGAGTATGGAGGTTCCTCAGAAAGTTAAAATTAGAACTACCCTATGATCCAGCAGTTGCACTACTAGGAATTTACCCAAAGGATACAAAAATACAGATTTGAAGGGGTACATGCACCCTGATGTTTATAGCAGCATTACCAACAATAGTCAAACTACAAAAAGAGCCCAGATGTCCACTGACTGATGAATGGATAAAGATGTGGCATATATGTATACACAATGGAATACTACTCAGCCATCAAAAGGAATGAAATCTTGCCATTTGCAACTACGTGGATGGACTTAGAGTGTATTATGCTAAGTGAAATAAGTCAGTCAGAGAGAGAAAAATACCATATGATTTCACTCATGAGTGGAACTTAAGAAGCAATATGGATAAACATTTGGGAGAGGGAAAAAGAGAGAGAGAGGGAAACAAATCATGAGACTCTTAATGATAGAGAACAAACTGAAGGTTGATGGAGGGAGGGAGGTGGGGGAGGTGATAGGTGGGTGATGGGGATTAAGGATGGCACTTGTTATGATGAGCACTGGGTGTTATATGTAAATGATGAACCACTGAACTCTACTCTTTATTTTTTTAAAGATTTTTTATTTATTTATTTGACAGAGAGAGAGAGAGATCACTAGTAGGCAGAGAGGCAGGCAGAGAGAGAGGGGGAAGCAGGCTCCCCGCTGAGCAGAGAGCCCTATGCAGGGCTCCATCCCAGACCCTGAGATCATGACCTGAGCCGAAGGCAGAGGCTTTAACCCACTGAGCCACCCAGGTGCCCCAAATCTTTTTTTTTTTTTAAGATTTTTTATTATTTGACGGAGAGAGATCACAAGTAGGCAGAGAGGCAGGCGGAGAGAGAGCAGGAAGCAGGCTCCCCGCTGAGCAGAGAGCCAGATGCAGGGCTTGATCCCAGGACCCTGAGACCATGACCAGAGCCAAAGGCAGAGGCTTTAACCCACTAAGCCACCCAGGCACCCCTGAACTCTACTCTTGAAGCCAATATTGAACTGTATGTCAACTAACTAGAATTTAAATTTAAAAAAAAAGAAAGAAATATTATTCAGCCCTAACAAGAAATGAGCTATCAAGTTGTGAAAAGACATGAAACAGCCTTAAATGCATATTACTAAGGGAAAGAAGCCAATAAAAAGGCTACATACTATATGATTCCAACTATATGATATTCTTCTGGAAAAGGCCAAACAATGAAGACAGAAACAATGAATTGCTGGAGTACGGAAGATTTTTAGGACAGTGAAATTACTGTCTATAATACTATGAAGGTGGATTCATTTCATGATACATTTGCCCAAATCTAGATATTGAACAACACCAAGAGTGAATACTAACATAAAGTGTGGGCTTTCACTGATAAAGACGTATCAGTGCAAATACATCCTAACAAATGTACCACTCTGGTTCCAGATGTTGGTAGTGAGGGAAGCTCCGTGCGTGTATGGGGTGGGGTGGAGGGAGACAAGGAATATATGGGGGCTCTGTGTGCTTTCCACTCAGCTTCGCTGTGAACTGCTCTAAAAAATAAGGTCTATTTAAAAATTTTAAAAATTGGGCAGAATGTATAAAAAGTGGTTGGCAGAGAAGTAGACTTCCTGGCATGAAGTCAAAAGAGACCAGAGGGGGCACCTGGGTGGCTCAGTCAGTTGAGTGTCCAACTCTTGGTTTCCGCTCAGGTCATGATCTTGCGGTCCTGAGATCCAGCTCCTTGTGGGACTCTACATTCAGCGTAGAGTCTGCTGGAGAGTCTCTCTGCCCCTCCCCTGATCATGTGCTGTTTCTCTCTAAAATAAATAAGTACATTTTTATTTAAAAAAGAGAGAGAGAGAGAAAGAGGGAGAGATTAGAGAGAAGAGTATATTCAAGAGTGGGGAGTGGAACCTGGAGCCATTTCCTGAGCTGACTAGCAGGAACATCTTTTTACAAAGGTCCATGGGAGGGACTCTACCAGCACCTTGAAGGTCTCCAAGGAACAAAGCCCACAATACTAAAACCTGAGAATTGCTTACTGCTGGTTTCTGGATGTATAGTGCAGCCCACTCAAATTTCTCATCTGCATTAAGGAACCACAGCAATATACACACTATAGACATAGCATCATCGAAAAGGATATTTACATGCATCATCTCCTTTCATTCTGACAACAACCCTGTGAGGAAGGCAGGGTAGGCTGCTGGCCACATTTTACAGAGATGCTAACACAAACTAGAGAGGAACAAATTATCTAGCCAGGTTGTTAGCCCAGGCAAAAAAAAATCAGATGACTGTGACAGATAAAATAAACTAAATGGATAAAACTAGGATATAATCGATGGAGGGGCATTTCCTTTCATGCAAATTCAAGTATGTGCAGCTAGGTTTGAAGGAGGCTTCTAAAAAAAGAGAAGGCCGGATAACCTTCTGCTGAAATGTGAGAAATCTCTAGCCTTGGAGGCAAATCTAGTCCCACCTGGATTGCTGAGGCAGATGACAGAAGCCGTACACGGGTCTTCTGCTTTAACATGGGTTCCCCAGAAGCCAGAACCTCAGGCAACAGCTAATGTGCTACTGCATGTCATGTGAGTACAGCCCCGGCATAGCAGGAAGTGGGAAAGGGAGGTCAAGGTAGGAAAAGAGGACAATCAACTGTAAGTGGGCATTACCAAGGCAGCTATCACTCGTTATAAGAAACGCTGCTTACTTGATTCTGTGAGAATATCTTCTAAGAGAACACATTAACCAATGTGTCTCAAGATGTTCTGGCTGGTGGGAAGAAGGAAATAGAATTTATCTGCCAAACTTCTGTCTTCCCTTGTTCAATGTGTGCACAGGTGCCGAGCAGATTTAAGTGTCTGACATCTTCTCAGTATCTCTTGGGCAGGGGGTGAGGGACAGGTAGTGTTACCTTAAGCGATGTGCTGTCTGTTTGTGCCTACATGGAAGTTGGTGGCTATGGAAGCATCTGGGCAAGAACCAACCAGCTTGGTCCCTGCAACTGGTACAAAACAAGTGACCAAAATCCCCAAAGACAGGGAACTAGAAGATTCTGAACACTTAAAAAGGTGTTTGATATACAACAACAGTGGAAGGCTCTGAGAACATCAATGCCTGGTCTCCATACATAATTTAATAATTCTAGGTTATAATACACAGACAACAACAATGGATGAATGAGAGTGTATGGTCTCCTCGTCTAATGAGATACCTCACCATCACCATACTTTAGCCACCACACCTACACCAAAAGCAACAACCACAACCACTATCACCGCCCTTAATATTCTTGCGTAAGTAATAAGATATTGCATTATGCTGTGCTTCATGCACATAATTTAAATAACAGAAATGATTATTTATATTAGTTTTCTGTTGCGGCCTAACAAATTACCACTGACTGCATGGCTTGAAACAATATATAAATAAATGATTATCTCATAGTTCTATGGGTCACAAGTACAGAAGGGTTAGCTGGTTCCTCTGCTCCAGATTTCACACTTAAGATATCAGTCCAGGCCAGACTCTTACCTGGAGAGTCTGGAGAATCCACTCCAGGCTCTCATGTTGCTAGAAGAACCCGGTCTCTTGTAGGACTGAGGCTCTCAAGTTCCTTTGCTGGATGTTGGCTGGGGGGTTACTCTCAGAAGCTAGAGGCTACTTACGGTTCTTTGTTATGCGCCCTCTCACGTTTTGAATTTCCTTATTCTTTTACATGTTTAGTGTTTGACTGAATCACTGAAAGAAGAATACCCACTGGTTGTGGGTATTAAGCAGGGCATGGATTGCATGGAGCACTGGGTGTTATACGTAAACAATGACTCTTGGAACACTACATCAAAAACTAATGATGTATTATGCATGGTGACTAACATAACACAATTAAAAAAAAAAAAGGTATATACCAAAGAGAGGGAAAAACTAGGGGCCAACGTAGGATTCTTCCTACCACATAATCTGTAGCAGTTTCTAGCCAGCCTTAAAATGCGATTTGCTTTTTTACTTGTATACAACACAATGAAATATGTACAAAATTGATCTTTCACCCATGATGTGTGTCCATCCATCATTTCTAAGGAAGTCAGGCCCCTCCCGCTATATATCCATAGAAGGAGACAGTATAGGCCAATGGGGACTTAAGACCATTGGCTGTAGCTTCCATTGGACCTTTGTATGGTATGGACTTATAGTGTATTCATGTTTCCCATGTAAATTTTCTGTAAAGGTTCCAGGTATTGATTAGTTTCAGATCTCTTGGCTGCATACACTTTGAAATTAGTTGTTATTTTTCATGAATTTAGCATAATGATGACATTGAACTGATCTTTTCCCTTCTGTCTTCAACTTAAACCTGTCAGCTAAAGTCTCAGGGAGGTGGAGGGAGTTCTCAAGAACAAAACAAGTCTATACTCAGATGGGTGGTAATGAGCAAAACTTGACTAATTTGAGATCACAATTCTTCATGGCTAACAGGGATCTTGGATGCCATCTTCTCACAGTTGACTGTAGAAGAGATTTTCCTTTATCTACTGCCCAAATGTTTAAAATATACCATTTCCTTCCATGTTTCTTCAGTGAGCTAAAACTTGGACCAGATATTATCATAATTGGGCTATATTCATTTTTAACATTATCGATGGCTTAGAATTCATCATAGTTCTCTCCCCAGATGTAAAGCTTGACTAGTGAAGCTGACTGTGGTTTGCTTCTGATCTAATTAAAAATAAAGTAATTCCAAGGATACATTTTTATGAAATCAAATGCATAAACTTATTGAAAAGTACTGTAATTGTAATAACAGTCTGTGAGAACATTATTTTCATTTAATGAATACGAACAACAACATTTTCTCAAAGAATCCTGGAGCCGTATGGTAACAAATCATTTGTAACAAGATGCAAGAGTTAGAAATAAATTGTTGTTGTGATGAGTAGGCTACAAAGGAGTATTTCATGGAAACTACCATGCATTCTGACATTTAGAGAAATTAATTTTATAATATGGTCTACATTATCTCTATCAAGCTATATTATCATGAATTATATCATTCCAGATGATAGCTGTGGAACACTGTGTATTGGCAGTGACTGAGATGATTTTCAGACATGTTTGAACACATTAACAATGAATTAATTACTAATGTTCCTAAAACACATATGCTATCTCTACAGATTTCCTATATGTAGTAGTTTGTGGTGTCTTTGCTTTTAATATATAGAGCAGTCTCCAAGTAGTCTCTCTAGACAAGTTGTCTCTTTAGACAAGACAGCTGATTTGTTTCAAGGGGTATCATGAGAAAATGAACCATTTTAACTCTCTACTGGACATGAATCCTTTTGCTTTTGTACCTTGAAGATGTCAGTAGCATGATCTTCTTTAAAAACTCCTTCAAGTAGACTGCAGAAATTAAAGAGAAATCCACTTATATCCATTTGAATCTTTTTTTTTTTGACAACTAATATTTTTATTGCCATGGTGCTTATAATTTTAAGGATTAAAAAAATTTTAGATGTCTATGTATAAAATACAATTTTTAAAAAATATTTTAATCTTAAAAACTCGCAAATCAACTGTACAAAAGAAAGCTTTAAAACATATGTAAATGGGTTAATGTATATACTAGGCAGCCATGTTTATAAATCATGTTGTCATTTTGTTGCTTAGCAATCATTTGACTTTACAATATTATTTCATTGATCACAAATGATCCTCAGATTTGACCTTCAAGATACCATTGTGAGGTAGGCTTAGCAAATGTCAGGAATTCCATTTCACAGATGAGGAAACTGAGGCTGAGCAGTTCCACAGAATGCCAAAGGTTCCAGGCGTAAGAGGCAATGATGCAACTCAGTCCTCTGCTTTCTGATTTCTAAGGCGGTTCTCTATTTACTATATTATTTAACCATGATTCAAAGTGAGAACATTTGAGCAAGGGGAAAGACTTGAGGCAAATCTCTGACTTTTTTTTTTCAGATTTATTTATTTATTTGAGAGAGAGAGAGCGTGTGGGGGGGTGGGGGAAGGGACAGAAGAAGAGGGAGAAAGAATCTTAAGCAGACTCCACCCTCGACACAGAGCCCTATGTGGGGCTCGGTCTCATGAGCTGAGCCGAAATCAAGAGTCAGACCCCTAACCGACTGAGCCACACAGGCGCCCCAAATCTCTGACTTCAGTGGGGATTTAGCAGAGGTAACAACATTTCATTTTTGGAAGGGTTGAGGGCCTTCAGATTTGATCCAAAATTTTAATCTGATATTGCTTACCTCTAAAGTATTGAATTTCCAGATGATTTTTGACACATACAGAACATATTAAGCCTCTTCATATACTCAATAAATGGCAAAAAAAAAAAAAGCATGTTGCAGGTGGAAAGATTTACAATAACATATATTAAAGTTCTGGGAAATAGTAGCTTTCATCAAAGATTAAGGAAATGAGATTTTTTTTTTCCCTTTTTTACATTGGGCCATCATGAATATCACTGTCCACCATCAATTTATTCTGATGATGGCATCGCTTACTGTGGAATAATAAACATTTAAAATACACACATGTTTAACTAGACGGTAATAATAATCACATAAAAAATAGCTGTTGCTTCTAAGTAACATCTCCCAGAGTGTCATGGCAGTTATATAAAGTGCTCTCGATATCAGGATCTTTAGAAAAATAAAGCAAATTATTTTCTTGACACAAATCCTACATCGGTTAAAATGCCTTTCCAAAAGGTACGTCCAAGAGAAGATATCTGATCTTCAGAGTGTGGAATACTAGTTATTTTTAAAGAAATGAGATTCTTAAAGAAGAGAACAGAAGATTTAATAACTAACCTCTCATATAGTCTGAATTATCATCAAGAAGAAAAAAGTCTTTTTCCCCTATTATGTCAAAGATAAAATGAGAAGAAGTAAGAGAGAGTTCCAAGAACCATGAGCATTCTGAATGAAGCCGACTTGTCAGGGGAGATTCCGTCACTAGAGATCTTTAACAATAAATTGAAAATTATTTTAAATTTTTTTTACCTGTCTTCTAGGGAATTCCATTATGAAACTCCTCAAGGTAATGAATTTGATTAAATCCAGTCATGCATAGACAGAATCCAAGAAAAATTACCGACTGGGAATATGAGCATTAAAGAAATAATCAAGATGCTCTGTGATGGGATTGCTCTAAATTGAGCCAACTCCACATGGTTGACTTGATGAAGCCCTGATAAGTTGATCACCAAGGAATCAAAGTAGTAGTCAAGATGCAGGTAGGAGGGAAAGCTTGGCTGGCTTACTTGGTTAAGCATCTGCCTTCAGGGGCACCCGTGTGGCTCACTGTTAAGCATCTACTTCAGTTAAGCCTTTGGCAGAAATATCGTAAGACTAAAACAATGAGCTTTCCTATTCCCAGTTGTTACGTTTGCTGTATCTACATTATATGTGTAGGTGTGTATTGCGTGTATATATACATACATTATGTATTTTACTGATCCATTTCAATACAAACTGAAAATGTATTTATTATTCTTAAGCCCTAAATATTTCAGCACACACATATCCTAAAAGTAAGGACATTCTCTTATGTAACCAAATATCATATCACTTAAAAAAATTAACACTGATTCCCTAATATCATTTTATGGCTATTCTATATTCTGAGTTCTCCAATTGTTCTCCAAATGTCTTCTCTTTTCCTTTTAACTTTTTTATTTTGAAATAATTTTAGACACAGAATACTTACAAAATTGTATAGGGAGTTCCCATATACCCTTCACCCAGGTTCTCTTAATGTTAACACCTTGTACAATCATAGTATATGTATGGAAACCAGAAAATTAACATCAGTACAATACTCAGCTGACCACAGGAGCACTTAACCGGCAATGAAGAAACTTAAGAAAATCATCACAAGGGGCGCCTGGGTGGCTCAGTGGGTTAAGCCTCTGCCTTTGGCTCAGGTCATGATCTCAGAGTTCTGGGATCGAGCCCCGCATCAGGCTCTCTGCTCAGCGGGGAGCCTACTTCCCCCCCTCTCTCTGCTTGCCTCTCTGCCTACTTGTGATCTCTCTGTCAAATAAATAAATAAAATCTTAAAAAAAAAAAAAAAAATCATCCCAACAACATTGTGGTATAGTTATTGTCATACTTTCACAGATAAACGAACTGACCAAAAAAACTTAAATTTTTCTCCCAAGGTCATAGAGGCAATGAATGGTGAGCCTTATGAGGTTATTTGGCTCTAAAGTTCACTCACTTTTCACTACATGGTCTTGTTTTCCCACTAATGTCTACTATATAATGGGGCCAAATATTTGAAAGACAAAAAATAATGTCTTAGTTTGTTGTGTATGACTTATTATAAATTAGAACTAGAAGTTCCAGATGATTTTAAATATTTAAAAAGTCATTAAGACTTAAGTATTTAAAGAGTTGCTATTATGAAACTTTCACTTTTTGTAAAAATTAGTAAAGCTTGGTCTGTTCCTTCTTTCTTTTACGTCCAAGCGAAATTCCTCTTGGTTGGGATAGTTATGTAAGTGGCAGTAATTAACTCTGCTTAAAATGCTCTCGTTTTTGTAAATTTATATTCTTTTAAAAATCAGGCACAGCGATCATGACACCTAAAGCTTTTGAAGTGAGGAAAGCAGGACCCAGAGGAATTACAGAATTTTGTAAAGGTCACAGTAGTAAGCAAGTAGTACATATAGGACTACAACATCTATTTTCCGATTCCAGAAAAATACGTTAACTATATCAAGGTGCTTGGCAAATAGCGAACAGTCAATAAATGTTTATGAATCTATTAAACCTCAGTTGTCAGATAATTTTTTTGAGGATAAAGAAATATGTTACAACAAACCCTTGACATTCATAAGGGATATATACAAAGATTTTTTGAACCACAAAACTTATAAATTTCAATATAACATAAAGTTCATCACAAAATACGGTATCATCTAAATGAAAAATGGAAGTGGTCACTTCAGACTGTAAAAGATTTACTCTATACAAGACTAAAGTCCAATTTTGTACTGAACTGAACATTTTATGAAACAAGTTCACAAACAGCTTTTTTCTTTATTCTGTAAAGAGCAGACTGATGGACATGATGTGACTGATCTGAGTGGCCAAAAATATTTGACATTTTACTCCTTAATTAAAAAACTTCTCTTCAGGTTAAGAGCCACAATTATTTGAGATCTTTTTGCCTAACCTCTCCTTTCATCTCTGGCACTGACATTTGGTTTTTCTCTTCAGAAATCTTTGATCTCTTCCCCACATAAATGTAAGGGAGGAAAAAAAGTCACTATTTAAAATCACAACCGCCTTCTAGGAGACAGTAGATCTTGTTAAAGTAATCTCTCTAAAGTAAGGATGGCCCCTTTGTTCAGCTAAGACCATTGACAGTTTTTATATGTAAAGGTAGGTCAAGAACTGAGTTTAGCTTTAGAATTAAGAACGATTGCCCAGATTCATGAAGAAGAAAACTAAGAGGTGAGAGTTTAGTGAAGCCAATAAATTGGCCAGAGGTCAGTGCACCATATGAACTAGTGTGATCTGTGAGAAATACTCAGTGACTGGATGACCAAAAGGTCATTTAATAATATTAACTTCTAATATGAAACACCAAGTTATTTGCCCTTTGGTTGATGTAATGTTTTATTCATTACCTGCCAATGGTCATTACTTGTTCTAGGCACAGAAGTCCTGTGTTAGTGGTTGATTTGAAAGGGGTGAGCAAAGAGAAAAGCTTTGAATACGTGTTTTAGGCAATTCCAGTTTGGAGATGAAGGCTGAAAGGTTCAGAGCAGAGAACAAGAAATAGGTAGGGGCACCTGGGGGCTCAGTCCGTAAGGCATCTGACTCTGGGTTTCGGCTCAGGTGATGATCTCAGGGTCATGATCTCAGGGTGGTGAGACAGAGCCCAGTGTAAGGATCTGTGCTCTTTGGGGAGTCTGTTTCTGTTCCTCAATCTCGCCCTCTGCTCCTCCCCGACTCAGGCGCGCGCGCGCGCTCTCTCTCTCTCTCTCATGAATAAATAAATCTTTAAAAAAACACACTAAGAAATTGATAGAAGTTGGGAAATCACAGTAAAATTACAGGTTTTCCCCACTATCTGAAAGTAGAGAGTTCCTATTAAAACTTTCATAAGCCAAATGGCATAAAGCAAAGAAATAATTACCATTAATTTATTTGGAAAGCATTTTTAGTGTTCCCAGACCCCAAAAATCACCTCTTATGATTTTCTGATACCTTAGGACACGTCTTGCTATAGGATGCACAAAATAAACCAGGATAGAGCACAGATGCTCACAGACAGATGCCGAGATTCTGAGTGTTGTTTCTGGGGAAAGAGCTGGGCAGAGCCACTCTTGCTGCTCCGGGCGCGAGCTGCCTCTTAAGTGTTGGCTGCAAGGCAAATTCCCGACGCTATTTTCGCTATTTCCTCAGTTGTGTCCAATCTACCGATCAATAACTCAGTCAAAGGCATCCTTCATTTCTGTTACAGTGTTTTTTATTTCTAGCATTTCTTTTTGTCTTAAAATTTTCATCTCTCTGCTTCATTGCTCATTTTTACATGCTGTCTACTTTGTCCATTGAAGCTCTGAGCATATTAGCCATAGTTTTAAATTCATGATCTGATCATTCTAACATCTCTGCCATATCTGAGTGGGGTTCTAATGCTCCTTGTCTCTATTCAAACTGTGTGTTTTGGTTTTTTAGTATTTCTTGCGTTGTTGCTTTTTTTCCTCGATAGCAAGACAGGACATACTTAGCACTTGTCCCAGAGTTTTCTGCTTGTTGGTTTCTGCTCTGGTAAATTGTGATGCTCTATTTTCATCTGTCGATCTCTCTGATTTGGGGGCAGTGGGTGGACCTATGCCCTCATTTCTTTTATGGATCTAAGAAGAATTGTTGATTTTTTACTTTGTTCAGCTTTTTAGTTATTATTAGGACAGAGTTGCAAATTCCAAATATCTTACATGCTGGTCTGAGACCTGAATGCTTCCCGCTGAGCCGGGAACCTCATGCGGGACTCGATCCCAGGACGCTGGGATCATGACCTGAGCTGAAGGCAGACGCTTAACTGGCTGAGCCACCCAGGCATCCCTCATGAATTCCTTATAACAAACCTAGACACCTTTTTTCCTAGAAAGTAGTTGACATGAGACACACTACATACGGAAAACATTGAATTCACATTCTCAGTAGGTTAGGTCATATGCTGTATAGTTCCAGAGAACCTCACGGTGCTTTGAACCATTGTACTTGTACATTTTTTGTGTATGATATTAGAATATTGTTTATTTACTCCACTCAACTGTAAGGGTCTGTGTCTCTCTATCCAAGACGACATAGAGGGCTGTGTCTGTGTTGTTCTCGCCTGTATTCACGGTGTCAGTGAGTGCATTATTCAGCACATACTAATAGCTCAGTAAAGTCTTGCTGAACATGAGAGAATGAATGAGAAAGTTTTGCGAACTATAGTGCTACATGCTGATATAAACAAATGTTAAATTATCTGTGGCAGGTAGAAAAATGGGACAAATATAATATGAAGTTTAGCTAGTAAATACTGAAGGAGTTTGAAAAGTAGAAAAATAGGACAATATATAATATATTAATTTGAAGTTTAGCTAGTAAATACTGAAGGAGTTTGAAGAGGAAATAATTAATAATGAGGATCACGTAAAGGTTCTTCTTCCTTGTTTCTTTTTATTTTTTAAAGATAGGAAGCACCAAATAAGTTTGAAGTCAAAAGGGAAGAGGCCAAGGAGTATGGGAAATTAATTTTGCATGAGAAGGTATATTTTTCTGTCTTTATTTCCAAACAGACGAAAGCTGGTTATCATTATCAAACATCAGTTAACAATCTATGCTAGAAATAAAAATACAGGTGTTGCCTAAGTTTAAACATAGATGATATAAAAGTATTCAGAAAACATGGAAATTGAGTAATCACCATCCTCATTATAAATATTTTTCATATATTTGAAAAACATTAACTGCATTCTTTAATAATTGCATCTTAAAAATCATACATTTGTTCCCTTAAACCTATTTTATCTACTTTAAAATCAATCTGATCATTCTTTGGATCCTTTCTAGAATTCCTACCTCCTGTGCAAAGCTTAGTGGCTCAAATTAATCTAATATTCTCATACTCTTCAGACTAGGGCAGGACATTCTCAGTCACTGTATTTGCTTCTTGCTATAATCAGTGTCACGCTGACTTTGGGCTCAGGGTAGAAATGTTGCTTACAGGCCTTTAGTTCTATCCTGAAATATCTTTCTCCCCTAGCTGCATGCCATTATGTACATATCCTAGCCAAATTTCATTTTTCCAATTTATCATGATTACTTAAAATTGCATTGATACCCTTCAGAATGTTGGAAACTGCAAATGACTTAATTCTCTCTGAAATTTTGTTGGATATTACTGCAAGTTCTTTACAGTGAAGGTTAATAAGGGTATTGAATGCTATCAAGGACCTTCTTCATGAGCTATTATACTGTATAATCACCAAATTTGACTCCAAGTCCCTTAATAACTTATTTCCTGTTTTTACTCAAAGTAATGTGATCATTATAATTTAATTTTTTATTAGTGAGAAAGTCATGTGAAATAAAATTGAGAGCCCTACTGAAATCAATATGGACCACATCTTTCCAGATGATATGAACTTGATTGGCCTGCTATCACTGGGGTTTAATCTTTTCCTTTGACATATGTAGGCTCCAAATTTTCCCGTAACTAATGCTCTAGGAAGCTTTGGTCTCCTAAAAATAATAGCTTGTGGTTTTCCCAGAATATCTGCCAATTCCTAAGTAGCCAAAAGTGATGGTCACCAACATTTTCTGATACAAGTCATCCAACTTTAACTTTCTTGATGCAGATGCAGCAAGAGACAGATGCATAGCTGCCCCTTATTTGAGTAATATTTGCTCTCTGCTGACCTAATTAATATCAGCTGTTCTAATTTTAGGTAATGTATTGTGGGCTACAAGAGAAATTCAAATAGATGGCATCTTCATGCTCCGTTTTTGGGTTAAATAATTAGCCTTAACCTGAAGCCTCTCTAGGTCAATGTTACTGCACGAATTTAATTAGCTGATTTTGGCCACAACTGCTCCAAATTGTGTTTAGAATGACCAAGCTTATGGACTTCAGGTTGCGGATATAAAGAAGTAAGTGAAGATCTCCTTGTCAAAAATGATCGTTAGAGATTCCCAATTGGACAGAAGGAAAAAAAACTAAACACGTGTCTCTCTCACCTCAATAGAGAGGCCTGTTTTCTTTCTTTTTTTTTTTTAATTTAAATTCAATTTAGGTAACATATAGTGTATTATTAGTTTCAGGGGTAGAATTTAATGATTCATCAGTTACATATAACACCCAGTGCTCATTCCATCGTCAAAAGGGTAACTCCTCAACAATTTTTCTACCTCTGAATATACTCATCTACCATCACAATGAGTAAGAGTCCCACCAGGTCTCATAAAAGTTCTTTTCACTGTTATATTCTTACTTCAAAGGGCAAAAAAAATGTCATTTCACAATAATCTTCTTGTCATGAAACACTTCCAGGGAGGGCATTCTAAAGGGATAATCCATAATCAAAAGAACCCAGAGGGATTTTCTGTCCAATTCATGAAGCTGGAACAAAGCAAAATAAAGTGCTCTATGTTTGTCTGTAAATTGAGTCTATGACATTCTTTCTGGGGAAATAAAGGGTGAGAATTGGACTGCTATGTCAGCAATGACTTTTAGAAAGTTTCGTTTCATAATCTGTTCTATGTTTGTCAGATAATAAATATTCTCTGATATGGATAAGTAGGAATGTGACCTGATACATCCCTCTAAATTGTAGCTTAAATTATATGTGTGACATTCTGGAGCATTTTTATATCAGAAAAGATTTGTGATTATGTGTACTATTATGCGGTCCTATAATCATAATAATTTATGTGGTATGAAAAGCATGCATACTTTTCCTTTCCCCAGTGGAAATGTCAATGCATAAAAAACAGAGATGTCCGAGCACTGTTGCATTTCCAGCCTCTGAATCCTTCTTCTCCTCACGAATGACGCAGACCACGTTGGTTGCAAGGTCAGGTCACTGCACCCTCAAAGCCCCTCAGATCTGCTCAACTAGCTAAGCTGCCAACTAGAATCAGTCTTTTCTCCTGGACTTCTGGGACGAAGGGCCCTGGGAGCTGCCCGGGACCAGACATAGCTCAGGAATCGAGTCCCGCAGAAGTTGCCGATCCTGGGGGTGCCTGGCTGGCTCAGTCATTAAGCATCTGCCTTTGGCTCAGGTCATGATATCAGGGTCCTGGGATTGAGCCTTGCATCAGGGTCCCTGCTCGGCGGGAAGCCTGCGTCTCCCTCTCCTGCTCTCCCTGCTTGTGTGCTCTCTCGCTGTCTCTCTCTGTGTCTAATAAATAAATTCTTTAAAAAAAAAAAAAAAAAAAAGCAGCAGCAGCAGCAGCTGGCCCCAATCATGAGAGGCATAAGAAAGCCACACATAACCCTAAGGACTAAAACTGGCTTCTTAATACTTTGAGCAACCTAAGGGGTGACTGCTTAAACAACACTCGTTGTCAATTCTGGGTACTGGTTGGAATCTTCTGGGGAGATTTTAAAATACCGATGCATGGGACCTATGCATTTTAACTAGGTTGGAATCTCTGGAGGGTGTTCCCAAGGGAGCTGTGCTCCTAGAATGGTTTCAGGAGTTTTTAATGTGCTCCTCCAGCTGAAAACCACGGAACTAGAAGAGCAGACACTGCCTGGACCTCTGTCTGGTTTCAGATTCCCAAAGATACAAATGCATTTGCTCAATATTTGTTAACACTCTATTGTGTTGCAGGTACTCTTTTAGATAAGGGGATACAACTATGAGCAAAATAACAAACTTTCCTGCCTTTGTGGAGCTTGAATTTTTTTTTTTTTAAGATTTTATGTATTTATTTGACACACAGAGAGATCACAAGTAGGCAGAGAGGCGGGCAGAGAGAGGGAGAAGCAGGCTCCCTGCCGAGCAGAGAGACTGATGCGGGGCTCCATTCCACGACCCTCGGATCATGACCTGAGCCGAAGGCAGAGGCTTTAACCCACTGAGCCACCCAGGCACCACTGGAGCTTGAATTCTAATAGGGATTTTTTTGTTCTGTTTTTGCTCGGATGGAGGGCAACAGAACCAGACTCAGTTACCCCAGAGCTCCCTGAGATACCCAGGAGAAAATGAGAATTCTCTCCAGACCCCTCCTCTGCTCATCAGGCACCGTCTTCTGAACCCTGACATGAGCTAGGGCCCCTAAGGATGAAACCCCTCCTTCATTCGCCCTTCTCTAGGAGCTCTACTGTTAGAGAACTGATGTTCTGATGTCAGGGTCAACTGGCATAATGATTTACCCTATCCTGATGAGGCCCATCTTAGCTCAAATGAGGGCCAGTGATAAAATCATCTGTGCATGGGGATATTTGCCAAGAGCTATCAGGGCTTGAAAGTCATTCCTATGAACCATACATTCAACCTGAGGTCACATTTGTACTTCTAACACTCTGAACATCTCTAACCTTGTCAACAAAAAGGATGTATTCCTCAGCCCTTAACCTGGGCTAAAGAAATAGTTAAGGATACTTTAGAAGATCTCTGACCCTCAGGGCCCCTGAGTAATTTTTAATGACTGCATTGTATTCCATGAAACAGATCCACCAGCATTTATGGTTGTTGGACATTGTGATTGTTTCTAATTTTTCACAATTTTAAATAAGAAAGCAATAAACAATAATACAGTTAAATCTCTCTCTGTTTCTCTCTCTCTCTCTCCATATATATATATAAAACCCTGATTAGACCAAACACCCTTGTGAATGTTCACTGACGACTCGTCATTCACCTTAGCTGTTCTTTATTTGCTAATTTGTTGACAACGAGGCACAGACCTCAAAACTTTGTATCTCCCTTGATGAAATCATTGGCTCATAGGGATTTAAATATCATTTCTACACTGATAACTCCCACACTTATATACTCAGTTCAGGCCTCCCACTGCCTTCAGAATTATATCATTTACCGTCTCCTGCTGCACCTGCACCTTGGAAGTCTAATAAGCAATTCAAAATTAACAGGTCCGAAACCACTCTCACTTTTTCAGCAAAACATACCACTACAGACTTCCCTCTGGATCAGTAAACGGCAGCCTCATTCTTCTGGTTGTTCTAGCCCTAACTTAGATGAGTTCCTGCCTCTTCTTCATCATGGCCTAGCACATGCTGTCGGCTCCATCTTCAAACTATATCCTTAATCCACCTCTAACCCAAGGCACCATCATCTCCTTCCTGGTCCATTCCAGTAGCCTCCTAAACCTCCCTGCTTTTCCATCGCAGTCCCCGGACACAATCTGTTCTCGACACAGCAACAGAATGAGCCAAAACAGTTCATTTTCCTCTGCTGAAAACAATCCTATTATCCAATGATCCAATGGCTTCCCAGCTCATTCAGAGTAATAATTTTACTCTGAAGTAATTTAATTAATTATTACTGTCCCCTTGGAAAGTTTAGTTTCATGACCCCAAACTTCTATTACAGCCTTCCCTTAGACTCCCTGCTCCAACTACACTGATCTCCTTAAGACTTTCCTAATTGGTCAGACATGCCTCCTCCTCAGGGCCTTTGCACTAGCCCTGCCTTCTACTTGAAATATGGCTGCTAGAGATCTTCATGGCCAGCTGCCTCACTTTCTTCAGATCTTTGCTCCTCAGATAATCCTTCTAGAAGTATCCTATTTAAGGCAAAGACCCATATTTCTTTTTTTTAAGACCCATATTTCTTGCCCCACTTTGTTTTTCACAGTAGAAGTAGGAGCACTACATATACTATATATTTTACTAATTTATTTTTTTCATTCTGTGTTTCCCTACTAGGTTGTAATTTCATGATGACAGGGATCTTTGCCTATTTGATCCCTGCTGTATTCCCAGCACCTATATTAAATGATCATGCTCTAATAACATCATGTTTATGTTCTTTATAAGTCCTATCACATTTATAATTTTCAGTCTTTTTTACATATCTGGCTAATGTCTGGCTCTCTGGCTAAAATGGAAGCTTCATGTAGGCCTTCAAATATATTTGTTGAGTGAATGAAGGAATACCTAAGTCTTTTCATATTATAAAATGCATCCAAATGTATGCAGGTTTTAAGCTTCATTCCAACAGGTGCCCTTAGTCTAGTAGCTTTTTCCCCCTCTTCCTACCTTTGGACAGTTTAAAAAATTTTTTTTCATATTATTATTATTTTTTTAAGATTTTATTTATTTGAGAGAGAAAGAGAGAGGGCACGAATGGGGGTGGGAGCAGAGGGAGAAGCAGCTCGATCCCAGGACCCCAGGGTCAGGACCTGAGCTGAAGGCAGATGCTTAACAGACTGAGCCACCAGGGCGCTCCCGTATTATTTATTTTTTATAACAACTTTAATTACAGATATTTAACATACAAGTATACCACTTAAATAGTACATTTTAATAGTTTTTTAGTATACTTACATCCTTGTACATTTGAATAGTTTTTAGTAAACTTACATCCTTGTGCAAACATCACCACGGTCAATTTTCGAAGACTTTCGTGACCTACCCTCCCCCTCAGAGAAGACACAGTCACCGCCACCACACCCATCTCCTCTCAACATCGCCCACCCGCTTAGTCCCGGGCCATGGCTATTTCGCATCTCAAGAGATTTGCCTACTCCGGACTTTTCCTACAAACGGGATCACACAACATGTGGTCTCTTGTGACTGGCTTCTTAGCATCATGTTTTCAGGGATCATCTTTGTTGTGTTTGGATCAGTACTTCATTTGCTTTTATTGCTCTATTATAAAGTCACTGAGAAACGAAAATCGCATTAATCTTTCGAAGAGAGATTAGTAATTGTACAAAGGTCTAAAAAGTATAAAAATTGCCTGCTGTGGTCATTTCTTTGGGTCTCAGTTTCATTATTGGGCCTCCGTGTGCAAACTTCCCTTTTTCTCCCTATTCATCTGTTTCACGTCAATCTGATTCTTAGACCAGCTGGAAGACTTGGAAAGGGAGAAGGAAGCAAGTTTTCCTCTCCTCTATGCACATTTTACATTTCCATCAGCAATGGATGAAGTTTCCCAGTTTTTCATAACAAAAGAGCTGTATGGTTATGAATCTCCCACCGCCAGCGTGTGAGAGTTCTTGTGGCCCTAAACACCCATGAATACGGCAAGACAGAATTGATCTTAATTTGACAATTTCATAGCAAAAAATATTATCCTATTGTTCTAATTTGCATTCATTTGATTACTAGTGAGTCACATGGTTTCATGTTTTAAGACTTTTATTTAAATGCTTTCTGAAATGATTCCCACGTCATTTGTCACTTTTCCTTTTTGTGTTATTGTGAACTAATATTTTGAAGAATTTTTCTATAATAAAAAAAGAACTCTTTGCCAATCGTATATGTTGTTAAGTATTTTTCTCCTTTTGGTGGAAAACAAAATTCTTACTTTTTAAATGATTTGAAATTTATACCGTTACGATGTTCTGGGCATATTCAAATAGTATACTTGGGAGGTCATCTTTAACTTATATATTCCTCTAGCTGTTCTTTTCTTAACTCTCACTTTTTATCTTAAAAGGAATCAATGTTGATTTACAGTCCGAAGT
This sequence comes from Nasua narica, assembly GCA_028533885.1. Classification (NCBI taxonomy): domain Eukaryota; kingdom Metazoa; phylum Chordata; class Mammalia; order Carnivora; family Procyonidae; genus Nasua; species Nasua narica. The sequence continues at coordinate 93,782,487 of CM052801.1, read as the reverse complement.
AGGGATCTGAATTTTTTCTACCATCTAACATTTTCAAAAGTTGTAAAAGAGATGAGGCGAAAGTAATTTTCAGTTTAACTCCTAGCAAAGAAGAAAATTTAATGAGCCAGGGCCTGTTGTGCTCAATACAGTATTCTCAATTAAACCAAACATGCACACAATCTTAGGAAGATTGATTTCAACTTCACCAAAGCAAACTGGAAGTGCCAAGTATTAGTAATAGTGGCTTTTGGCCAATTTGAATAATGTTTCTATAATCAGATATATGTTAAAATACATAAATAAATAAAATGCAGAAATGCATTTTAGCAATATAAAAAAAAGAGTTTGTCCTAAATGAAGATATATATTTTAAATCTACATAGACTTCAAAGAAAGAAAATTACTCTTTCTAGTTGAAAAGTAATTCTGAGAGCAAGCAGTGAAATTGGCATTTCTCTATAATATTGCTGATGACGTTTTGTTGTATATTCTGAAATCAAACTAGTGACAGTGTATCAAGAACTTCAGATATATCCATACGTGTTTGGCGTAATAATTCCACTTAAACTGAATCATCGATTCACTCAACAGATATTGAATGAGTATCTACCATGTGTTAGACTCTCCAATGGGGCCTGGGAACATGGTGACCCCAGCTTTTATGGAGCTTACATTCTAACTAGGAAAGAAGTGGAGGGCATAGACATTAAATGATCATACAAATGATGTTACAATTACAGTAGTAATGTGTTACCATAGAAAATGACTGAGTGTTAGCATAACCTGTTTGAGAGGTGCCTGACCTGCCCTTGGAGGCCAGAGAAGGCTTCTCAGAGATGGTGACATAGAATTCAGGACCAGAGCAAAGATAAGGTGAGCAAGAGTGCTCGTGAAGGGTGGCATTCATACACCCCACACAACTGAGGCAACTTACCAGACAGGAAGGAACACGTAATGGGGAATGCCGGTATGAGTGATAAGCAGAGGAAATCAGGCCTCTGTGCAAATGAATATCACATCTGAAGTAAATTACCAAAGGGGCACATTCTTTTTTGTCACACTGAAAGAATCTTATCATGAAAAAAGAGTCTTATCATACCAAAATACCCTTCAACAGATGAATGGATAAAGAAGATATGGTACATATATACAATGGAGTATTATCCCTCCATCAGAAAGGATGAATACCCAACTTTTGTATCAACATGGACGGGGCTGGAAGAGATTATGCGGGGTGAAATAAGTCAAGCGGAGAGAGTCAATTATCTTAAGGTCTCCCTTGTACACGTGTGGAGTATAAGGAAAAACATGGAGGGCATTGTAAGAAGGAAGGGAAGGGTGAATGGGGGGAAGTCAGAGGGGGCGATGAACCATGAGAGACTGTGGACTCTGAGCAACAAACTGAGGATTTTGGAGGTGAGGGGGTGGGGGATTGGGCGAGCCTGGTGGTGGGTATTGAGGAGGGCACGTACTGCATGGAACACTGGGTGTGGTGCATGAACAATTAATCTTGTAACACTGAAAAAATAAACATATTTGGGAAAAATAAGTAAATAAGTACAATCTTTTAAAAAATTAATTAATATAACAATGTCTCTGGATTTTAACTATCAGTAATTTGGGTCTGCTGAAACACATGTCATCTGGAATGCTTTTAAAATATCATAGAATCTGTTCTAGAAACAACCTGGTCAAAATGCCTCATCATAGTTGAAGGAGGACTTTACCTCCATTTTGATCTCAGTCTGGACTTTCTAATTAAGTTCTTCTTTCCAGCTTATCTATTAACTCAGGCAGGACCCAGTGGGCAAAGCATTCCATAGTGGGGACTGAAACCACCCTCCCAAGCAGTAGTGACCGCCCTGAGCCTGCAAGGCCCTGGCCATGACTGGTCCCCACAACAATCATCGACCTGACCTTTATTACCCACTTGAATGTACCCATTGACCTCTGTTGCACATTTTCTTCTTTCTTTTTTTAATATTTTATTTATTTATTTGAGAGAGAGACAAAGACAGAGATAGTGACAGAGAGAGAGAGAGAGAGAGAGAGAGAGAGCACAAGTGGGAGGGCGATGCAGAGGGAGAGGGACAAGCAGAATCCCTGATGAGCAGGAAGGCTGATTGCGGGGCTTGATCCCAGGACCCCGGGATTATGAACTGAGCTGAAAGCAGACGCTTAACCCACTGAGCCACCCAGGCGCCCCACACATTTTCTTTATATAAACTTAGAAGTGTGTTCATCACTTTGAAGACAGTCTTTAAGACATTCATACACCATGTTCTTGGTGTTGGTCTCACAGAAATAAATTCCTTTCTTATTTCACCACCACTGTTGTCTCTGGCTTTTGGATTTTGTTGGCTGTGAGGGCCAGCCCTTGTCTGTTTGGGATGCCCGAAGCCAGATGCTCGTGCTCCCCTGTACCCCATTTACCCTGTGTGGGAGAACAGTAAGCATGTTTCCTGATGATTCCCATACATGCCAGCTTAGAAACTGCACCTCTCTCCTCTTTCCCATAATACTCCTCACGCTGCTTGCTTTTTCTCCTCTTTTTGTCATTCTTTCATTAGTGAACTGTGTTACTGTCTTCTTAAAGAATCTATTGTCTTACACATTTGGCTCCCAGATGACCTCCCTTACCCTGACCTCTCCAAAGCTTGTCAGGATGGAATTCCTAATTCTCTTTCTCTTCTCTCCTTCCAATCTAGTTGAGGTTTAATGGGACAGAGGCTAAGTGTTGCATACTCGCTCTGAAGTCATCACACTCAATCATCATTCTCAATTACTGATAGAGAGTCTACTATTTTCTTAGGGCCTGAACACCAGGCTTCAAGTATGTGGAGCACTGTTGAATGAGAAATCAGCAGTAATTACAATTAACATGCAGGATGAGAAATATAGAAACAGAGTTGGAAGGAGATCTTCAGAATCAGTTGGCCTAATGCCCTGAGGAAATGCCATCATGACCCCTATTTCCTCCTCCCCCATCCTCTGTGACCTCTACTTTAGGAACTTGGCTTGTTCTCTGAGCTTCCATGGCTTAGCATTCCCTGCTTTCTACTGAGAATAAGCCTGTTTACATACTTATCATTTCTGCCACCCCTAAAGCATGTTGAAGGCGGGGACCTAGTCCTGCTCAGTGTTCCCCAGGGCCCACCAAGCGCCTGTGGCCTGTCAGAGAGATTACCAGATGAGGGTCAAAGCAGAGCGCTAGCTCTCATCAGATCATGCCGGCTCCTCAGGGCCCAGCGCGGATATCCATGGGCCGTTTAGGCATAAGATAGCCTTCCCATCTCCTGTCTCTTGGTGTACCTAATTGCTGTTGATTGACAAGTGGTCTTCTTCTTCTTTTTTTTTTCTTTTTTAGTTTTAATTTAACAAGATTCAGGCAGAGGGGCCGGGGGACGGGGGCGGGGGAGCGGGGTGGAGTCTGAATATATTCTAGAGGTTTCAAGTAGGCAGATGAGTCAGTGTGAAGAAGTTCGTTTGAGGAGTTGCCCACACTGGAGTGGTGATACATATCACCAGCCCCGGAGGCCCCACGTGGTGGGGGGTTTGCTGTGACAGGCAAAGCGGACTCACAGCCCTAAGAAGCTGCATACACCAGACCAGGAGCATCAGCCCCGTTCCACACAAGGCACAACAACAGAGGTTTGGTACTGGCTTCGCACTAATTGAGAGCCAAGGTCTTGCTTACAAAAGCGAGCATTGGGGATTATAATTCAAAACCTGCTGAATCCTCACAGTATTGCTTTGTAGAGATATCATCCAAAAAAACAAAGAAGTCTGAAAAATCTCACAATATTAGGCAAGGAAAACAGTGTGGTCACTCCATATGGCAGTGCGGCGGGGCAATGTTTCAGCTTATTTCTGGGAAAAAAAAATATATATATAAATATACCCACATGGATGCATCTATTCCGCGTGGGGTAAAGTACGTGGTGAACTGACACCAGGGCATGAATGTTGGATGTTAAGACAAAGTCAGAGAGTTTCATGAAGCATATGTGAGGTAGGGTATTTCTCAATACTTAAGAAAAAGTCCGTAATCTTCGTGTGTAGTATTGGGTAGAAAGAAAAAGAGAATTTAAAGGTCTGGTGTTTATAGAAAACACACCACATTGAAAATTGCCTACTGAGGTATCTTGCCTTTTGTTTTATTACACAGAAGACATAGAAAGAGAAGGGAATAAACTGGGGAGAAAATAAAGTTAGATTGACATACATAAATTATATGTATATTTTATTATTTATTTTTAAATTAAATTAAATTTTTTTAGATTTGATTTTTTTAAAGATTTTATTTATTTATTAGAGAGAGAGAGACTGAGAATGAAAGGGGAGAAGGTCAGAGGGAGAAGCAGACTTCCCGCAGAGCCGGGAGTCCGATATGGGACTCGATCCCGGGACTCCGGGATCATGACCCGAGCCGAAGGCAGTCGCTCAACCAACTGAGCCACCCAGGCGCCCTAGATTTGATTTTTTTAAGGAAGATCTACCCCCAGTGTGGGGCTCAGACTCACAACTCTGATATAAAGAGTCATATACTCTACTCACTGAGCCATCCAGGTGCCTCTATATATATTCTAAATATGCTTATATGGCATTTCTAGGTATACATCAGTATCAACTATCACTTTATAGAATGTTATCTAACAGATTAAATGAAAAAATAAGACTAATAATTAGTACATCGAATGTGCATTTACAAAGAGATACTGCTAAAATGCCTCAAAAAATGTAATCCCTTCAGAAATGTTAACAAACACGACAAAGTTTCTATATTAACAATTTACTTAGCATATCCTTCATGGATAATCCAAAAGGAAGCTTTCATTCACATCATATGGAATTATAAATTTGTGTTGATGGAAGCTTAATCCACAGTGTGCTGAGTGATTTTCCTGCAGCAAGTATTTTGAAGACATTCTTACAATTTACATCAACACTTAGCTCAGGTTATCCATAATAACGAATCCTTTTATTTTATTTTTGCTTAACAAACAATTATTTAATACTCACTATGTCTCAGGCATTGTTCTATATGCTTTGCAAATATGAATGCAGTGAATCATTATAACAACTCTCTGAAGTAGATACCGTTATTATCCATGATTTACGGATGGAGGCATTACAGCTGAGAGTGGTTTTAAAGCAACTTGCTCAGCATCCCAGAACTGGTAAATGCTAGAGCCAGGGTCCAAACGCAGGCAATCTGGATCCAGGGTGGTTACCATTAACGCCTCATATTGTAGTCAACCATCATTCTTGGTTCAAATCAGAACGAAGAGCTGAATCTTCAGATTGCCACACTAGCACTTCCTGCCTGTGAGACCCAGTGTGAAATGATTAGCAACAACCCCTGAATATTTGACTAGGTGAAATATTAATTCCGACCACCCAATCTCAATTTTTGTTTGAGGTGACAGGTTGCCATTTGGGGAAAATGTCGGAGCTTTATACCCATTTATCTGAGGATACATGTAGGGTTATTTTTGTTTTTTGTTTTTTTGTTTTTGTTTTTGTTTTTTTTGGCTAAGTGAACATGTGGGGCGCCTGGGTAGCTCAGTTGGTTAAGCGTCTGTCTTCAGCTCAGGTCATGATCCCAGAGTCCTGGGATGGAGTCCTGCATCAGGTTCCCTGCTCAGTGGGGAGTCTGCTTCTCCCTCTCCCTCTGCCTGTTACTCCCCCTGCTTGATCATGCCACATAGAGATCATTCTCTCTTTACCTGTCGAATAAATAAGTAAAATCTTAAAAAAAAAAAAAAAAAAAAAAAGACTAAGAGAACATCCACTGGTGTTGAGGATGCCCAGGACTGTAGGCCCAAGACTGAGTTTGCTTTTCCTCTATCCTCTTCATAGGGTTGTCTCTTGCTCATCAGCTCACCAGTGACTTCTTTAGAGAGGCTTTCCTTAAGTCTGTCTAAAAACCTCCTACACACACACACACACACACACACACACACACACACACACAATCACTGGCTATCACAACATCTTGTTTTTCTTCATAGTACTGCTTTCTATTTGAAGTCATGTTGATTCCCTTTTCTGTTCCCCTCCCCTCGCAGTATAAGCCCCATGGAGGCAGTCCTGTCTGTTATTACTGACCTCTATACCCTCCCTATCTAGGCACAGAGTACCACAGAGGTGGTACTCGGTAGATAGGTTTTTGAATTAATGGAATGAAAAGACTGGCGAGTAGAATTTCACAAAACGATGCTGGCACTCACTGGAAGCAATGAAGGAGACAGTGCAGGGAGAGATGGGAGTGCTGAGAAACACAAATGCCTCTATCGAATCGAGGGTGCCTAAGCATTCATTCTCTTCATGATTTCACACTCAATTCCGGGAACATGGGGAAACTATTCGAGTTACTTTCCAGGGAAAGAGAAACCCCATGGTTGCTAAGTCAGAAACCAGAGGATTTACTAATCTCTAAAAGACAGGACATGCCTCTTGCTAACTTTTCTATTTTATTCTTCAGCTTAAATCTGTTTCTATTCAGTGGAGGACAGGTGGTCGCCATCTTTCTTTTAATAGTCCATGGAACAGTTTACTATCCATCACAGAAATCTGACCATTCTTCTTTCCAGTCTGAATGATTTCAGCTAGCTCTTCTTTCTTACATTTCATTTTGAGTAATTCTGTAATCATCGTGGTGCCTTCTCTATTGATTCTCATGTTGGGGCTCTGGAAAAGAGGAAGCAAGAACACAGTGTAGTCACTATCAGCTTGCGTGGGCCTGTTAGTCTTTGAGCTTTCTTGGATTTGTAGCATTTGCACCTTCAAGGCTCCTTTCAAATGAGCAGTTCACAGCCAGCATCCATTTTCACTGTTTGCTCTGAATGTTATTTCAGTAGGTTCTTAACAATATGGTCGTCCTGAATTTCTCACTCTGTGGGATTGGTATCTCTGGGATTAACAGACTGTGACTCCCCTCATGAGCTCTCTTGGGGCTGGGAATCCCGAATGAACATTTGTTTTTTAGATTTACTCTGCTCCTGAGAGACAGTTGGAATTGATTTTTTTTTCTTTTCCTTCCAGCAGTCATTTACCACCTTTCTTCAACTATCATCAGTCTTCTCTACAAGATAGTGAAAACAAAGTGGAGTTTGCATGCCATTAACTCCACAGTTACAAGTTTCTTCTCTGATTTAAGTCAGCCATCTTGAATGATAGCAAGGTGTTATAAGGAAGGACTGCCTTAAGCAGGAAGGAAGAAGTGTATTTATAGGACAGAAAAGTCATCATATGAGGAAGAGTCATGACTAAGTGTATCTGACTAGTGGAAGGGGAGAAAACAATTTTCATTTTTTGTTTATAAGGGCATCAGAGACCTTATTAGAACTTAAGTTTTAACCTTTCCTATCATCAGGAAAGACATCTAAAGTTGGAACTACATAATATTTGTGACAACTGGTAATGGAAGAAAGATTTGCAATACATAAGGAAGTGTTTCTACCTCCAGGATAAACAAAAGGCCTGGCAAGGCTCTTAGTCTGACCATATCCAATTATTTTTTTCATACCAAAAAGAACAACTGTGAAATTGGCTGGTAATTTGAAATAGATCATGCTTAGGATGAATGTATGTATTAGAGATAGCTTTATATCATGGAAAAGTGTTTAATTATATTATCTGTCATTTTATTATCTATTAAAAATCATTTCAACTTAACAGAGAGTTAATTAACTTAACACATAATTATTGATTACCTACTATGCACTGAGCATGATTTCAGGTACCAAGGTACAGCAATAAACAAAATTGCCAAAATTCCACTCTCACTCTAGTGGAACAAGACAATGAATATAATTTTTAAAAATGCTATGGGATGGGGGCGCCTGGGTGGCTCAGTGGGTTAAAGCCTCTGCCTTCGGCTCAGGTGATGATCCCAGCATCCTGGGATCGAGCCCCGCATCAGGCTCTCTGCTCAGCAGGGAGTCTGCTTTCCCCTCTTTCTCTGCCTGCCTCTCTGCCTACTTGAGATCTCTCTCTCTCTCTCTCAAATAAATAAATAAAAATATTAAAAAAAATGCTATGGGATGCCCGAGTATGATAACGGTTGTGTGGTAACAAGTAGAGCCAGGTAAGAAGGATCAGGAGTGTTGGGGTGGAGAGATGCAGGTTGTGATTTGAATTAGGCTGTTGGAGATTGTCCTGACCAAGAAAGAAACATTTGGACAAAGACATGGAGATGGGGGAGTAGTCAAGTGGCTCTCTGGGGAAGAAATATTCCAGGCCGAGGGCACCACTAAGAAAAGATCCTAAGGCTGGAGCAGGCCTGGCATAGTCAGGGAAGTAATGAGTGGGAGAGAATTCGAAAATGAGGTCAGAGTGGTAACAGAAAGCTGTGGGAAAGTGGGAAGGCAGGACTAGCGCAGCACAGGCTTCTGGTAAACCAGAAAACTCAAGTGCAGACAGCCTGCTGGAAAACCTGCCCTCTGCACACTGTGGCCTGATCTAGTAGGAGGCTTTCTGTTGAAACACAAGTTCATAGAATTGCTTTGACTTAAACCTGTCATATTTTGGAATGGGTCTTCATCAGCAGAGTCTTCCAGTCCTTTGTGGTGCACCAAAATGATCAGACCAGCTAAAAATCTAATAGACCCTGCTACTATTCATTAAGTATCATAAAACGTCTCCTTATCCTCTCCCCGGGAAAACAAAACAAAACAAAACAAAACAAAAACAACCAACCAGCAAATGGAATAATAACTACAACCACCATAAAACTGTGTCTCTTAGAAGGCTCCCATATTAAGCCCTGCAATCATTTTATATACCTGTAAGTGACTGACTTTATCAGCACATTTCCTGAAGAGCTGGTTTTGGGGCATTGAGTCACTGAGGGCTAGTTTTGATAGAATCGATGTAAGAGCAAGAGGCAAATGGGCTCGGGCAGGACTGCTGAAAGAAGATAAAGACAATATCTGAAAGGTCAAAGGCACAGAACAACTTTGTCAGTTTTGAATGCTTGGTGGTAGGCTGAACATCTGACTCCCAAATGGTCTCAGTTAATAAGCTGGTCTTGACAGCATGAAAATCTGTTAAGCTTTACTGATCACTTAGTCATTTTGGCAAATGATTTCTCAGTCTTCCCTTCATATTAGGCCTCTAAGATGAAATGCATATGAAAACTACTCATCCAACTGGAGTTGGATCAAGGGATCAATCCTGATTATGATGGTGGCGGAAATGAAAATGGAAGGATAAGCAAGTCCTCTTGTCTTTGGTGAGATAAGAAGCCCCCAAGCAGTGACCCAGCAGGAAAGGTGATCTTTGCAGTCAAGTCACTTGGCACGGGGGAAATTGTGAGTGGTACTAGGATAGGTAGGCTTGATACAGAACATGTGTTCATAATGCACAAGAGATATTCACACTGGCTGATTCCTTGGTTCATCATCTTTTCGTTTACTTCTGACAAATGAATTTTACTTGAGCCCAGTGCACCTGAAAAACATCCAGATTAAGAAATCCCTTGACCCTTTCGTGTTCCAAGAAAGGGGTTACTGAAAAGAATCACATGTCCCCATGTGACTTCGATATGACTCAGAGGTGACCTGCTTGTTGTCCTAGGACCAGGCTAAATGCAGATCTACCACATTCCCATTTGTTGTTTTATAAATGATTAGCTGAACTCTTTGTAGCCAATGACCAGTCTAGACAATACACCTGCTAATCTGACTTGATCAAACTTTTCCTTTTCTTCCCCCAGACCCAAGAATTATATCTACCCTTCACCAGCATTACAATGCAGAATAGTCCCTCCTTAAAGGCCCCTCCTAAAAATAGGGTAGCCTGACCCAAGTGAAAAACATTTCCTGCTCAACTGTCTAATCATGCCATCTACTCCTCCCGCTCCACTCTATCTGGTTCTTTCTAATCTTGCTTATGCTTCCCTATGAAAGAAAATTCCTTTCCTGCCTCATTTTTGAAACCCTTGCAAATCTCATGGTTGGAATGTCCTGTCTATTGCAATAGTCTCCCTCCCCCTATTATAGTAGGCAACCTCCCATTATGGCAATAATCATCTTAAGCAAAGAATCTCCTTACCAAGCTCCACATGTGATTTTTATTTGGCACATCCTAACAAAAGGCAACAACTCTGAGAAGATAAAATAAGAGAAGAACATACTCTTCTTTGGCGACTATCTGAAGCCCTGCCAATTCCTAACTAACTCATAGACTGATTTTACCAGCTGGCTTCTTGAGGGTAAGTCAGTTTTGGAGGTATGTGTATGTGTGTTTTCATGCTCCCATGCCTTTGCCTTCGGGTAGGGATAGGTAGGGAAAGCTGACATGAGGTCAATGAAGTGCCCATAGACATTACTCTGGTCTGAATGCCTGTGTCCACCCCAAATTTCATATGTTGAAACCCTAACCCCCAAAGATGTTGTATTAGGAGATGGGGCCTTTGGGAGGTGATTAGGTCATAATTGGTGACCTTATAAGAGACTCCAGAGAACTCCCTAGACCCTTCCACCATGCGAGGACGCAGAAAGGCACCAACTATGAACCAGGAAGTGGGCCCTCACCAGCCACCATACTGAATCTGCTGGCTCCCGATCTTGGACTTCTAGCCTTCAAAATCATGAGAAATAAATTTCTGTTGTTTATAGGCTCCCCGCTTTGTGATATTTTGTTATACCAGCACAAACAGATTAAGACAAACATGCTCTTGGTTTATAGATATGTTAAAGAATAAAATTTTGACAGAGTCCATTTGAAGATCTAATTGGTTTTATTAAGCGATTCATGAGTGGAGCAGCATCCCATCTAGCAAGTAGAGAGATGGTCTGACTTCCACAAAATGGGAGGTTTTTCTCTGCAGGAGGGTAGGGCAAGGAAGGGCAGGAGGGAGGGGCAAGGAAGTTTGAGCAAAACAGAACTAAAAAAGGATTGTTTCATTTTCTTTAGGGGTGGGGAGGGAACACCTGGGTTTTTACCATGCGGATGACCTCACTAGTGCTGATCCAGAAATTTGGATTGACTCTTAACTTAAAAGGTCATTCTTAGGGGTGCCTGGGTGGCTCAGTGAGTTAAAGCCTCTGCCTTCAGCTCAGGTCATGTTCTCAGGGTACTGGGATCCAGCCCCGCATCGGGCTCTCTGGTCAGCAGGTAGCTTGCTTCCCCCTCTCTCTCTGCCTGCCTCTCTGCCTACTTGTGATCTCTCTCTCTCTCTCTGTCAAATAAATAAATAAAATCTTAAAAAAAAAAAAAAAGTCATTCTTAGGAGAGGTTGAAACTGTGATTAAGTCTTGGTTTGCTGTCTTGAGGGATGAATGACTATTTGGGGCTTGTTGTTCCTTTTTCCAGAGCTAGGGGCTCCCCACGCTGTGCTCCTGATGCCAAGAGGGGAAGGCTGCTGGAGTTGGACCCCCTGTGGGGGGCTCTCAGGGCCTCTGTGGGAGTCAGATGTCTCCCACAATGCCCTCATCAGGGAACATCCCACAGTACCCTGGATGGTGAGGCTAAGGAGTCCCCGTACATCTGGCCTCAAGAGAACAGGCAAATTTGCTATGGAGTATGGTGGGATTTGGCATCCCTCTGTGAGTCCCTCAGAAGTGTACACCAGTGGCCTGGTTCATCCTGAGTCCCAGATCCAGGCCGAACTCAAGGTGCAGAGATGTTGAGTCACAGGGACTCACCTTGTTTCATTTCTGACAGGTGTTAATGACCCTCCTCCCATCCCATCTCAGACCTGGAGAAACTCAGTCTCTGAGGGAACAGAGTTTAGACTTTCCTCATTTTTACAGTAATTTCATGCAGAGTTATTTTGTGTAGACGTTAACACGTATTTAATTTGTTTAGTAATTAAGCACTTACACAGCATAGCATTTTTTCAATGGAATTTTGAGCCATTTTCTTGCTAATTGTGGTTTTAAAAAAAACACAATGTCTCTAATTTACCCAATTAGGGATTACACTGCAAAATATTTTAGAGAGTTGTTCAAATGATTTGTAGCAAATTACTTCTCGGGAAAAGATATGGCAATCCTATGACTTCAAAAAGATGCCAGGCATGTGTATATCATGAATGCTATTTCTTTCATGAGCTTTTCTACCAACTTCAATTCGTTTCAAGGGGTAAAGAAAAATCAGTTGTATCTCAGAGCCTTGCAATTCAAACACTATGCCGTTTTCTTCTGTTGTGGTTACGGTATCAAACTCTCTAAATCCATAAATCCGCTTTCATTTTTTGTGATGTTTGTTATATTCTTTAGTTAATCTTCCACTTAGCAGTTGTAATGTTCTTCTCCAGAACTTGACATTAATGCAGCTGAGTTTAAGAGCTCACTTCAGCTTTTGTCAAAGAGATTTCAAATCTACTCTTACATGAGGGAGTGGTGGTCCACCAAATTTGCTTTAATTTGGGGAATTATTATTTAATTTTATAAAAGATATCCCAGAAGTTAACATAAGAGAAAACATAAATCAATACCCACAAATGTCACAACCTAGAATTCTATGCCAATTAGGAAGAAATGTGATTTCAAAAGGCCACTTAAGCAACCTAATTATTGGCCACCCAATGGGAATGTATAAAAGTAAGTTAAAATAGATAAAATCAATACTAGCATTAGGTTCATTTCAAAAGGATTGACAAGGGCAAAAACAAAGCAAAAAGAATAATGAAACCACACCAAAATAGTATATGAAGACTGACAAGGAAGGAACTTCCAAATCAATCAATTCTCTTTCACAAGACTGTAATTTTTATTTTTTATTTTTAGAGAGCAAGGGGAAGGGCAGAGAGAGTGGGAGAGAGAGAATCCCAAGCAGGCTTCACACTCAATGAGGAGCCCCACACAGGGCTTGATCCCACAACCCAGAGACCATGACCTGAGCCAAAATCAAGAGTTGGACGCCCACCAACTGAGCCACCCAGGCACCCCAGAGTGGAACTCTTTATGCTTTGTGTATCTGTGACACAGAAAACAAATATCTCCAGCAAAAGAAACAGTTTGGCATGAAAGCTTTTTTCCTCATTGTTATTATTCTTCATTGATGACTATTTCTCTTTAGTATAGGTAGTAGCGGGCAGTGGTCCAGAGCACAGGCTCTGGAGCCAGACTATGTGGATTCAAATCCCGGTGCCATATCTTTACTACCAGTGTAAGTTTGAGCAAGTCACTCAAGATGACTGCGCTTTATTTTTATCATCTGTAAATGTACATAAGAAGAGCCACTTCCCACAACTGCTGTGTAGACTGACTGAATGAAGACAATGCCTGACTTGTATGTAGTAAGCCCTCATTACTAACTTGGCTAACCTCATTAGAGACTCCCCATCCTTTTTATCAGAGATCGAGACACACAATAAAAGATAATCAGTAGATACTCAGAATTCTAAGCAATTTCAGATCATAGATATCTATGTTGGTTTTCAATGTTCAGGGACAAATACTTAGAGTAATAAAAGTGATGTCTGGCAGAGGAAGGAAGTCTAAAATGCCAACCCTTCACAAGAGCAACAGAGAAGCTGACAAAAACTGTCAGATTCAACTTTTCTGGAACTCTCGAATCTAATCTAAACTTACAACCAAGGAAATGCTAAATAAAGAAAAAGACTGCTGAATTTGGTGAAAGAGCTCTGTGGCATTTCAACATACCCTGTTATCTCCTACACCCCAGTGTGGAAGGAGCTTTGAATGGCATTCCAAGTGAAGTTTGCCAGTACAAGAGAAAGCAATATGGATTTTCCTCTCAAAGAATTATGTATGTCTTGACCTTGCCTACGGATCCCTGAGGGATTGGAATAAATGTTTTCTTCTGTTTTGCTGATCTCAGAGCTTCCCCAGGACTGTGGTGGCTCCCTGGGCAGTGTTTGTCAAAAATATTTATAGGCAAATGTATTAAGTGTTGCTCCCCAGGACAAAAGGTGACATTTGAGGTAAGAAATATACCAAAAAAGCTTAAGAAGGAAGAATCTTGGGAAGAAAATACTTGGAGAATAAAGGCTTTGAAAAACTCCCACAAATTCTGAAGACTCTAGAAGTCTGCATGAACACCTAGGTCAGAACACATTCTCAGAAATGACCTGAGAAGTCCTTAAGCTCTCACTACCAGCCAACCTTCAGACTCTGTACAACCAAGAAGAGAAGGCTAAGGTAGAGTTTTAAACTTCATGGCTAAGCAATGAAGGAGTGCCCCAACACATATCTGATCTACAAAGACTGGAATAATCTTGAGTTTGGTTTGGATTGGTTTGGTTCCAGTTTCTGAAGGAAAAGGCTCTCCACTCAGCTAATGGAACAGAGACTTCAGTTGGTCATACACAAGAAAGAGTACAGATGCTACAAAATTAATTTTAAAAAGCCAGTAAACAAACAGCAACACCCACATAAGCAGCAACAGGAAACCTTAAGGAAGGGGGGGAATCTAATTTTCAGAGTTGCCACATTATGGTATTCAAAATGTCCTGTTTTCAAAAAAAATTCAAAAAAATTATAAGGCATGTAAAGAAACAAAAACATATCCCATTCACAGGAAAAAAGAAATTAGTAGAAAATATCCCTGGGAAAGTCCAGCCTAGAATCACTTTTTATTGAAAACAGTTCTAATCTTTCTCTAATACAAACAAGTCAGAGTTTCTCTTTTTCTATCTTCACGTGTATAATGCATGCATAAAGACATCCTTGAATTATCTTAAGCCATCGTGATACATGTGATTTTTTTAGAAGAGAACATTTTCATTTAAAAGTTGCTGAATTTTATGTTTCATTCTTCAGATTATCATTTTTAGATGTCTTGACATAAAATTCATCAGCAGTTTGAGGGAGATGGTTTTGCAACAGCAGTTTCCACTGACATTTTTTTGGGATCAATACAAATTAACTCAAAGAGCAGATAACACATTCTATCACTGTGTGCCTGTCAATTAATGGTATTCCCGAGAGTTAAATTATTTCAGTATTCAGGGGAAGAATTAACAATGGAATGGCCTTGTTACTGTTTTGAAATAAGTTTCCCTGTCTTACTATAATACATCTATGTACATGTTTTTTTCTTTTTTCTTTTCTGTATGTATTTTTTTAAAGATTTTATTTATTTATTTGACAGAGAGAGAAAGAGAGAGAGATCACAAGATCACAAGCAGGCAGAGAGGCAGGCAGAGAGAGAGGGGGAAGCAGGCTCTCCACTGAGCAGAGAGCCCGATGTGGGGCTCGATCCCAAGACCCTAAGATCATGACCTGAGCCGAAGGCAGAAGCTTTCACCCACTGAGCCACCCAGGTGCCCCTCTGTATGTATTTTTGATGGGCATTCTTATGAGCTCCAAAGAGAAGGACATTAAAGTGATGGAAAATATTCTGGAACCACCAGTAGAAATGACACATAGATATATCATAGTTGGTCATTCTGGAAGATATATGCTATATCTGAAAGTATTTAAGCAATCGGAAAAGACATAGGACCTTCCGAGATCAATGATTTCTACTACCCGAAGTGATTTCTAGAGATAGCTTTTGTTTGGAAAAAGATGATGATATTTGCTGTGTAGTGATAAATAAGGCACAAGAATCAGATCTGTCACTGATCACTTATAACTGAAAATCTTAAATCCAGTTTACAACCTTGGGGTGTTCAAAAACACATACAATCTGTTTCAAATTTACTTTTCCAGTAAATTTACTGTTGCCCTGTTTGAAACTCTCACTCTAGGCAAACTGATCAAATTACTGTCTCCTGACATGATTTAAACCTTTCCAACTCTACACCTCTTTCCAGAACACCCCTTTCTGGCATATCCTCACCACCCCCACTCCCCCAATGTTGCCTCCACTCCCATTCTCCCTATTTCAGCCTGATAAAAAGCTAAGGCTTCCAGAAGGAAGTGTCACTGCCATATCCTCCCCGGAAAAGAGAGGTGCATCTTTCATTTGGCACAAGGCAAAACCATGTAGTGTTGGTTTTATTTCCATCTAAATTGGAGGAGAATTCTGGATACCTCACTAAACATCATAGCTCTGGAGTCATTTGCTCTTGGGGAAGGCAATACCATAGCCTTCTATCTTGTCCTTCCATAAGCCTTCAGAGAAGCCATTCTTTGATTTAACCTACCTTCTTTCTGCTTACGAAGACTAACTATTTTCTTAGTTAATAGGTAGGCGATCTCTAATCTTGTAATCATTCTGTACATAAAGAAGAAAGGTAAGTGTCAGGATGTCTAGAAAGGTGCAGAGAAGTCCAGTGCTGGTTCACAGAGGACAGCCAGAGGTCAGGTGCTCGTGAGCCAACAACACCATTTCTTAACTAAGAATTTTTAAAGTTGCAGTGGAATACAAATTCATCCCATCTTTCCTGATAATGCGAGGGATCAGGGTGGTGTCGATCAGTAGAAGCTGAAAGTTGTAAAAGATTGTGAAATGTAGGAAAAATGATTTCTTGGAACTTCATAAATCTTGGTCAAAAATTTACATCGTCGAGCAGTCCTAAGTTGTTGGCTGCTCCATCTTCCTTGTGACAGCTTTCATGAATGACAGCTTCATTTCACATACATCTTCACGAGAATAATGAAATCTCCAAGCTAAGGAAAACCACATTGGTTTCTGACTGTCTTGAAGTTTCTCAAGGGCCCCAAAGAACTGTCATGGCTCAGAAGGGTAACCCAATCCTGGTAACAGTTGGTTTTTTAGTTATTTGGTTACATGTCTCATTGCTCTCCCTAAACTGCCAACTCTGGGTGAGCTTTGATAGAGAATGAAATTTCTTATTTTACCTCCCTGATTCCTGAGACTCATTTCCAAAATGATGGGCTTAGAGTCTATAGAGACTAGATAGAAAGCATAAATTATGGGTTTTGCTGATGCATCTTTAGTAATAGACTCCTCTCACAGAAAAGGAATATGTGAAGATTCTCCATCAATCCTATTCACAGTTATTGTCACTGTCAGCAAGGACTCTTGGGAGCATAGCTTGCCCCAGTCTCTTCTCCCCAAGACAGTTTCTTGTTTCTGTGATTCACTTTTGTCTCAGTTAAAAACCATTTTTGAATCTGAAGCCCTATTTGGGGGGGGGGGCAGTGAGGTAGGGGAAGAGGGAGAGGGGGAGAGAGAATCTTTTTTTTATGTTCTACAATTTTATTTTATTTTCTTCCATTATCCTGGTTTTATTTTTAATTTTTTTTATGTTATGTTAGTCACCACACAGTACATCATTAGTTTTTGATGTAGTGTTCCATGATTCATTGTTTGCATATAACACCCAGTGCTCCATGCAATCTGTGCCCTCCTTAATACCCATCACCGGGCTCACCTATCCCCTCACCCCCTCCCCTCTAAAACCCTCAGATTGTTTCCCGTAGTCCATAGTCTCTCATGGTTCAGGGAAAGAGAGAATCTTAAGGAGGCTTGAGGCCCAGCACAGAGCTCAACACGCAGCTCGATCTCAGGACTCTAAGATCATGACCTCAGCCAAAATCAAGAGTCAAATACATAACTGACTGAGCCACCAAGGCTCCCCAAATCTGAAGACCTCTTATTAGAAGTTTGTAAATTTGGAATTGAAGAGTATCATAAGCAATGGCAAAATGTTAGCAGTATGTTTTCTTCCAATATTCTATCTTCCAGACTTTTTGAATTTGCCCAAGGTGGGAAGTCCCTGACCTAAGTGGGGTCTGGATCAGAACATTCTACCCAAGGCTTTTCCTGCCTCCATAGCAGAAGACTAGAAGATGCCTTTATTCTGGTTACAACTGCCCAATCTCAGACCTCCATGCACCTGTTAGCAGGAGTAAAAGGATGCCCAAAAGCTCTGTGTGCTTCTAACAAGAACCCCTCCCTCTGTGGTCAGTGTTCAATGCCTCCCATCTATCGTTTACCTTGAGGTCACCAAGATAAATGGTATTGTGCCCGTTTTCTTGATTTCCAATTATTACCACATGAGGGCTAGTATTTTTCAGGATTCTAACCTACCTGTGGCTCTGGAGCAGTGAGGCAACCCCCACCCTACACTCTTTCTTCACTCCTTTCCCATTTTATCTTTCCCCGTATGTCACCAAGTGATACACTGTGTATTCTACTCATTTGCTTAACTCCATCCAGTGGATAAGGGCAAAATTTCTTTATCTGTAGCCTTCATGAAATACCCAGTGGAACTTATGATCAAGTGTAGAGGCACACATAACACCCACAACAGTAAAAGAAGTGGGGCGCCTGAGTGGCTCAGTCAGTCAAGTGTCCAACTGACTCTTGGTTATGGTTCAGGTCATAATCTCGGGGTGCTGAGATGGAGCCCCATGTTGGGCTCCATGCTCAGCACAGAGTGCTGTCCCTCTCCCTCTGCTCCCCCTCCCTCCTCACATTCTCTGTCTCTAAAATAAATAATAAATTAAATAAAATCTTAAAGAAAAACAGTAAAAGAAGTGCATGATAAAATTTCAAGGTCTCACCTTTTAAACTCGATAATTTGTTTTAGTTTTAGAATACAGGTGCCACAGAGGCAGGGACCTTATCTTTTGGGGGCTCCTAGCACAACCCACCAGTGGCTTTATTCACCAGTATTTGAGGACAAAATGCCTGTTTCCTTTCTCTTCACAAGGAGTTAGTTTCTGATTTAGATAACCAAACTCATCACACTGAAGCATTTAAGAGAGTGATTTGGATTTCCCTGTTACATGTACGGAGCCTTCAATGGAGAGAACAGCAATTTTGGGTCTCCTGTCATAATTGCATTAGAAATTCTTTCACTACGTAAAGAAATAAGCCTTGAGCAGTACTCCAATTGCCAGATGATCATTTCCTGTTACTACCTTAGTAATACGAAGCAATTATTTTCACTATTTTCCCAAACCATTATCCCTTCAATTTTATCTGTTCTTTTCTCTTGACATGTGAAGATTCATGTACAAAAAGAAAAATAGGCCTATTATGGTCTATTTTCTCTGGTTATGATACTACATTTTCAAATTTTTCTCAAAGATTTGAATTTTGCCTTAGGATACTCTTAATATGACCTTTATATCTTTTCCGTTAGAGTTTTGCTTACACGGAGAGATCCAGCATTTTTTTTCTTCTTTCTCTGTATAAACATCTTTTTGTACCAAAACTTTAGATTCAATCAATATCTGCTTAGGGTACTCATTAATTCATTCAATAAAAATCTACTGAGTAGCAACTATATTGTAGGTATAATGCCAGGAACACCTTTTTAAAGACACCTAGGACAAAAATCATTCCCTTTACGGAGCTTTTAGTTGAATAGAGAGGGTAAACATTGTATAAATAAATGTAAGTAGAGGGTGCGATTCCAAAGGAGTAAAAGATTATTTTTATTTTGGGGAAAGCATCAGTTAACTGCCAAACTAAGTAATAAAAGATAAGTGAGTGGTTCCAGGAGGATCGAGTCAGGCAGAGCTTGTGGTACAAGAAAGTAGATGGTAGAAGAGTTAAAGCTGAAGAGGTTGGCGTAAAGACATTGTGTGCCAGGAGAAAGAGGGAGGACTTCATGGCCCAGGAAAATGGATTAAAGAGTCTGAACATTTTACCAACCTGACAAACAAATTTGAAAAGAAGAAAGTTCATTCTTTCTTATCAACAAGTTTGCTAGAGCAAGACTAGAGGGGCGATATTGCGGCATTCCCAATAGTCAGGCAAAGGGTGTTGATGACATAAATGACTTTTCCTTTATTATCCATTTCTAACCCATCGTCATGGCCAGTGATGTTTCAGTGTTTAGAAGCCAGAGATGACGTCTGCAAGAAGGCACAGATAGTCAGTAACGGAGACTGTTGAGTTTTGTTTTGCTGAGAGAATCGCCAATTGCAGTAACTCGGCCCTCAATACAATTGATTTGCAGGCCCTAGAATGCCAGTGTCAGGGCTAAAGTTTTTCCCAAGTTGTTTCTTGGCAGGCCTTGTGAATAATGAAGCTCTAGTTTAAAAGTATGGGTGTCCTAACTGTACTACTATGTATTTACCCAAAGAATACAAAAAGACTAATTCAAAGGGACACATGCACCCCGATGTTTAGAGCAACATTACCTACAATAGCCAAATTATGGATACAGCCCAAGGGTTCATGGGCTGGTGAATGAACAAAGAAGAGGTGGTATATATACATGATGGACTATCACTCGGCCGTCAAAAAGAACGAAACCTTGCCATTTGCAATGACATGGGCAGAGTTAGAGCGCATTATGCTAAGTGAGATAAGTCAGAAAAAGACAAATACCATAGGATTTCACTCATATGTGGAATTTAAGAAACAAAGCAAATGATCAAAGGAAAAAAAAGAGTGAAGCAAACCAAGAAACAGACTCTTAACTCTAGAGAACAAACTGATGGTTACCAGAGGTACGGGGGTGGGAAGATCAGGGAAACAAGTGATGGGGATTAAGGCGCGCACTTGTCCTGATGAGCACAGGGTGTTGTATGGAAGTGTTGAATCGCTGTATTGCACACCTGAAACTAATATATTTCACACGGTATGTTAACTAACTGGAATTTAAATAAAAACTTAAATAAACACGAGTGTGGGTGTTTGACCACGAGGATAAACCACGCACATGACTGATTTCTGACTTGGATCTTTTGCTTTCTACTTTCTGACTCAAAGGGAAAAAACACTTCAGTAATTTCAAGATAGAAGGAAGCATTTTAGACTACTTGATTGTGATAATGTATACCTCTAGTGGCAGCTCTGGCCTATGAAAAGGAGAACCTGGCCCAGACTGCAGTTATGACGCATGGAAATGGTGTTGAAATACAACAGGCAGTAACATTCAATGTACTGGCTCATTGAAACATTTCCAAGAGGAGTTCCTTCACTTCATCACATTTTGCTTGTCAAAGTGAAACATTTTTTTCAGCTCCTCTACTGTCACTTCAATTAGTTAAGGCTTTGCTACACCTTTTACAAAAATTATTTTTGATAATCATTTCGTGATTACCCTACTAGACTGAAACACTCAGGACCAAGAACTACGTTTCACTGGTTTGTTGTGTCCACAGTATCTAAGACAATTTCTGGCACCCAGTTAGTACCTGAATAAAAGACTTATTTTATTTGATCACTTTTCAACTTCCCATAAGATATTTTTTACTACATAAAAACATACATTGCATGCAATAACCCTTTCCATCAACAGTGTTCCTTATGGGGGCATGGGCCATGTTTTTATTTCCCCCTTATCTGGCACAGAGCATAAACATGAATTGAATTACATTTGTAAATTAAATATTATGATGATGACTTTGGCAACTGAATTATCAAAAGAGTGACAGTGATTTTCACTATTTCACTATCATCATTATTATATTATTTCACTCAGATTATGGTAAACAAAGGACAGATTTTAAATTGAGTGCAGAGAGGAATATGTAAAACCATGATCCAATTAGCTATATTCACTTCTGACAGTTTCTCTGAGGCATGGGATCGAGCTGTTCTGTGTAAGAAGTGAATTATTTCAATTATTGAAAGAAACTTAGTGGAACACATTAGCCACTAAATGGAAAAGTCAGCTAACTAGTTTCCATTATAATACTTGTAGTATATTAGCACACACACACACACACACACACACACACTTCTCTCTTGTTCTAGAATGATCTTTGATTTTAATTGAGTTCTAAATTTGACTCTAGTGATTTAGCCATTAAGTAAAACAAGTCAATTCATTTGAAAATAGAACTTTCAAAATTACATGAACTAATAGAGTTATTAAAGAAAACATATGTGAAAAAGAAGGCCATTAAAGTCTCCTACAACAACAGCACCTGTTATATATCTTTAGCTATAATTATAATAAAAATGGGATCATACCTATGCATTATTTGGCATCTGCTCTTCTCACTTCTTTCCAAGCCACCAAATACTACAGTATACCATAATCTTAAGAGCCTGAGCCATGGCGTCTGATAGACCTAGTTTTGAATTTTTGGACATGACATTTATTCTGCTTATCAATTTTTTCATTGATTCACTAAGTAGTCCCTAGTGTTGCGGTGAGGAGCCGATGAAATAATGCAAATAAGATAAGTAGTATATAATTTAAAAAATCGATAAATGATGTGGTATTTCTTGGCATATAGCACATCTCAGTGTATTTAATGAGCTCAAAGCCAATCAAACCAACATCAAACTCACTTTCAGGTTTCTCAATATTAGAAGCAACTTATATGATAAATATCCTTGCATGTTTATAGGTACCTACTTGCTCAGTTATTTTATAGAGTATATTCCTAGACGTAAACTTGCTGAGTCAAAGTGTCTAAACATTTTCTAGACATTCTGTTTTACTAAACGGCTCCGCAGACTGGATATGCAAATTCACACTACCACCAGCAGGGTGTGAGAGCGCGCATTTCTCACAATTTTGTCAGCTGAATACCTATCATTAAAAACCCTGCCAATTCCAAGGGGTGGGGGGGTATCTCTTATTTTAATTTGCATTTTTATTACCAGTGAGATTTATTGAGACCACATGTGTTTCTCATTTTATATCTGCCTGTTATATCTTTTGCCCATTTTTCTCTTTATGTGTGCTTTCTTTCCCTATACGTATCTTTTATGTATTAAAGTTGTATGCTTTTGACTTGAAATCCATTGCAAGATTTCTCTAAGCCTGTTTTACTTGCACGTGTGGTGTTTTTCAGTGACAGAAATGTTAATACGTTTGAGTGAATTTGTAAAATCTCTTCAGATAATTGTATTGCTATCAGAAAGAAACAGTCTAACGGTTTCTATTTACTATAATTTTCAATATCTGTAGAATCAGACTGTAAATACAGAGAACAAACCTGGCTGCCAGAGGGGCAGGAGTGGGGGTTTGGGCAAAATGGGTGAAGGGGCGTGGGAGGCATAGGCTTCCAGTTGTGGAATGAGTCAGTCATAGGAATGAAAGGCAAAAATTTTCCCCTATATGATGGGAATATTTTAAGTCAGAATAGAACCGACATAATATGCTTGCATTGCCTTCCATCTATTATATTTTTTCTAATGATAAAATGAACAATTTGATTCTTACATGGCTGCTAGGTCATCATTCTTGATATTAACACATCATCAGGTTAAGTTAAATACCAAGCAGTAGTCTTCCAAAGACCAAGGTATTTATCACAAAACTCATCAAGATCGAATTGGCCCTGCCAACACTGACACTTTATTCTTTACTATAGTGAAAATAATTTCACTCCCCATCTCCAATGGTATTGCCCTTTAGTACATCTAAAATCATAATTTTTCAGCCATGATCCACTTATTCTTCTAGCTAATATACTGAGCTCCTACTGTCCTAAACATCGTGCGAGACACTGAATTCAAGTAACGAACAAGACAAAGTCTCTAACCTTATGGGTTAAGGCAAAGTCTCTAACCTATAATCTTATATAAAGTTATAACCTTATATAACCTTACAGTGCTGTACAAGTATATAAATTATGTAGAATGGACTCTGAAGATTAAAAACAAAAACAAAAGAAATGTGAAACAGCTCTTGTTTAATAAAAGGCCTCATTGAAATCGCACTCACTATATGTCAAGTGATCTTCTACTTGGTTTTTATGCATATATATTAACTCATTTCATCTTCTCAACAACCCTAAGAGGTGGGTAGTACTTTTCAAAGTTTTCATATTTGAGCACAGTTGACACGCAGTGTTTCATTAGTTTCAAAAGTACAACATAATGGTTCAACAAGCTTATACCTTATGCTATGCTCTCCACAAGTGCAGCGACCATCTGTCACCATTCGACACTATTAGAGTATCACTGACCGTATGCCTCATGCTGTGCCTTTCATTCCTGTAACTGACTCATTCCACAACTGGAAGCCAGTCTCTCCCACTTTCTTTCACCCATTTTGCCCAAACCCCCACTCCTGCCCCTCTGGCAGCCATGTTTGTTCTCTGTATTTACAGTCTGATTGCGCTTTTTATTTGTTTGTTTTTAGATTCCTCATGTAAGTGAAATCCTAAGGTATTTGCCTTTCTCAGTCTGACTCATTTCCCTTAGAGTAATACACAGGTAGGTAGCGTGAAATCACCTCCACTTTACAGATGTGGAAACATAAATACGGAGATAGGAAGGGAATTCTTCAGTGTCATCCTGCTAGAAAGCAGAGGAACTGAGTTGCAGACCCAGTGAATCTGGCTCACGAGTTCATACTCTTAACCACTGGGCTAGACTACCTCTGGAATATGGTGAAATATTTTCCTGTTTTCATACAATATGTTTTACATATTTATTTTATGGCTCTTAAACATTTTAAGATTTAAATTTTTAAAACACAACTTTCTAATACCTCACAGTTGGTTTAATATGGAACACACAAATAAAATATTAATTCTCTTCATTTCCTGTGCTTTGATTGAAAAGATTTGCTGCTAGAGCTCTTCTTAAAAGTACCTTTAAGGATTCTACTTTTGAATACCTATTGCCATCTCTCCTTATCCAGGTCTCATGTCCACAGCTTTCTTAAGTATTCAGAACACATATGAAAACCAGGATATAAACAAACAAACAAATGTCTTCAGCAGCTAAAATAGATGTCATAAGTTTATTCATGAGGGAACATTCCAGGCTCTCACTCAGAGGTAGTTTAACTTTAGACAGAATTATAATAAGCTTTAATAAGCTGCAGCAGATCGAAAGTAGAAGGGGGTTATAAAGAGAGGATTTTGACAGCCTGACTAGAATGAATAATACAGGAAAACCGTAAATAAGTCATGCAGAAGCAGTCAAAAATATTTTCGGAGGCTACTTAGTATAGGGATAAACCATCATTGTATGATAACCAAGAAAAGTGATCAAAGTGTAAGATGATAAATCCAATCATTAAAAAATGTCTGGGTTCAGTTGATTTTGTTGAAAAAGTCAGTGGACTTCCAGTAAGAATGGCATGTGATTAAAACCCAGAGTTGATGATGATGTGACAAAAGAAGTAATGTCATAGAAAAATACAACATTCATAGGCAATTTGGCAACACTTACCAGAAGCATTAGCATTCTCTTACCTACTCCTCTGTATCATGAAAATTATTACACAGTAAAATTCCATTTTTTTTCTTAAAAATCTTAGTGCTTTCTAGGTTTCTCTGATTTTACCTGATACTGTTTTTTGTTCACTTCACTTCATGGCTCAAAAAGTCATCTTTTATGAAAAAGAGTGATAAGCCTCATCTACTGTCTTGACGCTATTTGATATGACAAGATCTGAAGCCGTAGACTCATGTGTAAGACCGTGGTTGACAAGGGCTAGTTATACAGTTTGCCAGTAATCTCGAGCTCATGATTGAAAATACCTCGTTGCTAACTAATTTCCTGGAAGTGTCGCCACAGAGTGGTATGAAGCAACGTCTCCCGATGGTGCCTGTTTTCCTGTGGTGCTCTCGATCTGGGACAGTCTCTCTGAACTCCCATCTCCATGCATCTCCATCTATCAAAATCCTGCTCATTATTGTTCAGAGAACCAGCTCAAATGCCATTTTCTTGATGTAGCCTTTCCCTGCCCCACCAGTGAGAGGCGAAATTGGGTAATGAGTGTGGGCTCTGTGCTCACACACACCTGGTTTCAGATTCTGGCTCCGCCATGTACTACTGGGGTGACATTGAGCTTCATTGCTCAGATCCTCAATTTCTTTCTTGGTAAAATGTGACTAATTGAGAACCCTGCCCTGTAAGATTGTTGTGGGAATGAAAAGATTGCTTCAGAAAAGTACAGATAACTGATAAGAGTACTCTAAATTTATACCATGTTCAGTATTCAAGGGAATACTGAATACTGACTAAGGGAAGCAATTTTGAGATCCAGCTTCTAGCACTCATGTCAAAGAAATACAGACAAGGCGGTTGGGACCTGAGTGACACCATTATACACATTTGGTGAATGTCCCTGGATGAGTTTTCATCAGAAAATTCTAGGGCAGAATTACACAAGGACGGAAGCCTTTTCATTGCCCTTTTGTCTATATGTTTACAAAGGATGATGGAGATTATGCAAATAATGAATGAGAAGGAGAACAGAATAAGGAGAAAAACCTTGAAACTGCAGTCCTTTCACACTCAGCCTTAACACCGGTCACCATTTGTGTTGACTCCATGAACTGACATTTAATTCAGCTGACCGAAGAATCCAATTATATGCAATGCTTACAACCAAAGTTAGCTCGCTTACTTCTTTGGGGGTGGAGAAAGTTGTTCTTGTAAAAGGTGCCCGAAGAATGCTGAAAACTGTCTTTGGCCAAATATCCTACCTGCCTGTTTACTTCTCTCTCTTTTTTTAAGATTTATTTATCCCAACTTTTGCATCAACATGGATGGTTGATGGAGGAGGTTATGCTGAGTGAAATAAGTCAAGCAGAGAAAGTCCATTATCATACGGTTTCACTTATTTGTGGAACAAAAAGAACAGCATGGAAGACATTAGGAGAAGGGAAAAATGAAGGGGGAGAAACGGGAGTGGGAGATGAACCATGAGAGACTATGGACTTTGGGAAACAGAGGGTTTTAGAAGAGAGGGGGTGGAGGGCATGGGTGAGCCCCTCGATTAGTATCAAGGAGGGCACGGATTGCATGGAGCACTGGGTTTTATACGCAAACAATGAATCATGGAATATGACATCAAAAACTAATGAGGTACTGTATGGTGACTAACATAACACAATAAAAGATTTATTTATTTGAGAGAGAGAGAGACTGTGCGCGCACTCATGAGCGCACGCCTGCAGAAGCAGAGGGGGGAGGGGCAGAGAGAGAGGGAGAGAATCTCAAGCAGACTCTCTGCTGAGCTCGGAGTCCAGTGTAGGGCTGGATCCTATGACCCTGAGATCATGACCTGAGCTGAAACCAAGCATTGGATGCTTAACCAGCTGAGCCATCTAGGTGCCCTTGGCCTTTTTATTTTTACTGCTACTCCCACCCGATCCCACCTCCAACCTCACACACCCTGCCCCAGGCTTGCCTACACTGGGCTGAGGATGAGTCAAAAGTAGAACTAAATTGCTCTGCCTAACGTAGGAATGGTGATTTGGGGAATGAAAAACTCTATAGGTAAGGGAAGGAAGACACCGGGGATAAGACAGAGGGAAGGCTGGTAATACGATCAGAATCTGTATTCCAAAAATAAACAAATAAAAAGATACTTTGGAAACTCTCTATTGGAGAAACTAATCAGAGGACTTTTATGAGTAGAAGGCATTAATTTTAAATAGTATGTGTTTTACT
The DNA here is from genome assembly GCA_028533885.1 of Nasua narica. Taxonomy (NCBI): domain Eukaryota; kingdom Metazoa; phylum Chordata; class Mammalia; order Carnivora; family Procyonidae; genus Nasua; species Nasua narica. The sequence continues at coordinate 93,755,334 of CM052801.1, read as the reverse complement.
GTTTTCCTCCCGCATGTACCTTCTCTCTACAATCCCAGATTTTGACAGTCAGCCATGCATACGACCTTTGTTCAGTGATACTTGAAGAAGTCAAAGGATCTGAAGAGTGTCCATTAGAATACAATTATAGGAGGATGAACCCAAAAGGCCAACCACCCTAGACACCTAGGTGAAGGGAGATGAGATCATGTCCTCAGATTTGTGAAGCAGTAGAGCCCTAACTTAATCCCGGGTAACTAGACTCAAGATTCCTTTGTCTTTACTACTGCACGTTGGCTAATTGGGGAATTGTCCTTCCTATGACCTCTAGCAGTGCCTCTCACCCAAACTGCCCATTTCACCCTGGCACTTACAGCCATACTAATAGTTACCTTTGCATGGATAGGAAGTAGATCATTCCAGTTAGATTATAACCCTCGTGAAGCTTTCCTTTCTCTCACAATGCACCCTTCTATAGTAAAGTGAAATTAAATATTAGCTGAATGAAAACAGCTTTTTACCCACCTATCTACTTTTGTGCCTGAAGGTCACCATCGGATTGAAAATGTGGATATGGTTAAAAGATGCATTCAGTGTTAGAATATCTCACTTTGAATTCAAAGGCATTTTAATGGGTATTGTCAGCTTTACAAGGAAACAATTTTCTTGCATGTGCAAACTAGAGAAGCTCTGGGTTTTCCCTATCATTGACAGCATGGTTCTTGGTTCATCACAGCATAAAAAGTACATGATACACTGGGGTGTCACTATAAAAATAATGTTATTCTTCCAATTTTATCCTGGCAACACTCGGGAATCCTATCAATGAATACAGATGCACACAGCTAAAGTAAGATAATGCCCATAAACCAATTTCTGAACCGATTTTTCAACAAGCCCTTCAGATCTGTTTGGTTATGTTATTTAGGGCAAACTGGGACGGCTTTGAAATGTAAAGTTTCCTAACAGCTCAGTCCTACATTTTAATCCAAGCTTAATAATTATTGCCATGCCCCATTCAGCAGGTATTGCTGGCTAGAAAGAACAAAACAGATAAAATTGAAAGACCAAATTCACAATGAAGATGTCAAAATAAGCCGGCTCTTGAAGAATCAAATGAGCTGGTTTATTTTCAGCTCCTGCCTCTCTGATTCACTTTATAACATATCCTTGAATCGCGAAGCTTCCATAAACACAAAGTCTTCTCAGATAATTGCTTTTGACTTCAGAAAATGGCCATTTTCCAATGTGCAGTCCCCTGGTTAAATCCATGTCGCTATAGAACATGCTGTATTTTGTCCTGAGGGCGTAACATTTGAACTGAAACAGGACTCACGATGTGCAGAAGGATCCAACTCCCGTCCTTATCTTGCATCAATGCTGTCCGATAGAATTATCATGCAAGGTGCAAATGTGAGCCACGTATGCAATTTTAAATTTTCTAGTAGCCGCATTAAAAAAGGAAAACGAAAAAAAAAAAAAAAGGAAAACGAAACAAGTGAAATTAATTTCATGAAATTTATTTATTATATCAAAATCTGATTGCTACACTGTATTACCAATAGAAAAACATAAATGAGAGATTTAAAATTCTCATTCCTGCGCTACTCCCTCAACATCTGATGAATACTTCCAGCTCATCTTAATTTTGACTAGCCACGTTCCAAGAGCTCAATAGCCACATGCTTTAGTGGTCACCATACCCGGCAGCACAATTCTACATGAAAGCATTTAGGAGCTATAATCAAAAGAGAGAGAATCCTTACCATCACCTCCCAATGGAAATAAACCCCTACCAGACACGAGAGCCTGCAGACCCGTGACCAAGATGTGGGAATGGTAGTTGAGAACCAGCTAAGAGGGACTGTCCCACAAGGAAAAAACTTACCAGGGATGACGCCTCCACATAACCACCAATTCCTTATTCTGCACAATGCACCAATTAAAAAATATATATTTCTACAAATATAAATGGAAATGCTCCACACGTTTTTAATGTTTTTTGTTTTTGTTGTGTCTCTCTTTCCTCAGTAATAAGTCTCAATCATTTTCACTTTGTCCGATGCTTTATTTCAGTTTTCCTCTTCACAATGTATAAATGTGTTCATTTGTTCTTTTTTTCCTACTTGAGTTTCTCCGTCAGCTCTGACTGCATGTTATAAAATATTTATGTAGTTCCAAAAGCCTTTTGCCTCTCCTGCCAAATCTGACATTCCTCTCCTCCCTCAATTCTTTCTTCAGTCTTAAAAAGATAAGCATCTGGCACAGGATTGTTGCTTTGTCACCTTCTCAATCTCTTCCCTGCTTCTCGTCTTCCTCTCTGCCCTCACCAGGCCAATGAAAGAGTATTACCTTTTGAAATTTCCATGAATGTTCCAAATTCCAAAACGTGGTGGTAGGAGTTTGGCCTCATTGACAGTATGTGTTAGTGCTCAGTGACTGAATTTTGTGTCATGCCCAGCTCAAATTGAAGTGCATAACCAGGATACTTTAAAACAATAACATTATTTGCCCAAGAGCAGTCTCAGTCCAACTTCCCAGGGATCTAGATGCTTCTTCCGTCACACATTTTGTCTTTTGATTCTGTTTGGCTTCTCACAGATGGGAAGGACCGCCCTTCCAGCCTACTCCCAAGCTGTGGCTGGCAACACCCAGCCTGAGTCTCTGCTTTCTGTTTAAAGACAGAAAATAAAGATGGAGTTGGTTGGTGACATTACAGCTGGTGTTCGTGAAGATTTTTGTGAAAGTCTATTTAAATTCTAAACTTGACAGCACAGTTGTTGGTTTGTCAAAGCATTGCAAAATGAAAAGAGTGAAGAGAATCTAAAGACCAGAATCATAGCAGTTTTTTTGTTTTGTTTTGTTTTAATGTAGCTATGGATCTAAAAGTATATATTTGATTTAGTCACTTTGCCCAGGGGAAGAAACACATTAACAAAAGGAGAATACCAAAATGACCTTAGGATAAATATATTTTTGAGCCTTCTAAGCAACAGGAAATTACAGCTTGTCTTTCCCCAAAAAGTGGTATTATAATTTCAGCTATCTCCATTTGTGAAAAGTCATTTCTCTCATTACTAATTCAATAGCCGAATGAGGTAGAGTGATATTTTCATATTAGCTATACATGCTGTTGCTTCTGTGTGACTTCCAATTGCTAGGAAGCCTGATCAGGGTCTCCTGGCTGGTCTAGGCTCTGCACTTTTCTCTGGAGTGGAGGTCTCTAAACACATAACCTTCTTAATCCTATTAATCAAGAAAAGCATCATGTCTTCTTGACAAGATGTTAGATGCCTTTCATAGTTGCTGAATTCTCTTAGGCTTTGTCAGAAAAGGGGAGCAATTTTTGTCCAAGGTAGGGAAGTTCTACCACAGTTGCAGGAGGTCGCCCAAAAGAAATGGACAAGGTGTTTTGCCGGCATGTTGACTTTGGGCCTATGAATATTTCATGAGTAGAATAAAAATTCATAAAACACATTACAACTGCTTCGTTTAGGCATTCTTCAGTTTTTTTCAGATCACAATTCCTCAGGAAAATACTCCCGCTGACCACTGTTCTACTGTGGCTGCTAAATCAAAAGGCCACTCAACTATGGCTGTAGTTTTAGAATGAAAATGAGTTTAAGTATAATTCATTTCAATATAAATATAAAATGTATGTATGTATTTATTTATTTATTTTAAGGATTTTATCTATTTGTTTGACAGAGAGAAAGAGATCACAAGTAGGCAGAGAGGCAGGCAGAGGGAGAAGGGGAAGCAGGCGCCCCACTGAGCAGAGAGCCCCATGTGGGGCTCCATCCCAGGACGCTGAGATCATGACCTGAGCTTAAGGTCGAGGCTTAACCCACTGAGCCACCCAGGCACCCCATAAAATGCATTTAAATAGAAGTTTTCTGGTATCATTTTTAACTACAGTCCAAAGTTGCTTTGATTATAGTCACATATTTTAACGTATTTTATAACATATTAATTTGCTCTTATTTTCATTTGTGACATTTCTGAAAGTCAAAGATTTTGAGAAAAAAATTGACAACTGGAACTTAATTTATTTTCCACTCTCAGTCAGTGAATTTCTATTGAGGGTTACTGTATGCCATGTCTAATCTCTATGGATTGGCTCCTGGGACTTAGCTCACAGGATCCCAGCAGCCTAAGCTAGAGAAAAAGCCTAACAGTTTCTTCCTATTGTTGGGGAGCATGGAGCTCAGGAAGAGTTTCATCCTGGCTTCTAGGTCAACCCAAAGTAAAGGGTATGGCACAGGACAACTGAATCTCTATATGGCAAAGTAACTACATGAAAGCATTTAGGAACTATGATCAGAGGGGAAACAATCCTTACCATCACCTTCCAGTGGAAATAAATTCCTACCACATAGGAAAACCTGCAGACCCAGGATAAGATGATGGTCAGGGACACCTATACAAAGTGAACTCTTTGACCTGGGGAAAGTTAAGAAACATTCAGTGGCTGTTTTATCAATTGAAAAACAGCTTACCAGATCACTGATGCACGAATACAAATAAGTGATACTTGTGGACATGGGTGTGGCTGGGTGGGAATAAAAATAAAATAAATTAGGGGTGGCTGGATGGCTCAGTCGGTTGAGCATCTGCCTTCGGCTGAGGTCATGACCTTGGGGTCCTGGGATCGAGCCCCATGTGTGGCTCCCTGCTCAGCGGGGAGCCTGCTTCTCCTTCTCCCTCTGTTCTACCCTGCCACCCGATGTGCTCTCTCTCTTGCTCTCTCTCTCTTTCATATAAATAAAATCTTTGAATAAAGTAAAATAAAAGAGGCAAGTAGGCAGTGTTTGATGCCAATTGCAAAGTAATAGGTTCATGGTGTCCTCATGCTTTCCACACATTTTACTTTAGGATTCTAATAAAGCAAATGCCATTTTTGGACAATTAACAATAGACACAATCAATCATGACAACGATAGTTACAGGGCAAGCCTTGGCAGTTGTTGTGGGGATATCTTTCTTTCTTTGGAATGCAAATGCCTGACTTAAGCTTGGACCACAGAGGAATCCATGTCAAAGAGGGAGCACTAGATCAAGAGCCAGGTGGCCTCCCCCAACCCAGGCTCCTTTGTTTTTAGAGATCTCGGTTCATTTTGATAACTGACCATTGGGGCTACTTGTTTTTTTCTCCTCCCATACTTTAAATTTAAATTCACCAATAAAGGGTGAGCCTACACATGAAACCCTAGACATCCACCCTCAGCCCCAATGAAAGCACAACCATGGGCCTGTGTGTCCCCACACTCTACCTCCAAACTTGCTATGTGGCCCCAGGCATGATGTGTAATTTCTAGGTTCCATAATAAACCTTTATTTTTCCAAAGTTTCCTAATGGTTGTTGCTGAAGGGTGACTTGCAATCATAATTAAGAACCACAAGGCCTGGTCCAACCACAATACTGCTTAATAAGACTGAGACTGCACAAAGCAGCATTAAATCTGGTTGTTATCTCTGAAGGTTTTCTGTTTATTTACCTATCATCTATTTATTTATTTTAGAGGGAGAGAGAGAGCATGCACATAAGTGGGGGTGGGACAGAGGGAGAGGAAGAAACCTTAAGCAGACTCCCTGCTGAGCATGGAGCCCCACAAGGGGCTCGATCCCATGATCCATGATACCATGACCTTAGCCAAAACCAAGAGTCGGATGCTCAACCAACCCACCCAGGTGGCCCTCTGAAGATTTTCTAATACCTTTGACCATCACTTTCCCATTCTTTGTGCATCTTACAGTCTAACCGTATCACAAGAAAACTTTTGAATGATCCCTAAAGCTATAGGGAATGTCAATGATACAAGCAGAGCCAATTGTGTACTTTGGAGGGTACGGGCAGGGAAAGACTCAAGGCTGCCTCACTCTTACTCGTGGAAATAATTCATTCCACACTGAAGTTTGGGTTTCTCTCAAAGTTGCACAGATCTCTCTTTGGGGGGAATAAAAAAAAAGCTCCATAAATTGTCCCTGAAAATAATTTTTTTGTTGCAAAACTCGTCTGATTTAAATGTGGTTCTCCGAATTAGATGTGGTTTTCAAACTTCAACATACCTCAGAATGACCTGGGGAGCTAGTCTGGGGAAGGACCCAGGAATCTGCATTTTTACTAACTCCCTTCAGGCCACTATAATACAGGTAGTCAGGGATCACACTTCTAGAAGCACTGCTTAACTGGAGAATCTCTCTATTGAAGAGTCCTACAGTAAATCTTTTTTTTGGGTATAGTCTCATCATATACCCCACTTCTCTCCCCAAAACACGTCTTCTTTGTTTTCTATGTTCTGTGTAGTTTGGTTTCCATATACATTATTCTTGAGCCAATTCTTTGCACCAGTTCAGTCACTGACAGGACCATCCAGAAGTTTGAAGTAGACGATCAGTCTAACTGCATCTAGATGTGACACTCTGAGAATTGGTCCCAGAAATCTGAAGTGATTTATTGTTGATGTCTCTTATAAAATCTAACAAACAAAACAAAACGAAAACCCAGCAAAACCCAGACAATATGACTGAATTTCGACAGAAAATACAGGGTATGGTCCAAATGCTTTTGATCAGTATCACTGACAAAGAGTAGTATTTGTTATGTATATACACATCTGCCAATGGCATTTGATCAATATTGTAGGTTCTACCGGATTTGCCTACAACACATTAAACTGCTTTGTCTACCAAAATGAATAAGTCACACTCCTTGAAAGTAGTGTTCTTGAGGGGACCTGCACCCATTCCACTATGCTGAACTATACACAGTAGTTTCGTAATTCTGTTTTCCCATGACAGATGTCATGCTTTGAGGAGAGTGGCTGGGCCCAGGAAGATGAGGATGAAAGAGTGAGGTGTTGAAGAAGTGGGCACAAAGTTTTCCGGCTAACCATGCTGAAATGCTAGCAACTGGGCAGCATGCCATCCACTGGGATTTTACAAATGGAGGAATATATGTTCAGTAACTGGAAAGGCAAGCATCTCAGCATTTCTACCACTGACTACAGGTGACTAGAGTTGACTCAAAGAATCTGTAAAATAGGAGAAGAGTATCTGACAGGATTATTGTGAAGGTTAAAGGTGATGTTGTATGGGAGGCTCTTATCAAAGAGCCTGGCACACAGTAAATGTCTCCTTGATATCCGCTATCATTATCAACATCATGTAAGCAAGATTTGCTTTGAAACTGTACTGTAACTACTATTTTATCTATTACAAAAATTCTTCTATTTTAGGTTATCAGTGAAAGGCCTTGGCAATATCTTGTGAGTTTTAGGGATGAGCCATATTGCATTCCTTGAGAAACTGATGTCACTCATAATATAAAGGCTACTGAAGACATTTCTGAGATGAGGGAGGAACGAAGATGAGAGACTTCTCGTGCCATCCACACAGACTTATCACTATAACAAGTAAGGCTGTGAATCCAATAGAAAGATAGACAGAAGAGATAAATAGAACAGAATAGAAAGCCCAGAATCAGATCCAAACATATTTGTGAACTTGGTGGAAAAACAACTGGTTTTCCACATTGGAAAAAAATTTTTTCACCCCTCATGCAAAGAATAAATTATTGAGAGATTATAGACCACACAAGAAAAAAAACAAGATTTTGAACAAATAAATGAGACTATATAACATATATTTATGTCCTTGGAATAATAAAGAAGTTCTTAAAACAAGACCGCTCCCCAAAAATATACCATAAGTGAAATTAAAGATGACCACAGAGTGGGAGGTATTTGCAATATGTCACCAAATTATTAGTATCCAAAGTACATCAAGAATACATAAGAATCAAAAAGAACAAACAATATAAATCGACAACAGATATAAACAACTGAAAATAGAAGAAATAAAAATCATGGAATATATAAAATATCAGTCTTCTAATAATTAAGTAAATGTGAAGTAAAAAATAAAAATAAGAAGTTTTATACTCATTAGATTAGCTAATATTAATATTGGACTCCAAGAATTTTTGAAAGGTTAGAAAATGGTCACTGTCAAATGATGATGTGAGGAATGTGAATTGGTGAAAAACATTTGGAAAATAATTTCCAGGAGCTAGTAACACTTAAAGTGCATATGCTCTGTGATTCAAGAGCTCCACATATAATTATATACCCCAAAGAAACCAAACCCTTATACAACTCATATACGCAACAGGAGATGAAGGAGATGGTACAAAGATAAGTTATTGCAGTCTGGTTTGTGTTAGCAAAAAACTGGAAACCATTGATAGGAGAATGGATAATTCAATTGTCATGTGTTTGTACAATTAAAATGAATGGATGAGGTCTGTACATATTAACAAAAACCAATGATAAAAATTATGATGCACAGAAAGGCAAATTTCAGAAAGAAATTGATACCATTTCTGTAAGTGGAAAAATGAAAACACCCAATAAAAGAATACCCTACATGCATAAATCATAATCTTGGCTATATATAGGATGGAAAGGAGGGAAAAGAGAGAGACTGGGGCATAAAAAAGTAGGACTTCTTTTTCATCTTTCTTTCTTTTCAAATGAATGCCTCTCCTTCCTTTATATATCCTTTAAATGCTAGAGTTGTTTTAGGTCTCACTCTGGTACCCTCTTCCGCTTATTCTCTTTCTACATACTGCCTAGATGATGCCATACCTTCTAACAGCCTCAGTTACCAAATACATTATGATTCCTCTCAAATGTTTGTGTGCAGTCCAGCTCCCTGCCTTAACCTCAAGACTCCCGAACACTTACCGAGTTAACTTATTTCCATCTGAATGTCTCATGCACCTTAAACTCAAAGTGGTGAAACCAAGCTCATGATCTCTTTATTATAAAACTGGTCTTACTCCTGTATTCTCAAAACTGGTGAATGGTAAACCAAACCAAAACAAAACAAAACAAAATACCTGGTGAATATTAAGATTATGTATCCAGTCACCCATGTGAAGAACCTGGACTTCATCATGGATACCCTCTTCTTCTCACTTCCAGCATCCAACACATAGATATATTCTTTGAACTTAACACATCTTGAATACACTCCATATTCCCCACTCCTAGTATGCTTTTATCTATTCAGCCCACATCATTTGTATTCAGTCCCTAAAAGACTTCATATCATTCATGTCCTACTACAACCCATCTACCAAAGAGGTTCTGACATGATCTTTCTACAATTTAATTCTCAACACGTCATTTCCCTTCTGAAAATCAAACTATGTTCCCCATTGCCTATATAAAAAAATCTAAACTCCTTCATTGACATAAAGAGTCAGCCATGATTTAGATCTGGACACTTGTCAACTTCGTGCCCCATCATTTTCCAATTATGATATACATGCTCTCGTATAGACTAACATTTGCATTTCCCTAAGCATGTTTGATGTTATACACTTTCAGGACATTGGACATGCTATTCTCTATGCTTGAAACATTTTCACTTTCTGTCTCTAATACTCTTTGACTTCCAACATCTTCCCATCTTTCAGATCTCATATTGGCTGTCATCTTCTATAGGAAATCTCTTGATTTCCTAAATTTGCAGTGGTTTTTCTCTTCTCTTCACTTGTCTTCAATGCTTCCCATATTCAATCTACTTATTAGGTTGACTTGTCTTTTATTATTTATCCATCCGACTTTCCCTACTAGATTCTGTGCTAAAGCCTGTGAAAACAGGGATTGTGATTTATGTATTAAGATATCCCCAGTGTTTAGTAGCGTACCTGCCACATAGTAAGCACTGTTAAAATATGTCAAATGAAAGAATCATATGGATTGTTTTCTATTAGGTACATGATTGGCTTTTAAGAAAAATCTTAGGGGCACCTGGGTGGCTCAGTAGGTTGAGCTTCTGCCTTTGGCTCAGGTCATGATCTCAGGGTCCTGGGATAGAGCCCCGCAACGGGCTCTCTGCTCAGCGGGGAGCTTGCTTCCTCCTCTCTCTTTGCCTGCCTCTGCCTACTTGTGATCTCTCTGTCAAATAAATAAATAAAATCTTAAAAAAAAAAAGAAAAATCTTAAAGGAGGGCACTTGCAATAAGCACTAGGTGATGTATGGAGGAGTTGAATCACTATATTGTACACTTGAAACTCATATTACATTGTATATTCACTAACTGGAATTTAAATAAAAACCTTAAAAAAAGAGAAAAATATTAAATAAAAAGATCTTGCCTTTACAGTTAGCATGTACTTTGAGAGTGTTAAAACACAAAATTCAACTGAGTAAATTTAAAGATTGAATTGGCTTTATCCAACAATTTATAAATCAGACAGCATCCCATCTAGCAAGTAGAAAGGAGCTCCAGGAAGCTGTATAAAATGGGAGGATTTTATAGGCAGAAATGGGGAGGGACAAGGGAGCTATTAACAAAAGAAAAGAAAGGATTGTTTAGGGTATAGTGCCCTTCCCTCCAGGAAAAGAGCAGGGGGTCTCATCACACAGATTACCTCACTAGTGCTGACCAGGAAAATTCCAGACTGATTAGTTTAAAATTCCCTTTCTGGGAGAGGTTGAAACTGCAATTAAGTCTTGGTTTGTTATCTTGGGGGCAAGTGACTCCACCTTGGGCCTGTTATTTCTTTTTTTTTTTTTTCAACAAGGGGAAACATTCTTTTCTATGCATAATTTCTGGTTGGCTTATAGAATAACCAGTCTCATTTCTTCCCAGACAGGTTTTGTATTTCTGATGAGAGCAAAATTGCTGTGAGGATGCTGTAAAAAGTGTGAGTGTCTGCAGCTGCCAGAAACTCTTTTGAAAAAGTAATCACCACAGCAAATGTGTGTTTTCTCATAATATGGATTTTTGATGTGTGTGTGCCCGATATGTTTCAAATTCCATAAAAGATAAGGAAAATGCAGTCTGGCAAAAGTTACTATTGCATTTTAATTAGGTTTTTCATGTTATAACCTCAAGAAGGTTTGTACTTAAAATGAAGCCAAGAGTAGCAAAAATCAAGACAAAAGTTTAGACGTGGCAATCGAAATGTAGTAAGGTGTTCGTCAAAACAAAACAGATTCGAATGATTCAACATAATTCTTTTTAAAATAGTAATATTTTTATAAATCTCTCCAAGAAGTTTCAAAAACAAAATACTATTTGCTTATTTCAAGAATAACATGTTATGAATATATTAATTGTATATTGAAAATGTGTCCACTAGAAAAGCAAAGGGTCAAAAGTTTTCTAAACTGTCATTAAATTTTCGGATGCATTTCAAATATTTACAGATATCATTTTATATGTATGTATACTGTGTGTGCATATATATATATATGTATACATATACTTGTATATTGTGTATATACTTGTATATACAAGTATATTTATACACATATACTTTCAGATATTGTGTCATGACTCAATATCGTTAAGATGTCAATAACCCCCGATTTGGTCTATGGACTTAAAGCAATCTCAACCAGAAATCTAGCACATATTTTGTGGAAACTAGCTATTTCTGCAATTCATATGGGAATATGAAGTATCTGCAAATACAAAAACAACTTCGAAAAAATAAATGCACACTGTATGATCTACTTCTCTCTTGCATATTTTATAGAGTTTGTCTCACCCCAGTCCAAGAATGTAAGCTCTAAGAAGGAAAAGATTTTTGCCTATTTTTTTCAGTACTATATCCCAAGAAAAAATTGTGCTGCTGTATAGTAGTTTCCTAATATTTGGTTAACAAATGATTGGGAGAATGAACAAATGAAAGGATAACATAGAGAGCCCTAAGAACATATCTGTTAGTGCTTGCTGTATGAGAAGGGGGCCACTAAAAGGCATCAGGGAAAGAAAGGATGGGCACCAGTAAACGGTGCTGGGAGAATTCGTTCTTCAAATGAGAAAACTACAAAATTGGATTCACATCATGCATAAGAATCAGTTCCACATGAGTTAAGGAAATAAAGGGAAAAACAAAACTTGGAAATTCTTGGAAGAGAATATATTAGAATATCCTTAGGACCTCAAGATAAAGAATTATTTCTTAGGTAAGATGCAAGCAAAAATACAAACTGTAAAGGAGAAGAATGATCATTTTGACAAAATACAAGTAAAAATAGCTCATCAAAGAGAGCATAAAGTCAGAGCAGTGTGTACTAAGAGTTACTATGTCCACAGCAGCTTCTGTTCCCAATTTAGGCTCTAGGTGCCAAGGACAGGGTTGTAATGCCTGCATGAAAAGAGGAGAATTGGCACATAAGGTTGACTTTTTTATTTTTTTAAAGATTATCCAAATTTTGCTGAGGATTGATAGAAAGTAACTCCCTTAGAATGTCAGTGTCACTGTAAATTAGTGTAATCGCCCCTTCCCCTCCCCCCCCGAAAAATAATCGGCAGTGTCTAGCATAGAGGATGACCCAGCAATTCCATTTCTAGGTAGAGATCATAGAGAAATTCTTGCACACACGACCAAGGAGACATGGAGTTATTTCTGTTGTGATATTGTTTCAAATGAGGAAAATCCAAAGCAACATGTCTACTGGTAGGAGAGTTGATGAGACATGTTGATGCATGGAAAGAATTTACAAGTTCCTGACACAGAGCATTATGTAAGTGTTGTCTATTACTCTTATTTGTAATATGTTTGAAGTATGTCATAATGCATAAAGGGAGAGAGCAGTCAAATGGATGGTCTATTAGTTACAGTTTCAAAAAATTAAGGAAAGACTGAGCTACAATTATAAAGTGCTAATTGTCATGATTGAGGCAGGGCTCCGTGGGGGACAGAGAAGCATGAAAGCATAAAGAAGGCAGGCAGGGGGTTGAAAGTTCAGGGAAGTCCTTCTAAAGGAATTGATTACATTGTTGAGGCTTGAAAGCCACAAATGCCAGCATTATCCTGCTAAGAGACTTAGTGGAGAAATTTCTTACATACTTTTCATTTATTTTAAGCTCATTGATACAATACCAAAATGCATTTATTATTTTCGACACAACTTCATTTGTCCACCTTGAGGTCTAAAGTGATGTCTGCCACACCCCTGTCTCAAAATGTTTCCCAAGAGGAAATGAAAGTGTGTCAGTGTTACTGGGGGGAAAGGAAAGATGTGAAATAGAGGTGTCACCACAAGAACTGACAGGTTGTGTGGGCAGAGGTAAATTATTGGAAGGACATTCAGGAAGGCCTCCACCCCTTCGGTGAAAGGGCCTCAGCTGGAAATTTACTAAAAACCTTTAAGAAATGATCAAAGCAGCCATGTGAATTACAAACACATAATCTCGAGCCATTTGCAACAGATGAGGGTTCTGATCAAAATGCTCAAAGCCATAGGCATTCCAGTGACTTCCCTGGCTCTGAGAACAGGGAAGGGCTTTGCAGCAAGGAAAACGAGAGCCCAGCTGCTAACCTCATTCTTTATTCCTCTTGATGCCACAATTCGTAGTCCTCAAATTTAATTTATGCTTTGAAAACAAATTGAATGAAGCAGGAAAAAAAAAAAAAACAGTCCAGTTTTTGAAAGCAGTGACTACGGACTACAAAGCTGGAGGATCAAAGCCTTGGGATGTTTATGTACACCACGGGGCATAAATACGTATGTGTGAGAGCGATGCTTCTTCACCACGCAGGCAGCTTCCCACTGTTTTCCAAGAGTTGGTTTATGACTAGGCTTTTCATAATCCAAAATATAAGTTACTACGGAAAGACGGTTCCAGATGAAGGATGGGCTCCCAAGGCAGCCAACAAACCAAATGGCCTCTTTTATGAATGAAAGAAACCCTAATTTGTAAACTTCTTGAAGGTGGGATGTTGTAATAGGAAGGACATTGCACTGGGAGTCAGGAGACCAGGATCTGAATCCTGAATCTTTACAGTACACATGGCCATCGATTCCTTTCTTTGAAAAAGAATCCAGGGAATTGTGCATGCCTAGGTTTCTCCTCCCATTTGTTTGCAAATGTGGTCAAGATCTGAAAAGAATTTAGCAGAGCATTAATGACCAACTGTGACTGGCTGGGAGCAAGAGGTAAATGGGAAAAAAAAAAAAGGAAAAAAAGAAAAGAGGGAGGTTAGCAGCTTTGTATGAGCAACATTGAGGCAATAGCAGAGTTTAAATCATGACCCCACCACTAACCAGCCCAGTGACTTTGGACTAGTCACTGAATGTTCCAAAGCTTCAATTTCCTCACGTAAAATGGGCATTATTAATAGTGTCTATTCAAAGAGTTTGATTAAATGAGAAAAGGCATGTAAACTGCTTTAGCATAGCGCCTGGACAATACTAATTGTCAGGACATGTTATCTATTATTGCCAAATAATCCGTATTATATTCTAGTAATATTAATGAGAATGTTTTAATAAAAATTTTACCATATTCAAAAGGAAATAACTATACCAAATACCAAGGCTGTCTACCAAGATTTTTATCTCCCTTCAACTAGTCTCTAGGGAAATCAATCATTTAGATACTCCTTGATAAATAGATAGAGAGCATGATTATCTAAATAACATATCTCCCAAGATTTGATAAGCATTTTACCCTTACGTGTCCCTGGACCCTGGAAGTCTCCAGTGATCCCAGAATTCATAGTCCTAGAATTAAAGGGTCAAAAGGACACAGATCTCACTATAAAATGTCAGGGTCAGCAAGAAATTTTAGATCAATGTTATTAGCTGATGGGTCAATTTCTAGTGTAACATCGCCATTGGAGAGAGGTTGATATTTTCATGATTTGAAAAGAAGTATGAAGGGCTTCAGGTTTCAAATGGTGTCTGTTTAGCAGCCCATGGTGCAGCTTTTCTAACATCTCACAAAAAGAAAAAGATAAAATCACAATACTATTAAATTTTAGGAATTACACTTAACACATCTAGAAGCTCCAAGAAAGGATTCCAGTAATTCCTAAACTAAACTGAAGAAAGCAATTGTGAAGCTCAACAGATAACCCTCACAATCTCCTGATAAACTGGTCCTCCTGTTATCTTCTCTTTAACAATAAAGAAACAGAGGTTCAGAGAGGTGAAATAACTTGCCCAAAGTCACACAGCCACTAGATGGCAGAACCCGCCTTTTCCAGTCCTGAGACATTTACTGAGTTCTAAACTATTATAATGAACTTACAACATGGATATCTAATGAATGGTGTCTTCACCTTAATATGACCAAACTAAAAGTCCTGATCCTGCCACTCTACTCACTATGGCTGAAGCCTACTTCAGACCCAGTCTTACATATCTCTGTAAATGACGTGCCATCATCCATCCAAGGGATCGGGCCAAACAAATCAACAAAATGTACAAAAAAAGCTAGAACTCAATTTTGACTCATGTTTTTTCCTCACCCTGCATATCTAGTATGTTAGATGTTTGTGTCTGTTAGCTCTACCTTCAGAATATATCCTAAACCCTACCAGTTTTTTCCATTTCTAATAGCTACCACACTGATCTGAGGCACCACCATAATCTCTCTCCTGAATTATTGTGAAAGCCTCCCAAATGGTCTCCCTCTACACACAGCTTGAATTATGTTTTACGAATACAAATAATATCATATTCTTCTCATGCGTATAAGCCTGGAGTGATTTCCTACAGTTCTCACAAGAAAACCCCAAGTCATTAAGGGGCCGATAGGCCCATTCTCTATGCCCTGGTACCCAAATACCTCTCTGACTTCATCTCTCTCTCTCATTAATTTATTTAAATTCAGTTAACTAGCATTTGGTGCATTATTAGTTTCAGAGGTAGAGTTCCATAGAACACCCAGTGCTCATTACATCCCATGCCCTTAATGCACTTAGTGACCCTAAGCCCCTACCCTTCTCCCCTCCAGCAACCCATAGTTTGTTTCCTATGATTAAGAGTCTCTTAAGGTTTTCTGACTTCATCTCTAACTGCTTTCCTCATTCACCACTGGGTTATGGCAACATTGACCCTCTTTTGGTTTCTTAAGCATGCCAACTTGTTCCTGCTTTGTGGGCTTTGGACAAGCTATTACCACTATGGGGAAGTTTCTGAATCAGATCTTCACAAAGTTCTTTCATTATTGTCATTCGGATCAGCTCAAACCCCACCTCAAGGAATCATTCCCTGACCCTCCCATTTTAAGTTATCCCCTATCCCTCTGGTATCACCTTTAGGACATCATTCTAATGTGTTTTCTTCAAAGCAGTGATCATTATGGAATCGTCCTGATTGCTTAGCTGTTTTGAGGAAATAAGTGAAGACCAACCAAATAAGAAAAGGAAAGTCTATTTCCTTAGTGTTTTCTATGGCAAAGATTTCAGCCACCATCACTTGTGTTCGGCAGAGACTCAAAGACAAAGAGAGAAATGGGAAAGCTTTATAATGGAAAAATGCAAAGGCTTTAGGTACGACCAGATTGGAGTTTGTTGGCATGGGGAAACTGCTGGATAGTCACCTAAAGCCAGGCATCCTATGTGATTGGTGGTGGGTGCATATTTGTTTTTTTTCTGGTTGGTCCTTAGTTGGAAGTGGAGACAAAATCAGGGAAGTTGCCAGTTACTAGTCAAGTCCTGACAGCAGGCTGGTTTTCTGAGCTGTTTATTATAGATAAGAAGCTGGTTGTCTGCGCAAGTTGGTGCATGTTATGGGTCAAAATTCTATTTTTATATATGATTGCCTGTTTGTCTATTTAGTCTTTCAGTTGCTGGTCATATATGTCTCCCAAATGGAATATACACTCCAGGAAAGCAAGTCCCTTGTCTGTCTTCTACACTGTGGGCTCCCTAGTGACTAAAACACTGCCTGACACATAGTAGCTATTTGATACGTGTTTGATAAATGAATGACTGAAAGGTCAGTTGAGTACTTAAATTCTTTACTACTGTATATTTATCGTGTCTGAAAGCTAAAAGCAGAATGAAAAGATATAAGTACAGAGATTTCTCTTTGGCCAGCATGATTGACTGATTTTACTAATGTATTGATCTGCTCTAACTCAAGCACACTAATTCGGTCCCAGTGGAATAACCTCCTTACCTTTAAAATGGACAGTAAATTCTGTCATAAATTATTCATGGAGGCAGAAGATGTGTAGTATTAATGGCAACTTTTTACAGTAAATGGGTACTTTGGCACAGACTAGGGTGGGGCACTTTTGTCAATGGCTGTGGAGGGAGTCAAACTAATCACGATGGGTTCATTCATAATTTGATAGACTTGAAAGAGGAAGAGAAGCCAGGCTGAAAAAAAAAGTTGCAGATAAAGAGCTTGTTATAGCAATTTTTTTTTTATTTTTCACATAAAGGGTGTTTAAGTACAAAAGAACAATGGTGCATTGAATTCTAGAAATGAGCCTCCTCAACTGTTAGTTCAAAACCTCCTTTGGGAGCTTCCCTTGGGAAGCCGACTCCCTTACATGGAGGGCGGGGGGAGACTGAAGAACGAGGCAGCCACTCCAGATTGGTAGGTGGCAGTTTTAATAAGCAAGAGAACCTACATATGAGGTTTGACTTGGGTGAACACAAAACGAATCCTAACCTGCCTGTCAAATATTAGAAGTTGCTAGAGACACCTTAACCAGGTTCTGTCACATATACCATCGAGATGGTCTCAACACATCACTATCTCAAGGCTATGTCCTTAGGCAGCTTCTGGGAGTGGGGAAGGCAAGTGTAGTGCACATTCCCAGGCCAGAGGAGTGGGTGAGAAGCCTCTGATTGCTGGGGTCCAGCTTTCAGGTCATCAGGGGTCACAGCCTCTCAATGACCTCCCCCAACATCAATTCCATCCCTGGAGTCCCCAGAGCATTTAAATATAGGTTATCTCAGCTACTTGCAATGACCAGTCTACAATGGCTGCCTTCTTCACCGGAGCATGAGTTCTTTAAGGGGAACTCTGTATCAACTCTGACTCGGGGCGCCTCGGTGGCTCAGTCAGTTAAGCATCTGCCTTTGGCTCAGGTCATGATCCCAGGGTCCTGGGATCAAACCCCACGTTGAGCTCTCTGCTCAGTGGGGGAGTCTCCTTCTCTCTCTGCTGACCTCCCCTGCTTGTGCCCCACCCCCCCATGAAATAAATAAATAAAATCTTAAAAAAAAAAAGAACTGTGACTCATCGTTTTATCTCCAGCCCCTAGCCCGTGGTAAGTATTCATTCTGTGTTTCTAAGCAAGAAATGAACACTGCTCATACTTTGTATAGCCATTCCCAGCCCAGTTCTATCAGGCTCCTCGCTCAGGTCCATCAGGATAAGCTGGTAAAAGAAGGGAAAGATCTCAGGTAACATCTTCCTGTTCTATCAGTATTTGCTGTGATTTGTCAGATGTGCTGAATGTGGTTTCACAGTTTCGGTAGCAGGATCAGGCCTAGAAGCCAGGGCTCAGATGATTTCAGTGATGTCTCTTTGGAAAGTTTTCGGAATAGATGAAATTGTGTAATATTTTAGCCTTATGAAAGAGCCTGCTTTTCTTCTAGAACTCCTGGCTCTTTGAAACGTTGTCTCAGTTAATGGGATTAAAGAAGGTTCCCAATTTCAAAGTCTTTTGGTTTAGATATAATTTAGTAAAATGTGTCTGAGGGACAATTTGTCAAAATATTCTGGAAGCTCTAAGAACCTGACATCGCTTTTAGGAGTTGGTCCCAAGGACAAAAAAATATAACATGTGGCATCTATATGATGGAATACTAGACAACTGTTCAAATTCTTGCTTTGAGGGAATATTTAAGCATATGAACATATGTTCATGCTGTGGTGTTAAGTGTTAAAAAGCTAAAGGATGGCATGTAAACGATAATCCCATTTTCAGATGTATTAAGAATATTGATAGTTGCGAGTTTCCAAGGCAGCCACAGGGAGAGGAAGAAAAGGATGCGAAAGGAATGAACAATGAAAGGAAAAGCACAGCCATGTTAGAGGGGCATGGCTCAGAGCTGTCTTCAGGAGTCTGCCATACTTTTCTCTCCTGAACTAAAGACTCCAGCCTGCAGCCCCTGGAAATCTACATTAACATGGCCATCACCAAGAGAGCAGCTCTATCTCAGCATGCTATGTTCCTTGGCCAGAGACTAAGGCTGGCATTACAGATTCGGAAGCCAAATATCTATTGAGTTGTTTTAAAGTGCTCATTTAGTTTAGACTGCAGTGATTTATAAAATGTGCCATCACACAGTAGCGGTCCATTCATTTCCAAAATACCCATGCATTAATAGGCATTAATGAATAGCAGGATGCTAAGCAATGTGGAATATGGTTTACTGTGGGCCTGTTCTTGTAGTCTTACATCCATCTAGTCACAAAATACACTCTAATTTCATTGCTGAAACCAAGCTGATAGGATATGGTAATAAGCTGACATAATTAATGGGCATACTAGCTTAAAAATTGTATCAAATAGATTCCTTATGATGAAATGGCATAATTATTGCATCAAAGGCCAACAATCTCTCACTAAAACATATTACTTTGGGGGGCATAACCCATTGATGATTAAATAACAATCAATGCGGAAATATGTAACAGTGTCTATAAAAGACATTTTACTGGCGATATGTATGTTACAAAGTCTATTGACTCAGGGCAGATGATCTGTAATAATTGGAAATTTTTATCTTCTACAGTGAATATTTTCTAGGTAATCTATAAAATCAGATCCGAATTTTAAATACACATAATGAATTTATAGTCGATTCAGCTTGACTACTGAAATTAAGTTCCTGATTTAAAAGAAAAAAAAGATGTGTTTTTACTACCCAAAGTCCCTTATACCCCAAAACATAGCATAGGCATTTGTAAATAGCAGATAAGGGAGGGTTTTCAGATCATGATGATAAAAAGCCACACTTCTGTAGAAGAGATAAAGTACTGGAGGATTAGGGTGAGGGGGAAAGTCCCTAAAAGAGCTATGTACAAATCTGGCAAGGAAAAAAAATCAAGGGAATGACAGTTTTCCTGGCAGAATGACCTGCAAGGCCAGAGAATAAAGGTGTTCTATAGCAATCTATAAGTCATATACTTAGAGAAAATAATGGATGCAAAAGAAGAATCTAGTCAGTTCAGAAATAATATGGGTGGGGCGCCTGGGTGGCTCAATCAGCTAAGCGTCGGACTAGATCTCCACTAAGGTCATGATCTCAGAGTCGTGAGATTAATATTCTCTTAAGATTCTCTCTCTCCTTCTCCTTCTGCCCCTCCTTCTCTCTCTCTAATTAAAGAAAAGAGAGAAAGAATATGGGGTGTTCATCCTGAAATTGACTGTATATTGATGGTTGTATATTTCTAGGAAAAGGATAATAACTCATTTTCTTTGAGACTGAATGGAAAGAGCTTTCATTGGAGGCTGGAAAGACAACGAAGGAAGAAACTTTACTATTTACCTAGATGCTCCTGTGTCCTAGGCACACTAAGAAGCCTCTTCACACAAGCTCACCATTCCAAGTAAAGAGTATGATACAATAATTTCCTGGTAAGCAGAAAAATAGCATGCTTTCTCAGAGCAAATCAATGTCGACTAGCCAAACCAACTGGACCTGAAAAAAGATTTTGAATAGGCAAATACTCTGCGAGCTCCTATCTGAGAGCCAAAAGAAATCTGAGACATTTTGTTGTTAATTTTTTTTTAAGATTTTTATTTATTTATTTGACAGAGAGAAAGATCACAAGTAGGCAGGGAGGCAGGCAGAGAGAGAGGGGGGAAGCAGGCTCCCCGCCGAGCAGAGAGCCCAATGTAGGGCTCGATCCCAGGACCCTGAGGTCATGACCAGAGCCAAAGGCAGAGGCTTAACCCACTGAGCCACCCAGGCGCCCCTGTTGTTAATTTTTCTTAATCCACTTAGTTTACGATTATTTATAGATAACCTGCAATTTGTCTTGTCCCAGAAAGACAACCAAATTTTATGGGTTTTTTTATTATTTTAACTACAGTATAGTTAGCATACAGTGTAATATTAGTTTCAGGTG
This sequence comes from Nasua narica, assembly GCA_028533885.1. NCBI lineage: Eukaryota > Metazoa > Chordata > Mammalia > Carnivora > Procyonidae > Nasua > Nasua narica. The sequence continues at coordinate 93,734,496 of CM052801.1, read as the reverse complement.
TACAATATAGTGATTCAACACTTGTGCTTCTTAATCCCCATCACCTGTTTCAACCAACCCCCTCCCCCTTCCCCTCTGGTAAACCATCAGTTTGTTCTCTAGAATTAAGAGTCTGTTTCTTGGTTTGTCTCTCTTTTTTTCCTCTTTACTCATCTGTTTTGTTTCTTAAATTCTGAATATGAGTAAAATCATATGGTATTTGTCTTTTTCTGTCTGGCTTATTTCGCTTAGCATAGTACCCTTTAGCTCCATCCATGTCATTGCACATTGCCAGATTGCATTCTTTTTATGGCTCAATAATATTCCATTGTATAAATATACCGCCTCTTCTTTATCCATTCATCTATTGATGGGACACTTGGGATGCTTCCATATTTGGTTATTGTAAATAATACTTCTATAATCATAGGGGTGCATGTTTTATGCAATAATACTTTGAATTAGTATTTTTTGTATTTTGTGGGTAAATACCCAGTAGGGCGATTACTAGATCGTACTGCATACTGTTTTCCACAGCAGCTGCATCAGTGTGCATTCTCACTAACACTGCAGAAGGGTTCCTTTTTTCTCCACACCCTCACCAGCATTTCGTGTTTCTTGTGTTGCTGATTTTAGTCATTCTGACAGGTGTGAAGTCGTATCTCATTGCGGTTTGGGTTTGCATTTCCCTGATGATGAGTGATGTTGAGGATCTTTTCATGTGTCTGTTGGCCATCGGGATGTTTTCTTTAGAGAAATGTTATCTGCTCAGTTTTTCATTGGATTACTCATGTTCTGGGTGTTAAGTTTTATAAGTTCTTGATATGTTTAAAACAACCAAATTTTAAAGCAAGGCAATGATAATGATGAGGATGGGGAAGTGGAGGATGATAATATCACTGCATATTTTGTTTGATGATATAGAATATAAAACATATCCCTATTGGTTATTTTATACAATCCCCAAAGATACAGCAGCATGAGACATCTGCACCCGCACGCACACAATGGGACATATGAGAGGGTTAACGTGTCATGGGGAGAGTCACTACATTTCACAAACAGAAATACATGAGGCCCAGTTAAATTTGAATTTCTGATAAACCAGGAATAATCATTAGGATAAGTATGTTCCATGTAATATTTGGGACATACTTATACTAAAAAACAGTTGTTTGTCTGAAATCGACATTGGAGTGAGGGTCTTGTATTTTATACATCAGTCTTACCTGTGGGTTAACACTTGGCTAGTGCAGAGATAGAACCCCCATCCCTAGTAGGATGAAGCTACACTTGCCCAGAAGCATAAGCAGCTCAATGTCATAGGCATGTGTTATTTTTTCCTCTTTTCCCATTCAACCCTCACTGAATGCCCTTTCTTATTCCCTGGGGTCACATCTCCAAATAAAGTGCATGAAAGCCTTCCTCTCATACTCTTTTAGCCTGAGTTCAGGCTAAGAAGGTAGTGGCAAATTATATGGAATTATTATAATGTTAGAGCTAGAAGGAACCACTTTACAAACGTGAAAACTCATTTCTATAGAGTTCTGTTGTATCGCCTAAGGCCACACTGCTCAGTAGAGGAAGATCTGAAACTTAAACTGGGTTTCCTGACTTCCATTCAATGTCCTTCAACTAGAAGACTATGCTTATGTTTATTGCACACTACTGGCTTTTTTGAACAGATTTTTTAAACAAGACTTACTTATTGAGGAGGGGGAAGGGCACAGGGAGACATTCTCCAAGCAGACTCCCCCCTGAGCCCAACTTGGGGCTCCATAAGGGGTTTGATCCCATGACCCATGAGATCATGACCTGAGCTGAAACCAAGAGTTAGTTGCTCAACTAACTGAGCCACCCAAGCACCCCTGCACACTACTGTTTTTAAGAAAAGTCAATTTAATATTTCTGTAAATGTGGTATAGTAACACCGTTAAGAATGAAAAGCACAGATACTTTTATTTTCTAGCAAAAAAAAAAACCAAAACCAAAACTCTCCAAATCCCACCGTACAAAAGAACTGACGTTGGCAAGTAGAAATTTATTATTCCAAACATCTTTCTATGCTCATATACCATATACCAATATATCCATATACCATATATCAATACCATATTGGTATATCCATATACCATATACCAATACATGGACTAAGAAAATTTTATAGTGGGCCACCTAGGTGGTTCAGTCGTTAAATGTCTGCCTTTGGCTCAGGTCACGATCCTAGCGTCCTGGGATCAAACCATGGGGTCAGGTTCCCTGCTCAGTGGGGAGCCTGCTTCTCCCTTTCCAGCTCCCCCTCCTTGTGTTCCCTCTCTTGCTGTCTCTCTCTGTCAAATAACTAAAATCTTTAAAAAGAAAAAGAAAATTTTATAGTATATATATAAAATGTTATTGCATTTCATTTTACAAGTATAATTTTACTTGAATTTAAGAAAAGGAAAAGAAAAAAAGAAAAGGAAAAGAAATGGAAGAATATGTTTTACTTCAGATACATGCTTCTTTACTACGAGACAGTATTTCTTAAAATATCCCTCTAAGAGTGATAAAATAGATTGTAACAATATGAAGAAATTGCAGTCATTATTAGTTTTAATTAAATGTTTCCTTTTTGTACAGTATTCATTGATTGCTCACTGCAAAAGATGAGGACATTAGCTCTCTTACATTTTTTCCCATCTCCTTGGCTCCCCACCTCCCAATTTTTGTGAATTATGTTATTAATTTTACATTGCCAAGTTTTCTAATATATGTATCTTATTTCATGACAATCATTTCCACATTTCTTTTGTTATTAGTTCTAAGTTTCAATGGACCCAAATCTGACTTTCGCCCCACCCCTACCCCTTCTCCATTTCTAAGATCCTTAATTTTTTTTTAAAGATTTTATTTATTTATTTGACAGAGAGAGAGATCACAAGTAGGCAGAGAGGCAGGCAGAGTGAAGGGGAAGTAGGCTCCCTGCTGAGCAGAAAGCCCCACGCGGGGCTCTATCCCAGGACCCTGAGACCATGACCTGCGCCGAAGGCAGAGGCTTTAACCCACTGAGCTACCCAGGCACCCCACTAAGGTCCTTATTTTGAACCATCTCTTAATCAGCTACAGATTTCTTCATGAAACAAATATTTTATTTGCTTGCTTGTTTTAAAGAGCTTTTGGATTCTGTGTGTTTTTGTTTTTTTGTGGTTTTTTTTTTTTTTTAGTTCTTTCAACTTTTGAGAATGTCTGCTTGCTGCCCCTGTATTTGAATGATATCTTTTTTGATATAATATTCTCGAGTCTCCTCTTTCCCTTGGGAACTTAGAAGTATGTTTTCATGATCTTTGGGCTTTAAAATCATGTTGGAAAACACAGTAGGTAATCAGATTTATTCACTTCATAGGTGATTTGCTTTTCTGGCCTGGATGCCTACAAAATTATTTTTTTTTTATTCTAGAAATCCAATAGCTGCACTAGGATAAATTTTAAAGCATCTTGCATGAAAATTTTATACAACAGTCTGTATTTCAGTCTACAGATAAGGCATTATATTTTTTATATGTTTACTTGTTTATTCACTGTTTCCCTTAGGAGAAGGTAAGCTTCATGAGTCTAGGAGCCTTAAACCTACTAGTTTTCTTCATGATTCCTCAGCCTCTAGAATGGGGCCCGGCATATTGTAGGTACTTGATAGTTATTGAATGAATGACTTTTCTTATTTCATATAATTTCTCTTGAAATATATTTTTCTGCTAATTTTCAGTGCCAGGTTACTGTTCACTTACAGGAACACGAGCTATGACTTAAGTATCTGTAGGCTAATGTTTCACAGTTTCATTTTCTAAAGTTTTCTTTTCTTATTTGTTTTTTTTTTTTTCCCATCTAGAATGTATTTGGAATAAGGAATGAAGTAGAGATCCACATTTGCATTTTCACAAATAGCTGGCCATTAGATACAGAGCAATCTATTACATAATCATTTTTTCCCCACTTTATGTTTCAAGCCATCCTTAAATATAAGCAACATTCACACGGATTTGGGTCAATTTCTGAGCTCCCCAGTTTATTCTGTTAAACTGACAATTTTCTCCCATCCTGAACTCTTTGAAATATATTTCAATGTAATTAGTACATATTGTCTCTGCCCTCCGTGTCTATTGGCTCCTTTCCCAGCACACTGATCACTTTCTTTTTGTCATCCACATTCATTGACGTTATTTCAGGTATTTGCCAAGATGGGTTGCCTATTCTGCTTTTCCAGTATTTGAGCCGCCTTCTTCCTGGCTTCAGGGTTTTATGAAATTGTTCTAAAATGCGAAATGCTTGTGAGAAATTTTCTTCCATTCCTTAGATTGTTTTCATCTAGATTGAAAGCTTTGGTTTCCACATGCTAGCTCCAACTTTCTTTCTTTTTCTTTCCCTTCCTTCCTTCCTTCTTTTCTTTTCTTTCTTTTCTTTTCTATCCTAGTCAAAAGAGGGAGTAGATAAAGATATCTTCCAAGTAATCTCTTCTTGTCCAAATTTTGGGATATTGAGAAATTTTAGGATTTTACAGTGTTACCTGAAAGTCCTCTACAGTACATTTTTCAGACTAATTTCAAAACGCCATGGATAATTGCGCCTTTTGGAAGTAAAACACAATGCTTGTTTATTTTCTAATTGACTTCTTAATTGAAATCTATTAGTGGACATCATTGGGCTCTGCAATGATTAACAAAAATCTTTCTTAAAATCTTAGCAGCTGTATTGGGAGACAGGTTGGGGGCATGGGTGAACCAGGTGAAGGGCATGAAGAGTACATTTATCACGATGAGCACTGAGTAATGTATAGAAGCGTTGAATCACTGTATTGTACACTCGAAACTCATATAACACTCTACTATCTATACTGGAATCAAATTAAGAAACCAAATTAAAAAATCCTAGCAACTATGTTAAAATTAATACAGGAAAGTTTTGACTTGAATAGAAATCCACTGGCATCATTATTCACAATCAGAGAACTAAATCAATCTATTCAATAGAGAAGAACTGGTTAATTGCTATTGAACGGTCATGACTAGTTAAAATATTTTGCAGAGGAGGGGTTAATATTTTAATATTTTATTCTAACCTGCAGCATTCTCGTAGGTCATATTTACCAAACTGATAAAATAAAATGGATGGGAAATGAAAAAAAATACTCAATTCAGAATAGCAAAAATATCTAAATTTACTTAGAATAGTTTGATAAATGAAAGTGTGGTCAATGTTAAGACATTTTAACACTCTGAAAATGTTTCCTCATGAAATGCAGGAGCTTTTTTTTGTTTTTTGGTGTTTATTCTAGCACTGGCCTCTTGACTACTTTCTCTCTTAGGTTGTACTGACCTCAGGAACAATTCAATTGATTAGTCAATCACACTCAGCAAATGGCCAATATAAAATTGGAACATTTGAGAGCTGGCAGGATCTTTAGAAACCAGCTAATCCTATTTGCCCTGTTAGAGATGAAAAAACAGAGGCCAAGGGTGGGAACAGTAACAGCTCTGCAGTGCGAGATCCAGGATCCAAATCGGGATTCGCCACCTCCTGAATTTGATTAGTATTTTTCTTGTTAGTGTCTTTATTTGAACTAAATTATAATACTTTTTCTAGAATTGAATTAGCCATGCAATAATTTTGACATCATGTAGATAGTCATTATTTAGCAAATACTTCGCATCTACAAGGTTTGTCTACAGCACAGGTCCCCCTCACCCCGGCCCCCGCCCCCGCCCCAGCCCCCTTGGTCCTTTTGCTCTGTGCTGGTCCTTCGCTACTGATTTTTATTCTTTCAGAGACAACAAAGACTTGCTTTCAGCAGGCTTTTTAATAGGCCCAATAAAGTTTTACTGGTGACGGCTCCCAGGACATTTGCTTTTTAATAGAGGCTGGGCATTCGATTCACTCTCACAGAGACGGTTTCTTTGTGGCCTCTTAACACCCATTCTCACATCGGCCAACCCCCACCCCATCCAGAGCAATATCTATTCTTCCCACCAAAGGCAACGACCGAGTACTTATCTGTCCCTCCACCTGTCAGCAAACATGGGTTTTATCCTTGCCCTCTACCACGCAGAGCCAGTTACCAGCGACAGGACGAGACACAAGGTCCAGTGCCCGTCCTCAAAGCACTCATTGTCTAGGTCTCCAACAACAAAAATGCCATTTGCCACCAAAATAAATACATGGAAACAGTGCTTCACCGTGGAAAGTTTTTTATCTCCTGGTTTTGAAACAAATGTAACAATGGGCCCTTAATTAGTTCTTTAGGATCAAAAGTGCTACTTGACAATATCTTTGCTCTGTGGATTGAAGAGCAATATTTTACACCATGACCTCATTAAAACTACCGTGGTTTCTATAAACCCTTGGATGATCAGTATGAGAACTGACATTTGCATCATTCATTAAAAAAAAAAGGCAATTGTCGCTATAATTGTGTCGGTGGCATAGATATATTGATTTGTTCATTTCCTTTGCTGGGGGGGAGGGATACACGAACTACACCATCCTAGCTGTTTTTCATAATGAATACCTTGGGTTAGGGAAATTGTTTAGGAAGAATTGAAATGTCAACTAGATGTTCTTCTCCTCTCATTAAGATATTATCCAGCACATTATTTCTCAGTGCCAGGAGGGTAAACATAAAGGATCACATTTTCAAATAGCTTAGCTAATGTTAAGACATATCAGTTTTCATGTGTGAAATGAGTACAGTAATTGTCTGGGTGTATGACAACAGATGCATGAAAATATAGATACACATTTGTGGTATGGATTTAAGATAGATGTTAGAAAATTTGGCAGAATATTACACATTTCCATTAACCATTTGAAAAATGTGTGGACTTATATCCCACACAAAGAAACACCAGCACTAAGATAGGGCTGCGATTTTATATATCAACCTGTAAACATCAATAGAATTTTCATGTTGTTTCAGAATTCCTTCCCAAACTGATGAGGAATATTAAAGCATAGCCATATTTATCGATATGTGGGTACAAGTAGATGACTATATACAGAGAGTGAAAAGTTCAGAAATGCTGAGCTACCAGCGGCAGTGGGGGTCATATGAGATACGCACAATAGAGGAGAAAAGACTTGGAAGGGACACAGGGTTGGCTTCTAATATCTGAAAGGGTGATTAAGACAACAAACAGTATACTGATTCTACATAGATCCTGAGGGCAGAACAGGTCAAAAAGGTTTTGACCTCTGTTTACAGAGATCAGAGCACAGTTTGATAAAAAGAAGGGTCAGAGAAGTTTCTACCAATTAGAGGTGTCTGAAAATGGAAGAGGCTGCCTTGTAAAGCCATCTCTCTCCCAGATCAGAAGTGGTCAAGCAAAAAGACAGGTTGGCTAATCATCAAGGATGCTACAGGATGCGTTGATATTTTTTGATGTTTTATGCCTTTAAAAATTATTAATCAATGTTATATTTGTCAATTATACTTCACTATGTGTCAATTATGCTTCATTAAAAATAAAATAAAGTTGGTGAACTAAAAAACTATATTAATATATGGTGTAGTTGCTTTCTATCCTGGCTGTAATTTTTTGTTATCGAAATAAATGTCTTTGCAAGAGTCATTGAGTATTACTTATAAATTTTAGTTGCAAATACAATTTCCAAGCAATTGAATAAAGAATGGAAAATGTGAGGGGACCAGTATAATATAAATGTGCATTGGTCACTTCTTACTTTCCAGATTAAGACCCTATGGTGGGCACAGTTCAGATCTTTCATCCTCCACTGCCAGTCTGGGTACAGTTTATAATCACCTGTCTCCTTCTTCAAAAGAGAAAGATAAATAGGAACAGCTATAATCTGCTACAGAAGGAGTCAGATCATTTTCATGGAAATTAATAGCAAAACACAGTGGGGGAGGTCTTAGCTAGGACTCGGTTTACATGATAGAGACTGCCATTGCATGAGCCACAACACCTCTATGTCCTTCTCTCTCTCATTCTCTCTCTCTCTCAAATAAATAAATAAATAAATAAATAAATAAATAAAATCTGTTGAAAATTTTGAAAATATGAAAACATATTTTCCTACACTAGATTCTCTTACTCATCTCATTCCCCATATTTGGCCCTAAAATGTTGAGTATTTTCCAAAGTAAAACTAATGCGCAAAGCATAACAGCCTAGAAATTTGGTCAAGATGGCAAAGACCACTTGAAAATGTGAGAAATGTTTGGAATACACGCTGTGTCTCAGTTGCTGCTGCACGAGCACAAGAAATTGCAATGCCTTGCTGTTCACCGGAACTGAGCTTTGGCTGCACTGTGCCCCATCTCCTGGGGCCACATGGCTACAGCCCCGTGCCCCTGCTGCAACCTGCCATCCCTAGTTCTGAGCTCCCTCTGTGTCTCACCTTTCTTGGGGCCCAAGTCCCAGGGCCAAGTCCCAGAGACCCAGATACTGGCTCTGTGGGGGATCTGCTCATGCCCACTCTTCAGAATTGGGGCCACCACCCGAGCCCAATGCCCCAGGCCCCAAGCCCTGAGGTAGTTCCATGTACTTCTGAGCTCAGGACCTTGGTCCTGCTGTTGCTTGGAGTGCCTGTGCCCCCAAACACTGGAACCGCTGTACCACGAACACTCCAGTCCCCAGGATCCTAACGCTGCTGTGCCACGTGCAGACCAGCGTGCAGACCAACCCAACAAAACAGAAAGGCAGCCTTGGAGTGAGATGACATACTTGCAAACCATCTATCTGACAAGGCCTTGGTAGCCAAGATACAGAAGGAAATCATACAACTCAATAGCAAAAAACGAAATTATAAGATGGACAAAGGAAGAATATGGACATTTTTCCAAGGAAGGTCTACAAATGGCCAACAAGTATATGGAAAGGTGCTTGACATCACTCATCATCAGGGAAATGTAACCCAACACCACAAGAGACAACACCTCGCACTTGTTAGGACGGTTATTTTTAAGATGTTGGCAAGGATGCAGACAAAAGGAAACCCTTTCATGCTAGTGGTGAGCGTGGAAGTTGGTATAGCTGCTGTGGAAAACAGTATGGAAGTTCCTCAAAAAATTACAAGGAGAACTATCGTATGATCTAGAAACCCCACTTCTGGGTATATATACCAAGGAAATGAAATCAGGATCTCAAGGACATATCCATATCCTCATGTTCATTGCAGCATTATTCACGATTGCTAAGATACAGAAATCACCTTAAGTGTCCATGCATGGGTGAATGGATAAAGAAATCGTAAAATACATACATACATAGTGTGTGTATAATTATATATTATGTACAATGTATATAATGTATATGTGCATGTTATATATCATGTATTGCATACAATGTATATATGTCATGTATAATGTATATATAACATGTATTATATATATACACATACCATACACACATATATACACTATATATATGTGCATATATACATACCATACACACATATACATATATATACACACACACATACACCAGCACAGAAAGAGAAATATTACATGATATTACTTATATGTAGACTCTAAGAAAGTCAAACTTAGAGAATAGAATGATGGTTGCCAGTGTCTGTGGAGTGAAGAAAATGGGGAGATGTTAGTCATAGGGTGCAAACTTTCAGTTAGAAGGGGAATAAGTTCTAGAGGTCTAATATACAACATGGTAACTATAGTTAACAATAATATATTGTCCACTTGAAATATGCTAAGAGAGTAGATCTTAAGTGCTCCCACCACACACACACACACACACACACACACACACACACACACTGGTAATTATGAAGGGGTGGGTATGTTAATTACTTTAGTTGTGGTAGTGATTACACGAGGTATATTTATATTAAAACACCATACTAGGGGCAACTGGGCGGCTCAATCGGTTAAGCATCTGCCTTCGCCTCAGGTCATGATCCCATGGTCCTGGGATTGAGTTCCGTATCAGGCTTCCCACTCAGTGGGAAGTCTGCTTCTCTCTCTCTGCCCCTCTTCCTCCTGCTCCCCCCTCACTCATATTCTCTCTCTCCTTTCCCTCAAATAAATAAGTAAACAAATCTTTAAAACACCATACTGTATACCTTAAATATACACAATATTTTGTCAAAATATTTTTTAAAATGTTGCAGTAAAAATTTTTTTTAATATGAAAAGAGTCCATATGTTAATTGACAGATGAATAGATAAAGATATAGTATATATATACACAATGGAATATTACTCAGCCATCAAAAAGAATGAAATCTTGCCATTTGCAATGATGTGGATAGAACTAGAGGGCTTTATACTAAACAAAATAAGTCAGTCAAAGAAAGACAAATACCATATGATCTCACTCATATGTGTAATTTAAGAAACAAAACAGATGAACATAGGGGAAGGGAAGGAAAAATAAAATAAGGTGAAAATAGAGAGGGAGGAAAATCATAAGAGATGCTGAACTCTAGGAAGCAAATTGAGGGTTGCTGGAGGGAAGGCCGGTGGGAGGATGGGGTAACTGGGTGATGGGCATTAAGGAAGACACGTGATGTAATGAGCACTGGGGGTTCTATGCAACCGAAGAATCACTAAATTCCACCCCTGAAACTAATAATACACTATGTGTTAACTACATTGAATTTAAATAAACATTTAAAAAAATTTCAAAGCCACATCTGTGGTCAAGTTCCTGGGAAGCAGTTTGAGGTGAGCATTCTTGTTCAAGTGATTTGTTGAGGGGTGAGGTGCTCTCAGAAGAAGGGACGCGAGGGAAACAAAATAAAGGAGCTGAGAGACCCTTAGCAAAAATGTATTCTCAGCTGGAGATGGGCCCCATCTGACACCTTGGAGAGGTGACACCGGAAAACCAATTTCATCACACATTGGTTTCCACGGGGCAGAGATCTTAGATAGATCATAAACAGAAAATTACCCAAGCTCGGTTTTTAAAAGTATTTTAAATGAATTTAGAAATCTTTAAGATGACGTGGCTTCTCCTGACTCCATCACATTCCCTCCATCCATTCAACCTATAAACAGCTTGAGGTCAATGTGGCCCATGTAAAACATGCCTTACTGTTACTCAGACAACATCTGGGAGAGCCTCCTGGAGATAGTTTTTAAGTTAACCTCTTACCAACTAGAGCTATTTACATATCTCTGCAATCTACTCTCAGACATTAAATGTGAGTAAACACTGCTTAATGAAAACTCTAATTACTTTCACTATACCCTCAAATCAATTAACTGCCTATAGAGAAAAATCCACCTAGTATAGTTTTAGTGATAAAAGGAGAGCATAAAATGAGAAAATCATTATCTAGGAAAGAGAAAAGAAAATACACTAATATTTACTGAACACCAACTCTGCATGTCCCAGGTGCTAACTTAGGTTCTTTGGGTATCTCATTCCATTCAAACCTTGCACCGATCCTTTGAGGTAGATATTACCATCGTTTTAATTTTGCAGATGTGTAAACTGAATCTCAGAGAGAATAGATAATTGTGGAAACTTACAAGCAGCAGAGCCCACAATTGTATCCAGATGTGTCTCATTCCAAAGACTTTGTCCTCTGCGTTAAGCTCCCAGCTCTTAAAGACAGTTCCCAAACCAGCAGCAACAGCCTCATCGGAATCTGCAGAATCAGAAATGTAGGATACCGGGAACATCAATCATTGATTATTCATTAAGTAGTTACTGAGTGCCTACTCCATGCCAAACGCTGTTCTGTTAGGTGCTGGATGTGTTCTCTTGAAAAAGGCAAGGTTTGGGGGCACCTGGGTGGCTCAGTCAGTTAAGCATCTGCCTTCGGCTCAGGTCATGATTCCAGAGTCCCGAGATGGAGACCACGGTCAGGCTGCCTGCTCAGCAGGGAGCCTGTTTCTCTCTCTCTCTCTCTTTCTTTCTCTCTTTCTCTCTCCCTCTGCCCCTCCCCCTGCCTGTGCTCTCTTTCTCCCTCAAATAAACAAATAAAATCTTTTCTTTAAGAGATTTGAGGGAGAGAGACAGAGATAGTGATAGAGATTGCAACAGAGAGCACAAGTAGGCAGAGCAGCAGGCAGAGGGAGGTGGAGAAACAGGCTTCCCGCTGAGCAGGAAGCCTGATGCAGGGCTCGATCCCAGGACCCTGGGATCATGACCTGAGCTGAAGGCAGATGCTTCACCGACTGAGCCACCCAGGTGCTCCAAATAAATAAAAACTTAAAAAAAAAAAAGGAAGGAGCAGGGTTTCTGTCCTCATGAAGCTTACATTCTGCAGCCGCAATATATGCAAGGTGTATCTATATACTTATGTGTGTGTGTATACCTATATACGCGAATATGTATGATTGTTTTCCTAAGGAGAGCACAGTACAATTCTCAAGATTCCAAAAGCACATTCACCTCAACCAACTCATTAACTATTCACAATAACTCTGCAAATTAGATTGAATAGGTATTGTCATCACCACTTTACTGGTGAGAAAAGGTGCTTAGATCATAATAGTACTTTCTTTTGAGCACTTCCTATGTGTATCAGGCACCATGCTAAGCATTCTATATATATAAATTTGTTCCTCACAACGGCCTCATGAAGTAGCTACAGTTATCATCTTCATTTTAGAGTGCAGAATTCTTGAGACAGAGAGAGGTTAAGGAACTAACCCAAGATCACACAGCTCATGAGTAGAGGGGCCAGGCTCAGAACCCAGGCATTTCAGATCCATGAGCCTATGCTGTTATGATAAACTCTCTGCAGAGAGTTTTGCTTGCTCAGGACTAAAATCTGTGTATGTATTTACCTATACCTAATCTTCAATAAGCAATAATTTAAGCCAGTTTGGAAAGAAACACAAAATGAGAAAGAATGAGAACAGAATGAGAAACACAGAATGAGAAAGCTTATATTAGAAGCATGAAGGCAAGAAGAGAGGATATCTAGAAAAAGGATGTAAAATGGGTTAAGGGTCAGACTAAGAAGTGCATATCGCCATGGGCTTTACTTTTGCATTATGTGGGTCGTCACTTTTACTCTAAGCTCTATAGAAGTCTATGTAAAAAAGAGAAATCTGGCCAGTGTTAAAGTTCATAGTACCCAGATCAATTGTTCGGAGCTACAACCGTACTTGGCACTGACATCAGAGAAGAATTTCTCTCAGGAGTCTTCCCATAGATGACACCTTGCAATGTGACGAACATCCTTGCAACAGAGGAAACAAAAGTTTCAAAGAGCTGTTTTTTTGGTGCCCCTCCTATAAAATGAAATCCCCAAAGGGAAGCTCAGTGGAAACAGTTCTGTAGAGAGCTCTGAAAAAGTGAGGAGGTCACTAGCTCTTTGCTGGTTTAATTTAATTATGGTAATTTCTTTAGTATATCTTGAACAATAGATGGAATACGTCGCCTCAGAACAATTCTCACTAATGCTCCTCTTAGCTCATTTTCTGGTGTGTATTGGGTGGCAATGATTTTAAGATTATATTCCTTGACATGTGTTCTGAATGCAGCTCTTTTAAATTGCTAGTTAATTACTTCATTTGCTGTAACCAATAGTTGAGCACAGAATTGACATCCTGTGAGGCTTATCAGTTTCCTAATAAATACTTACTCCTAAATGGATATTTCCCCTGGCTGAACCCAAGATCTTAGGGGAAAAATAGATACCTACAACACTGTTTGTTTATACAACTCTTTTGGAAGGTGTTTCCTACATGAAAATGCTCTACCGTACTACCTCCAGGTAAGGCATCATTGGATGCTACCACCAAATGTGGGGGTCAAGTTCCCCAAAACATTTAACCCCTCCATGAGGTATATGGAATAATGAACCATTTTGAAAGAATTCAGAACATGTGACCCCAAAATACGCGACTTTGGTGATGACTGACATGCAATATCGATTAGGTTGAGTTAAAGGCACTTGAAAAATAGCAGATGCAAAGGGGACTCTGGCCATCCTTCTTTTTCTTAAAAGCGGGAGATGAAACTCCCTTGTGAAAGATGTCCTCCCGATACCAGAAGGAAAGTAACATTTTTATCACCAAGTATCAGAAGCTGAGGTTGAGAGAAATTTGTAAACACATCTTGTTAAGCTAACCCTTTTCTTCCTAGTCACTTCTCCACCAGATTAACTACCCCAGCCCAAGGCCCTCTGCCTCGTCATGTTTCACAATTTGCTCTCTTTGTCCAACTCAGCACATAAGCATTCAGCTTCAACCGCTTCTTCAGGTTTTCTTTCTTTTTTTTTTTTTTTCTGGTGAAGACTTCCATGTACATGTGAAAAAATACTTAAAAACTTGTCTGTTTTCTCCTGTTTGTCTTATGTCAGTTTAATTCTTAGGTCCAGCCAGAGACCCCAAGAGGATATAGAAGTTTTTTCCTCCCCTATAATTTAAAGACCTTACAAATGAAACCATATGCCCAAACATGTCATTTGTACCTTAGTGAGGAAAATGTAAATGTTAAGCCAAGCACGTCCAGGTTGCAAGGGTTTAAGATCACAGAGTTAGGATATAGAGCCAAGACTTGAATCCTCCTCTTCTGCTTCAAGAGCTAATGCACTTTTTATTATATTACTACTGATTTACTTGTGTAACCAAAGTCCAAGAGAATGAATGTGAACGCATAGCGTATGAAAATTCTAGCTTTCCTGGGGAATTCAATGAGAAAAAGTTGCTGGTACTATATTGAATTCTCACTATGTAACAAAATCTGTTTCAAGTGATTCTCATTATTGACTTCATTTTAATCTTACAACTCTGAAAAGTAGGTGTTATTGTTTTCCCCATTCCACAGATAAGAAAATTGAACAGCAGGCAGGTGAAGTGACTTGCCCAGGTCAAGTAGTAAGAAACAAAATTCAAAATCTGATCTCCAAACCTGTACTTCCAAACACTACACACCAGAGCTTTTTTAGAGTAAATATTCCATATGAAGCATTTAGCTGAACAATCCACAGATTAAACATAATGACTGAAACTCTAAAGTATGGGAAGACATACACATGAGCCAACAGTTAACTTCAATACCATAAGACAGGCATTTAACTGAAGAGCCATTGCTATGCTTTCCTACTATGAACTAATTATTAATGCAATGTGTTCATTTTAGCTGGTCTCTGGAAGCATAATTCAAACTGCTCTCCTAGGCAATGTGTACACAGAACATTCTGAAGGAATTTAGCTTGAAAAGGGATTACAGGGCTTTTTCTGCACCTGTCCCCAAGGTTACTCACCCTTCATAGTTCATAGGAATGCCATCGTTTGCAGAATACGTATTCACACGTAAGCATTTCAGGCTAAAACCAGAAGGCTTTCTTTATGAATTACTCATTTAATTTGCATTTTTATCCACATAAAATCTATCAATCAATCTCCAAGTAGAATATAGAGGTTAGGGGTATGAGGTGCGGAGCTCTACCTCGTGGGTTTGAATTCCATTTCCATCACTTATTAGCTCTAAGGTCTTGGAAAAGCTATCTTTAACATCTCTGAGCTCTGGTTTCTTGATCTGTGAAATGAGGACATAAATAGCACTTCATGAAGTTCTTATACAGATTAAAAGAAGATGTTTGTAAGACATTTAGCACAGATTCTGGTATGGCGTACATGTCCATTCGTTTATTCAAAAACGTTTGCTGATCCCATACTCTGTACCGGACACTGTTATAGGCACTTGGGGGACATGACTAAAGCAAGCAGTCAAAAATCCTTGCTCCCACAGAGTTTACCTTCTAGTGAGCAATAAATGTTCCTTATCACATTGTCCTTGTGGTTGTCACCGTCATCATCACCATCCTGAAAATCATCAAAGGGAGTCCAAAAACTGTTCAGGGATTTTACAGTGTGTAGAGATACAGATGCCCTTCAAGGCGATGTTACTAGGTGGCTCATTATTAGGCTCAGTGGAACGACTGAGGTCGTGACTAATCAACTCTCAACTTCCCATCAGCGTCTCACTGTATCAAAAGCCATTATACTAATTTGTCAAGCTCCAGGGATTATACGGTGGATAGATTCCTGTGCAATCATCACGCTGGGAAAGAAAAGAGTTAAAAGGTAGCGGCTTCTAAGAACCGTAAGCCACAGCTGCCATCGCTGGGGAAGAGAAACCCTTTGATCCTGTTTTTCCCTGCGGAAAGAGAACCAGGAAATAAAGCATGAAAATCTTTGTTTTGAATCTCCAAATGGACTCCTTGGAAGCACAACTTCCAGAGAAGACAGAGGTCCCTTCAGAAGTCAGATAAACCACATCTTCTCTTTCCATTAAGAGGAGAGAGGGCCATTTCTATTTATCAGTAAGAGTCCTGCTGGCGACACACAGAGTGTGCACATGTAAAGACAAGTAATGAGATCAAAGAGACCGGAAAGTAATGCCATTAACAGGACCCACATCAATCATTTGTGTGTTTCAGAAAAGTCCTTCTGTTCTCACATCTGGATGATTTTTTTTTTAAGATTTATTTATTTATTTATTTATTTATTTATTTATTTGAGAGAGACAGAGAGAGAGAGAGAGAGAGAGAGAGAGAGAAAGGAGAGAGAGGAGGGGCAGAGAGAGAGGAGGAGAGAAACTCAAGCAGACTGTGATGAGCATGGATCCAGATGTGGGGCTTGATCTCATGACCCTGAGATCATGACCTGAGTCAAAACCAAGAGTTGGATGCTTAGTCGACTGCACCACATGGGTGCGCCTCACATCTGGATGACTCTAAGACACCACAAAAAGAGGAGGCCATATAGGACTCTATAAGCTAACCCAATTCTGAAGCTCTTGACAAGTCGAGTGGCTATAAGTACAGTAATGAAAAAGTGACCGTACCCTATGTAGGAGAGCCAAAACTAGTTCCTACTGGGAAAGACTGGAGATTTGAGTGAGCTCTGTATCTGCATGATATGGATGCCAGCAATCTCTCTCTGTATGTGTCACCCAAGTCTCCCCAAAATGTGACACCTAAGCTGGAAATTGGAAGATGACTAAAAGTTAGTCAGTTCGAGGAGGTGTGGATTCAGGGAAGTGAGAGCATTCTGTGAAGAGAGACAGCCCATGGGAAAGACGCAAGGAGGCGTCCTGGAGGAGCTCATTGTCTGGGGTGGCCAGAAAACCATTCAGAAGCCAGATAGCAGTGTATTTTCTTATTCTGAGATCAAAGGCATCCACATGGCACTGAAATTCATAGCTATCCCATGAGTTCTCACCCCATTCATTTATAAGCAGCTATTAATCAACTACACTTAATTATTATAAGTATGGCCCATAAACAAGATTATAATTATATGGCATATCTATATTATGTAATTAGATAACACATAAGATAACATATTTGACATATTTATCTCCTATATTATAGCATAAATATATACTTATAAATAATTATTAATTATAAGAAATTATTAAGCATTTATTGAGTGTCTGCTCCTTGTCAAACACTGTCCTAAACGCTGGGGGTACTCTCTCAAACAGGTCAGGCAAGATCCCTGCCCTCATTAAGCTTACATTCGGGGAAAGGGAAGCAGAATATAAGCACGTAAAAACACAATTTTAAATTTCATTTAATAAAATATGTTATAAAATAAAACCTGAAAACGCAGTAGAGATTAACTGCCAGGTGAGGGAATGAGGAGGGAGGCACTTCATATACGGTGTTTAGGCCTTTCTAGAGTGGCGAAATCTGAGATGAGACGTGAGTGACAAGGGTCCAGCCATAGGAGCATTTCAAGCTCATAAACTGAGTCTTGAAGGCCATGGGTACAAAGGAACTTAATATGTTCAAGGAACACAAAAGAGGGTGATGTGAATGGAATGTTATGAGTGGAGGAAAAGGCTGCATGAGACAAGGGTGGAGAGGTAAGTACAGGTTAGGTCATCCAGATCTTGGGAAGTAAGGGGGAAGGAATATAGATTTTATTTTAAAAGCAATAGAAAGCCAAGGTCACCTCTGCTCTTTCTCACTTTACTAGTAGAGAGTTCTAGGAAATGTCAAGGGATGCATTGGTGCACGCTTGTCAATGAGCTCTCTCGGCTACCGTAGGCCAGCTGCCATTTGCTCTTGTCCTTTATTGCTCCGGCTGCTATAGTGTCCCCGACAACTGAGATGGCCACAGTGATACCACCAGGTCGCAAACATAAGGCTACCCTGAGGCTACAAAATTGACGAGCGAGCACTAACGGCTGACGTTCTCTTTGCGCAGCAAATGGAGATTGACCTGGTTCTGACTCACACAGCTCTATTTGTCCTGTGCTCCAAAGTTGTCCCACATGAGGAAGGTGCCCTAGATTGTCCTTATAGGTGCTGCCCTCTAGCCTTAAGTGTTATTCTCTAACATATGTACAGGCTAGAAAACAGCCCAAGGTTATGTTCTTCACATCCTACACAGGCTTGAGTGATATGTTTTTCACATCACTATTTTTATCTTTATCATATTGTGACGATTTTCCTGTGCCAGGAGTCAGGTCTTTGAGAGCTAAGCTTGAGGACAATCTGAGTGACAGACATTTTGATGTTCTCAGAATTTCCTTCATTTCCTCCTTTCCTCTCCCAAAATGACATTGGAGAAAATTCAAGAAGCCTAGCTCAGCCTGGAAGAGTTCTTTTCCAAGATTCTACACAGTCTTAAGTAAATAGATCGTTGGTGGACCTGACCCTGTTGGTCTTCAAGCCTGGTAAAAGCTGCCAAGGGCAGAACTTTGAAGTCACTGGTGATCCTGATAAGATACATCTCACCAACATGGTGGATATGGAAGCTTATTGGAGTATGCCGAGAGACAATGAGGTAAGGAAGTAAAGATGAGCTCTAGGCAACTCTTTCTAGAAATTTTTCTATGAAGAGGAGCAGACAAATGGTGATGATGTTCGAGTAGGACAAGTATTAATACTCTCCCATATTATATATGTAGAAGTGAGGCTCGGGCTCAGACAGTAAGTAAGCCATAGCCGTGGGACTCAAATCCAAGGCCTTCCAGATCTTGAGTCTCCTGTTCTTTCCACTACATCAGGATGCAATACATGCCTAAAGAATCCAGCCTGAAATAGTGGCCTTAAACATTCAAAGTTGTCTTAATTCTGCAGGAGTACTTCTTTTTACCCAGTACTCTGGGAAGGTCAACTGGTTTCATTGCTCATCAAGGCATAGATTCTCTAATAAGTGGAGCTGAGAAAACACAGATACAGAGGAAATAACTAGTGAACGTGTTGAATTTGAAAGAGCTGCATTGCATTTGGTTTATCAACAAAATCTCAATGAAATATTTTGGTTGACTTAAAAACAGTAGGGGAGTGGAACTTACAATTTTATCTTGTTTGATTTAATTCATACATCATGCTAGGACTTTTAGATCCATTTGTACGGTCTCTGTGGAAGACGACGCATGGTAAATGACCCTTAACAGATTCATTTTCTGAGTGTCAGACACAACAGCCAACAAAACTTGCCACTTTTCAAACCCTCAGATTATTTTTGTAGTTTCTTGATTTTTTGGTAAGTGCAGTCCACAGCGGAGAATCAATACTGATGGGTAAGCACAGCATGCTCACTGCCCTCAAAGAGTTTCTGTTCCTGGGATAAGTGCCATAGAGAAATGGACCAGACGCATGGATGAGACACATATGCACAATGAATGTGCTAACTCTCCATTGTAAGAATTGTTTATAATGGAGACAAATCTGGAAAACAAAAAAAAACGAGGCCTGAGTATTTCCAATGATCTCACTTTTCCCTGTAAAATATCTGTAATTTGGCTTCTAATTGGGAGATAATGCCACACACCATTTGGTTGCAGCTCCAAAGAATCACGATGAGTGAAAAAAGCCAATTCCACAAGCTTACATCCCACATGATTACATTTACACAGCAATCTTGAAATGCCAAAATTCTAGAAGTAGACAACAACTCAGAGGTTGCTAAAGATTAGGGATGGAGATTGAAGGGAGATGAATGTGGCTATACATGGACACCAATAAGGGATCCTTGTGATGGAATTGTTCTATATCTTTTCTTTTTTTTAAGATTTTATTTATTTATTTGTCAGAGGGAGCGAGAGAGAGAGAGAGAGAGAGAGCGAAAGCACAAGCAGAGAGAGCAGCAGGCAGAGGGAGAAGCAGACTCCCCACCGAGCAAGGAGCCCTATGTGGGACTTGATCCCCGGACCCTGAGATCATGACCTGAGCCAGAGGCAGATGCTGGACCAACTGAGCCACCCAGGCGTCCCGATTGTTGTGTATCTTGACTGTATCAGTGTCTATGTCCTGGTGGTGACATCGTGCTATTATTTTGCAAGCCACTGGGGGAAACTGCATGAAGGGTAGACTGGATCTTTCTGTATTATTTCCTATAATTGCACATGAGTCTATAGTTATCTCAAAATAAGAACTATAAGTGAAAGTTTTAATTTAATTTTAAAGATTTTTTTTTTTTTTTTTTTTTTTTTTATTAGAGAGCGAGAGACTGAGAATGAGAGGGGAGAAAGTCAGAGGGAGAAGCAGACTTCCCGCAGAAACGGGAGTCTGACATGGGACTCGATCCCGGGACTCCGTGATCACGACCCAAGCCGAAGGCAGTTGCTCAACCAACTGAGCCACCCAGGCGCCCTTAATTTAATTTTAAATTAATTTAAGTAAAAGGTCAGGCCTTCCTATGTTTACATAGTACAGATGAGTATAAACAGCTTGCCCTGCCTAAAACAGGTGATTATTGTCCCTTTCCCCAAGCCTGTACATAAACAGTAGAAAACCATTTAAAATTATAACCCCATTCCATTTTTCCTGGAATTAAGTATAACTACAGCCGAATTTCCCTTCTTAGTATCATAAAACAAAACAGAAAGTACCAGATTTGAAATAATGCCCCAAAGAGCAGATGGTCTAAGAGTTAAGTGCAGAGTTTCTGTTGTCATATCAGTAAAGGTATAATTAGATTTCTAATAAAAATGGAGCCATCATTAAGAAAGCTTCCCGAGAGTATGTAGGCCATATAAAATTAACGTGCATTTCGACAGAAGCATGAAGAAGTAGGAATTATCTATTTGGAGTTTCTTCAGTTTTAACCAGAGAAGTCAGGCATCAAAGATTAAATATGCATTTGATTGCTTTGGAAGTTGTGTCAAAAGGCACCTCCCACATTGTGAATCCAAAACTAAAAACCAAAACCAACACTCTCACGCCTGTACTAACAAATCAGACGGACTTTGACTTCAAGCACCGAGGCGCATCTCTCCTCTTCTCGGCAGCCCATAGAAACCCGCCCCTCGGAACCAGCTTCTGTCCAAACAACAGCTCAGCTGAGAAAAGGGGTTACGGGGGAAAACCATTCGTCTCCCCATCGGGAAGTCAGTCCTCTAGTACTGGTGGCCAAGCTGGTAACAGTCCGTTCACACAGTGTAGCTGGCCCGCCAGTCGCCTCTGCATTTAGCCTGAAAGTGTGATAATGAGGAAATCAACTGTAGGCGCCAGTGTGAAGTGACAGGGACCCTGAAGAGAGAGGGTCTGGAAGTCTGTGCTCCTCACTCCCTTCCGTTGGGCCCAGCTACCGCTAGGCTGCCAGCTCTCAGACTGACACCTGGTAAAAGCTGCCAAAAGGTATTTTATGAAGGTAAATCAAATTGTAAATAACTAGGTTAAGGAGAAAATAAGTTGCCTGGTCGGTGTCCTCTCCACAACCATTCATTTATTCATTCATCAAATATATAGTGGGCACACAATGCAAAACAGCAGAACACAATAGGTAAGGGAATGGACACCAGATTTCAGGAGAATTGAAATAAGATCCAGGCTTCTTAGACACAAAAAGTCACATCTTGTATGATCCCATTGGTATAAAACGTTCAGAAGAGGGGCATCCACTGAGACAGAAAGAAGTCAGAAATGGGTCCTGACCTCAAGTTGCTCATGGTCAAGGTGGGGGAAACAGATAAGTGAACACTGAGATTTATGAAATCTAGCAGCGTAAAAGACTGAATAAAATGTTACAGAAACACGGAAGATGAAAAGGATAATCCTGCTGGTGGGAATCAAGGAGCTTCATTGAGGAAATGAATTCTAGCACAGCTCACGAGGATGATTTAGACATTCCTAGATGAAAAGGAAAGCCATTCCTATCAGAAAAAAGAGTAGGTACAAAAAGGATAGGATCACAAAAAGTTTGTTTTTCCTTCATCCGTGAGCTTTAGGAAAATAATATACCTCAGAGAAGGCCATCAACATTGGGGATTCTTCAGTTCAAAACAGCTATCTTCAGACTGGGGACCCTAAACCATCCATGACAAGGGATTTACTAGGAAGCTTCTCGTTTGAAAGCCTATAAAAATGAGAACTAGTAAAAAATAAGTAAGTACATAATAAATAATACAAAGGTAATAAAGTTGGACTGTTGGAAAGTTTTTGATTCTCAACAATTAAAGGTGATACTTAAGGTCTATCTACTGGAATCTTAGAGAAGTCTTTCCAATCGAAAAGTCAGTAGGAAACATGACTAATTAAAGTAGAATTCGTCGTTGCCTTCTACCGTGTGACCTGGTGGTTTCGGTTCTCCTTCAAATGCCAAATAAACATGCCCCTTACTTGCTGGAGCTGAAGGCTGCGGAATGATGATGCTTGACTGATGTTATTTTCAAATAACAAAGAAGGGTGCTCCATTAGGTTGTCAAATCTAATTTTGTCTGTGCTTTATCTTCACTCTGTTGTTTTAAAGTGGTAGAGTTATATCATATAGCTGCCGGGGAAAGGTGATTTTCAGGAGGAGACAATTTTCCTTTTGAGCCTGGTGCATACCAGGCAGAGATATGTGGATTACAATGGTAGCCTAGTTTAGTCAAAGGGTCATAGAGTCCCTGAGTGACCTTGAGCAAGTCACTGACACATCTCACTGAGCTCTTAGAAGAATCAGCTGAGATAAAGCAGGTGAAAGTGTTTGCTACACTTCAAGTGTGAAGACATTTAGTGTGAGTCTGCATTTTCGGTGGTGACTGATGACTACATGCTTCTGAATTAATGAGATTTCAGTGAGCAAATCTTCACCATTCAGCACACATTGTGTCTGGGGACAGTCTTCTGAGATTAAAGGGACCCATACCACTTCCAGCGGCAGTGCTGGAAATCCCAATGTTTCTTGTCCACTGAAACTGTTGGTTGAATCCCATGATGTAGAAGCCGTTAGATAATAATGGATACAGAGAAAACTGACAATGCCAGCTGCTGACTCAGTCATTCTTTCTAGAAGGCACAGATGTATGCCACGCCCCAGGTTTTTTGCCAACTGTGTTACTCCCATGGATTTAGGGGTCATCGATGTGTTTAGGACTGCTGATAAACGCAACGACAGTCACAAATTAAGAAAAGCATGTTTTTCATTTCAGAAATATGGAGAATATTGTTGAGAAACCGAGACTATTCTTTACATGTGTTCGACAATTATTTTTAAGTGCCTGCTGGGTTCACGTCCCTGTGCTTGGAGCACAGTATGCACAGATGAACTGTTCATTCTCTCTGTATAAAATAGTGCTAAACTGAATATAACCAAGTAACAAAATGGCTGCTAGACCCCCAAAGAATACTGTATTCTCAGGAAGAGAACAGAAGAGTTCTCCATGGGGCTACTGAGGAAGACTTCACAGAGGAAGAGAGATTTGAGCTGGGACTTGCTGGGTGGCATGATTTAAACAGAAGGGATGAGGGAGCAAGAACTACATAAGCATTTGTTCTGGGGCTATTCATTTAGAATCGCAGATCTGCATCGACTTTGGCCAGGGAGTTTTCTGGCTGCTCTGGTTATTAATTATCTATATAGACTAAAACCTAAATGACAGTCCAATGAAGAGTGATTAAGTGAGCATATGGGATCAACAAGCAACTAAGCCAGATGAGGGTGCAGATGGTGAAAAAGATCTGGCTGGTGATCTGGGGAAGGTTTCTCTCTCGCAGTATTCCTCTGCTCCCTTCCTTGAAAATAATAAGGAAGAAGGCCCCTAATGACATGGCGAAGATAGGTAGGATGTAAGGACAAAAGTTCAGTCAGAGTCCTTGGGTTATAATGATTTTGTTTCTCTCCTGGTATCTCAGGGGGAAAATGCATAAAAGGAACAAACCCTCTAAACTAGAAAAAAAGGGCGCCCGGGTGGCTCAGTCGTTAAGCATCTGCCTTAGGCTCAGGTCATGATCCCAGGGTCCTGGGATTGAGCCCCGCATTGAGCTCCCTGCTCAGCGGGAGTCTGCTTCTCCCTCTCCCCTTCCCTCTGCTTGTGTTCCCTCTCTCGCTGTGTCTCTGTCAAATAAACAAATAAAATCTTTAAAAAAAAAACCTAGAAAAAATGCAAATTTTTCTGGTGTCCCCACATTCTTGCATCCAGTTTAATGGGAATCACAATCCCTTAAGACTAATATAGAGAGCCCCTAGGGGTCCATGGACCCTAGTTACAAATATCTTAATTAAAACGAGCCACAAAGAACTCTGGCTAAAATCATGAAGTTGCTTTGTGTATTAGTCATTGGGTTCCCCATGTTTGGGATTCGTTCCACTTCTGCCAAATGAATTGGCAGTAATTCCAGCATATAGAGTGTCTTTTCTCACTTATAAAGATTGTTAATTATTTCCTCAGGCCTCTAGCACTATTGTAATTAATAATAGTTCAGATGAAAAATAAATTAGAAAAAATATCCCAGATGTTCTCTTACAGCATAGAATTATGTTAAAAACGATATTTAGCATTTTAGGAGTTACTTATATGTTCGCAAAGTTGTCAGAAGTATGTTGATAGTTAACAGAAGCTGGTCCATAGAATTACCTCCGGAGCATGTGTACAATTATTTTGATTCTCCCTCAATCCCACCACTTCCGAAATCATAGCTCAACTTGGCCCCTCCTAGAAGCGGACTTCTCGTCCTGCCTGGGGTCACAGGGCCACCTTGAGGACAGGCACTGGGGCTTCCACACCTGAGGATCACCTGTAGCCCTGCGTACTGTGCCTTAAGTACTCAGAAACTCTCTTCTGAACAAAAGGAAAATGCTTTTAAGGTAAGGCAATTTCCGTGTACTGTCATGTTCTTTGTACGTTGTAAGAAGTGCAGATTACACAGTGCCCTCTTGGATCATGTTTGGTTTTAAGAGGAACAGAAAAAAGAATCCATAATAACTCTAGCTCAGTTTCTCTCAAAATATGGTCTCCAGACCAGAGGCATCAGCATTACCTGGGAATTTGTTAGAAATGGAGAATCCTGAGCCCTACCTAGACCTACTATGTCAGAAACACTGGGAGTGGGGCACTACATTCTGTGTTTTAACAAGCCTTCCAGATGATTCTGAGTTCGAGCTAACACAAGAAAACTAGCAGCCTAGACAATGATCCTATTAAGAGGAGATTTGTTCACCGAAATACTGACACACAATGATAGTCTACTATTTCCAATCCATTGAAGTCAACATGTCAAGAAAAAGAGCATTGGGTAATGCAAGGGGCACTGGCATGGGAAGCAGCCAGACCAGGGACAAAACGCTAAGCTCCGCCACTTGTTAGCTCTATAACATTGGGTAGTGTTTGCAACGTCTCCAAGCCTCCGTTTTCTCATTCCTGAAATGAAGTTATTGTATAAGTTGATTTTAAAATTCCCTAAAAGACCTATAATTCTGTGTGTTTCATTGTAGGCAAGTACTCAGTGCATATTTATTGAGTGTCTATCACAATTGCAGCAAATCTGGAGGGTATGAAAGAAGAAAAGATAGCCCCTACTTCCGAGAGGCTCTAAATCAACCAGGAAATCATGTCACACATAAAGGGAAGAGTAAAGAAAGACAGAAAAATATGAGCCTAATCATGGGAAGATCAGCTCAGAATTAAGGAAGCCTGTTCTTTCTATAGAGCTGATCTGAAGGACATCCAGAGGATAAGTCCGAGGAGAGCCTTCTTCTCACCAGGCTACATCACTGTCTCTAGAAAAATCTCTCCAGCCATATCTGGATAATAAGCAGAAGTTTAACAGTTTTTGAGCACTTTTCTTTTCTTTTCAGGATTTTATTTATTTATTTGACAGAGAGAGACATAGCGAGAGAGGGAACACAAGCTGGGGGAGTGAGAGAGGGAGAAGCAGGCTTCCTGCTGAGCAGAGAGCCCGATGTGGGGCTCTATCCCAGGACCCTGGGATCATGACCTGAGCTGAAGGCAGACACTTAACGGCTGAGCCACCCAGGTGCCCCTTTGAGCACTTTTTATATACCAGGTATTGTATGTGATGCTTTACATGCAAATTTTATTTTATTTATTTATTTGTTATTATTTTTGAAGATTTTATCTATTTATTTGTCAGAGAGAGAGCTTGAGCACACAGGCAGGGGGAGGGGCAGAGGGAGAGGGAGAAGCAGGCTCCCCGCTGAGCAAGGAGCCGGCTGTGGGACTCCATCCCAGGACCCTGGGATCATGACCTGAGCCGAAGGCAGATGCTTAATAGACTACAAATTTTATTTTAAAGGTGCATGAGAACCCAAGAATCAGATCCTAAAATCATACCCATTTTACAAGTGAGGAAGCCAAGGTTCAGGAATTAAGTAAGTTACCTAAATGTGCACATCCCAGAGATAGATTTGAGATTTAATCCCAAGGCTATGGACTTTGAAAGTCTCTTTTCTACTACATAACTGTTCCACTAGAGAGAGGAGGTTAGGTAAGTGTGGTGAGGCTAGTTATTAAATGAGTGGATGCTTCATATAGACAAAAAAGCCATCAATATGTGTGAGAACAATAGACTAGGAATAAAATAGTGTCAGTAAAGCCCTGAGTTCTAACAGAACTCAAATTGGGAATAGATCTTATTCACACCTTTTTCATATGAAAACAGTATGCTAGCTACAGTTAGCTATGGGAATTCTTTCATGTGAATTTAAGGCAATGGGAGAAAAATACTTTGTTTTGTATTTGTGATGTTTTTACAAAAAAAGGATCTACTTTATAAAAGTTAAATTATGGGATTAAGCATTCATGCTCTGAGACTTTTCAGATCTTCTATAGAAGAAATAATTATTAAATATAGTCCACCAGGGTCCAAAGATCTTGGAAAGAGGATGTATCAGGTTAGACCAATTTTAGATACTTTAGGGATTGCAAGTGGTTCTCATAGGAATTAAAAATTTTATATTCTAAAAGGAATATAGACCTTTTTGCTTTGCAAAGATTCAAAGCATTTGTTATTTGGTTCCTGGGTAATCTCACCAGCAACAAGTTCTTCAAGTAAGTTAATTACTAATGAAGTAAGCTCTGGGAACTCTGAAAAACAGCTTAGCTTATACTCAACTAAGGTCTTTGGACCAAAAATCATGGGCTATTTTTTTTTTTTAATAAAGGAGGGAGGATCTTATTAAAATCAGTATTTAATCAACCCTTATCATTCAAGATTTTCCTGACCCATTGGGTCATTTGGACCCTCTGTAATGATATTAAAGCATTTATCTTTAACCTGCTCTGATAAATTTAGGTAATTTTTCAAATGCCTGTTCTGCTTCATGACTAGATATTTGTCATCGCATCCATTGCTCTCTTCTATTTAATTTGCCTAGTGACATTTATTGTTACAGAAGCAAATTCTTCTCAGCATGAGTATTTCCCAGTAGTTTAGAAGACATTCAGTTCTGTTCCAGTTGCAGACCTGAAGCAGGGGTTCTCATCCCAACAGCACATTGAGTCATTTAGGTAATTTTTGAAATATATTGATTTCCGGGTTTGAGCTGTAGAGATTCCGATTCAGTTGGTCCTCCGTGTGTCCTAGGCGATGGTACTTTGAAAAAGCTGCTCCGGCGATGAAAACATACATGGTCATAGTTGAGAATTACTGTCTTGAGACTGTTGTCATATAAGAAAACTCAGCTTATCCTGCAATGGCCACAATAGTCAAACTGTGGAAAGAACCAAAATGCCCTTCAACAGATGAATGGATAAGGAAGATGTGGTA